>JAHSPW020000013.1:12156476-12497446 GCA_019985065.2 Arctostaphylos glauca | reverse complement strand
TTTAAGTTTTCTTTATGTCGACACACATATATCTCGACAATACATATTAGTATACGACAAAAATGACTATTTAGCCCACATAACTAGGCACAATATACCGACGCAATTCAAGCATCAACAATGTTGAATCTATCCGCAACAATTGTGACTCCACAATTCCACGAAAGCCAAGCAAATATGTCAACACAGCTCGCATATCTTTATATAACTATTATGACTATCAAGTCCATGAACTCAAGCAAAACATGTCCTATGGCCTATGCAGCGACAACGTCAAATTAGTATATCATGAGTTGACGATCCTCCAGTATACAACTATTACGTTCATCAGAGTTACAATACTTAAGTCATAATCAAGTGTGAATTTCAATCGGATGTAACAGATTTGGATTTCAATTAAATGGTTCAATCTGTAAAGCTACAGACGATTGATAGTAAAAAAATACACTCTTGAGCATTCCCATCAAGCAACTTCGCACACAATTTCTCCATTTCCTATCAAGTTGTAGGATCTCACTCACTCGAGTCGACGTCATCGGTTGAACAATCAAATGGCATAAGGCCACCCTTGTCCCGAACCACTCAAAGTGTAATACTTCAAACTCCAAGTCGGACAATTCTTGTGATATGCCTTTTCAATTCTCTCAATCTCGTGATTGTCAAACGACATGTAGGCATAAAGGTAGTAGTGGCACAGGTTAGCAATTCTATCGGGAACTCAATCCTAACTTAAACATGTACTGAATATTGTAAACCATCCATAGCGATTCTGCACGCGCGAGCACACACATTCTCGTCTAATGTTAAACTCAAAAACAAACCTCAAAAGGATCTAACTCCAACCGTTTCCATTGTTTTACAACAAATTTGAAATGACCACCTCTGAGTGAACTAGCAAGAACAATACGCTCGGTCTAAACAATAATAATATGAAACCCCAGCAACCAATCAAGTCCTAAAACCAAATCAAATTTCAATATGCCCAATCTATACAAGCAAGGATGACATGGTCAATTAAAAACATTAGATTCACTAATTTTGCTTGTGCGGTCAAGTATCAATCTCTCTGTCTGCAAGAGGCATATCGACAGATAGTGGGTAGTCAGGATGTTCAGTTCTCAAGCCCTCCGATTCCTCCATACATCCCTCGACAATTCCACGCTCCCTGACTATACCAATTCTTTTGTAGTATCTATAGTTCAAATATTAGCATTCGATATAACTATTGGAATCGATAGGTTCAAGAAAATCGATAGTTCTACACTCTGTCCAACCCTCCCGTCGACCTTATCACTAGGGACTTCTACTCTTAAACTAATTGCCTCGTCTACATGCGCCTCACAGTAACGACCTCAGCCTTAAAGTCCATCCATCTAACTCCACGCTTTGGAGACATATTACCAAAAAGTTAAAAAAGACATTAACAATGTCAAACAATTATCATTATCACAAGGCCGATGCCTATAACAATCTCCGCAACACGGGTCAACAATGTTACTATACTCTTACTTTAAAAGAATACAATATTACTATACTCTTACTTTAAAAGAATACAATATCAGTGTATGTTATACATACAAGCATATCCAAATTAATCATGCCAATATGTAAAGTGTTTAAACTCATAACACACAAAGTCTTCCCACGGTCTCAAGATATACTAACTCACGCTTTGATACGAAGTTGTTACACCCTCAATTTTCAATATAATTACTAATATATATATCAATAGCCAAGTCCTCATAAGGCTGACCAAGCACCCAAACATCCATTCACCATAAGCTGAAATATTTGAAATTCTTATAATTTACAAAGAAATCCTCTCGTCCAAATTTTATCATCACCAAAATGAAGGATAAAAAAAAAATATTATATCATATAAGTCAAAATATGAGATGCTAGCAACAATACATCTTTCTAAAGAATAAATACTAATGAAAGTTGAACATATGTGACATTGCCAGAGGCTAATCTTATACAAGCATAGGAGGGACTCTTCAGCTATCGGGTGATCAATTTAAAATCAATTAGTTAATTTTTTTTGCTAGGCAAAAAATCAATTAGTTAATTGAATGTTAGTTTCGTTGCAATCATTAAGCTGTAAAAATTGATCCAACCTTGAAGGTTGTTGCGGACATGAAAAAAAACATCAAAGAGTCCACACTCGAATTGGTCTCAAGCCCAAAATAGACGTGTTAATGGAGTAAAAGTACAAGGCTATTTGACCCGAGATTTCTAGCCAAGCTCAGGACTCTAGTGGCGTGCTCGTATATGATAATTTGAGCCAAAATCTACATTACCTAAATAAATTTAGACTTTCAAGACAAAAAAGAAACACTGTGTTCATCCCACGCGCAGCCCAATTCTTGAGGAGGGCTGAGGCTATCGAATTAATACACTTTTACACTGTGGGCCTTTGAAGGGATTTTAATTTTTAATTGGACTCTTTTGATAAGGATATTTTCTCGAGCAAGATTATACACACAACACTTGTACTTATATTTGGATATAAATCTATGTGAAATTATCCAATACATATACAGTTCTTTGAAATAATATGAGTTCTACATATATCGAACGTTTTGGACTTTCTGTATTATTTGTGCCTAAATTCTCTGACAAGGGTTTGTTTGGATGGGCTTCTTGGGGGAACCCTTTTTTAGGCTTTTAAACTTTAAAGCCCAAAATTGTTATTTTTTACTCAAATTACGGGCCTTTAAATTATTGGAAGCCTGAGACAAAGGCCTAAATAGCTTTGGGGGTGAAAGAGGTAAGAGAAATTAGTGAGAAATTAATAATATATCTTCCCCTACAAAAAGAAAATTGTTTAGCTTATAACTTCTAGGAAAAGGATGATACTTAAAGCAACACTGCGAACAAATATTGAGATACGAATTCAAACACAGATATTCTAGAAATAATTCGATATCGTGATACAAGAGTGAAATCAATTCTGGTTTGATTGATTTGTAGGCACCCAAAACCGAAACTGATCGGTTTGGTGTGGATATTCTGCAAACCACTCCCAGTCAATTTTTTATTAGGACCAAAATCAGTTCGGTTGGTATTTCGAGACATTGGTGTTTCCAAAAAAAATTTGTGTGATTTATTTTTAGATTAAACATCATAGACTAGACTACATGAGAGTTTATTTATTTGGTAAATCTCAACATGTGTGCGCTAACGTAAATAACCACATTGATTGGAGCATTATTTAACCAGGTGATACGGACAGCGCGTCAGCGTAAACTAACAACACTATATGTATTACTTAGTTATGAAGTGACGAATTTTTGCCTTTATTAATTTTACATGAAGCAAAAAGAAAATAGCAGTAACTGTCACGGGGAGACGGGAAATAGATAAAAATAGAAAAGTGTTACGGGATTTGGAAAAGGAAAAAAGTTAAAAGTTAACTCCGACAGTTGCCGACGCAATCGAATGATATGTCAAGAATGTAAATATAAGCTCGAGAAAATTTATATAGTGAGGATCTTACAATTCTCGTTATAAAAATCTCGCTTGAAGTTAAAATCATGAAAAGTACATTGGCATAGGCAAACACTGACTTTCATAATTTTAACTTTGAAAAGACGACGTCCTGACATTCTAGAAATGCGGACTAGAAATCTCTAGAAATGGACTAGAGATTCTAGAAAGGCGGACTAGAGATGCGGATGCCTATTTTTCTAGGCATGATATTCACATTTAAAAAAGAAGAAGAAGAAAAGACTAAAAAAAATGACATTCTAACATTCTAGAAATGTGGATTAGAAATCTCTGGAAATGGACTAGAAATTTCTAAAGTTGCGGACTAGAGATGCAAATATTAATACTTATAAGCATAATATTTACATTGATAAAAAAAGGAAAAGAAAGCAAAAAATAAATGAAAGGAGCATAAATTAAATATAGAGAATGAAAATTAAATAAGCGAAGCATAAATTGAAATAAAACGGTTGTTGCAATATTACGTTGTATTGATATTCGAATTAGCTTATTACAAATAAAAGAAACACGAAAGACTAGGATAAACCATAAACTGGCGTATCAACGAATATTAAATCCCAGTGATACCCCGGGCTATGCTAAAGCGGAAAATGCTTTCGGATCTTTCTGATAGTTGAAAATAAAATGGGCAGAACCTCTGCTTATATTTGGACCAAAATCTAACTAAAAAGGGCCCTAGTCCTAATCTCGTTTGGATACCGGGAGTTCGGAGCTAAAAAGCTAAGAACAACTCGGATGCAGAATACTCGAAGAATTTCTGAGAGTAAACGTTTTTACCATGGAAAATGGAAAAATAAAAGAAAAACAAGAGTGAACAGAAATGAACAAGTATTTTGCTCCCTGTTTTACTACTGGAGGGTTTGGAGCTCTAAAATATTTTCAGGAGAGAGAGGAGGTCGTTTGCCCTAAAAAAGTCTGATCCCCAAATTATGAAGCGAAATCGGGTATTTGTAGCGCGACCATTGCTTCGCGATTAAGTAAAATCTGAGATCGGCTCCAAGTAAATAATTAAATTAAAGAGAACCACGTCAATAATTCGTCCAGTTCAACCAATTAATCTATTCCTAGTCAGCTTTTTCCACCTATATGGGCCCACGCCGCCCACGTGGGCTTCAAAGTCCAACAAGGCATGGCCGCCCACCAAGGCTTCGGTGCCCACCAAGGCGACGAGGCCCACCACGGCTTCGTGGCCCACCACGCCCACAATGCCTCACACGGCATGGTGGGCCCCCTTTTTTTTCTGATTCGTTGCCAGGTTTAAAAAAAAATATTGGCTCACATTATCGTGCTCTTGAACTTCTATTTTGATCAACCGAAAAAATACTAATGTTACCCAATTTCAACCCAATCACTATTACTGGACTCCTATCGTTGTACTGATCAATAGCGTGAGGTTCTCATGATTTGATGAAGTGGTCTCGCGAATAGTACTCCCGAGCGCTAGTCTGTGCAAGGGCAAAATAGTCTTTTTGTGCACAAGTTCTTTTGAGCCCATTTTGATGGCATGTTTCATAATAGCTTGAGCGGTGGGGCAAAATCTGGTATCAACAGTGCCCCTCTTTGTTTGCACTTGGTGAAGTGGAGGAAGTGGAGGATAGACAAAGAATATAAGATGCGAAATCTTGTCTCATCGCGATTGAAAATTAGGCCATGCTGCTCTATTTTGAAACTGTCATTGACGACTGCTCTGCTCTGAATATGCAGGATAATATCTGTGTTATCTCTAAAATTAGGGGAATCGAGAATTGATGTACTTGTCTTCTCTCTTTCATGCTTTGGTCCGAGTTCTTTGAGGCGGTGAATTCCATTGGCATCTCTCTAGCATCATTCGAAGAAATTTTGCCCTGATAATGACAGTTTGAATTATTATTTGAAAACATTGAAATTTACTAGAACAAAACGACTTTCAAAAATTCGATTTCAGCAGAATACTTGCAAATTAGGAACTTTTGACAAGAAAATTTTTGAAAATTTGATTCCAAGGTTTATAGCTTATGAATCTTAAAATTCAATTAAAAACAGTGATAAGACCTGAAAATCCTTGGAAATTTGATTCCCAGGCTTCTAAGAGTGAGATTTTTGAAAATTTGATTTCAAAACTTGAGTAACACAGAAAATGCTAAAAATATAAGGGTTCTCTGGAACATACGAGTTCATGGGATATTTTGAAAATGTAAAAACTTTATGAAACATGCGAGTCCATAAAAAATACTAAAAATGTAAACGTTCCCTGGAAAATGTGAGTTCATGGGATATACTAAAAATATAAAGACTTCCCAAAACATACGAGTTTATGAGAAATGTTGTAAATATAAGAATTTTCCGAGAACATCCGAGTCCGATGAAAAATGCTAAAGAAGTAATGGCTTCCTTGTAACATCCGAGTCCAATGGGAGAATACTAAAAATATAAAAATTTCTTAGAACATTCGATTCCATGAGACAATACTGAAAATATAAAGGTCCCCTGGGTCATACGAGCCCATGGGAGATGCTGAAAATATAACGACCTCCTAGAACATATGAGTTCATGGGGAATGCTTAAAATCCTTGAAAATTCAATCTCAAGGTTTGCGTGATAAAAACTCTTAAAAATCCGATTTCAAAGTTTGTATGAGAAAGACTCTTGAAAATTCAATTTCACGGTTTCGTTTCTATGAGAATTGAAGATCTGACTTCAAAGTTCAAGAGATGTTTTGAAAATTACAACTCCAAACCAAGAAAGTATGAAAACCTTTGAAAATTATGACTTCAGGGTTTTTGAAAGAGACTTTGAGATTACGACTCTAGGCTGGGAAGTTTTAAAAATTCTTGAAGATTAAGACTTCAAGGTTTTTAACCGAAGTTCGGAGATTACGACTCTAAACTAAAAATTTTGAAATTCCTTGAAGATTTGGCTCAAGACTTTGTTTTTTAGAAAACTTGAAGGTCCTTGAAGATATAACTCAAGGATTTGAGAGAGACCCGAAGATTACGACTCCAAGTCGAGACTTTAAAATTTCTTGAGGATTATGACCTAAGGTTTTGAGAGAGACCCAAAGATTATGACTCCAAGCCAAGACTTTGAAATTTCTTGAGGATTACAACCTCAAAGTTTTGAAAAAGACTTAGAAATTTGACTATGAGTTCAAAATGTGAAAAATTCTTGGCAATTTAATTTCAAGATTTTGTTAAAAATCCTTAAAAATCGATTTCAAGGGTTTGTGAGAGACTTAGAAATTCGATTCTAAACAAAAACAAATTTAGAAAATCTATAGAGATTACGACTCCAAGCTCTCTCTGGCGCTGATGCCCTTGACTTCCAGAGCTCCCTGAATAAGAAGAATAGTTAGGCATCACACTCGATTGCCTTGGCTCCCAAACTTTGGAAGCTCGCTGGGCCTCCTTGGGCAATTCAATGCTCCTCGTACATTCAACAATGTCGGCAAAACTCATCTTGTGTTGGCTCACCACGAGCCTCTTAACTGAGAGTGAAGACCCCTCTCGAAACGTCGACACTTACGGTCTTCCAAAGCCACGAGCTCCGGTGCAAAACGGGATAAGGTTTGAAACCTTGCAGCATCTTCTGACACAGTCGTGGTCTCTTGCTCCAACCTCTCAAACTGCTCACGTAGTTGTTCACGATAGGATTCCGAAAAATACTAGTTCTCGAAGAAAACCTCAAAATCTGCCCATGTCAATGTCTCTATGTCCGGTTCACCGACTCTAGCTGCAAGCCTAGCAGCCCTCCGTGCATCCTTCCTTGACTCAAGGATCGACTCCCACCATTCGTTAGCCTCTCCCATTAACTGACATGCCACAATATTGACCCTTAGGTCATCTTCTACTATCTTCAAGGCATTGAATAGTTTACGTATTTCAAAAAGCCAATGATTGGCTGCGAGAAAATCACTACCTTCTCCGCTGAATTGTGGTAAATTTAGACGACGAAACTCCCTCATAGCGTCGATAGCTCGATTCCCGATGTTGGCCCTTTCGTCCGGGTTCAATAGATTGGCCTCGGCAAGTGCCGCCACAAACTCCCTCGCAAACACGCCCGGAACAACTAGCGGTTCATCGTTCTGTTCTACTTCCTCGTTCACCTCCTTTGAATGAGGAACTTCCCTCTACTGACTCACAACATCTTCTAATAGTATCTCACGATAGCAACCTCGGCCTCGGGGTCCACCCAATCTTAACTCACGTCTAGGAGGCATCATGCTACAAATTACAAGCACTAATAATGTCAAATAACCATATACCACAAGGCCAATGCCTTAAACAAGTTCCCAACACGGGTCATCAATTTTATATTACTCATAAACAATGAGAGGTGCAATGCAAATGATGTCATGCACACAAGCACATACATGCCTTTCAAAAATGCAGAGTTTTGAACCCATGAGACTTTAAGTCTCCCCACGGTCTCAAAGTATTCTAACTCAGTTTCTGATACCAAGTTGTCACGCCCTCGATTTTAAGCAAGATAAATATTCACATTTTAAATAAAAACTGCCAATTCTACAGAAGAAATACCCCCAAATCATCATTTTTCAAAAGGTATGAAGTCCATAAGTTTTAAGTATTACAACCCAAAAAGGGGCACCCCCGGCCCGATGATCAAAATAATATCTTAAAGTGTTACAAATAATTTGAGTATGAGTACATAATTTCCACAAAAGAGAAATTACTATACATTTTCAAAAAAATATGTCTAAAGATGATGTATAACTTAATTCTTGACATTTCCTTCAAAACATGCATCGTTATGCATCCATTCAAGTCTAAATCATGTCTCAGAAGCAGTACCTGAAAGAATGAAAGGGTGAGCTACAAAGCCCAGTAGAGACGTCTATACCAATATTATATGAGTATGCAATGATTTGGCATGGTTCATGAACAACTCACAATAACACGTACGATAAATAATCCATAAGTCTCCAAAGTATGATTGCAACATCTTGAATATAAAACCGTAAGGCAACATGACTAGTCAATCCATGGTTCTCATATCAATTCCATTGTCACATTCCAACTAGCACCTCACCCAATGGTGGCTAGACAATATCCAAAATGTACTAGCACATCTCCCGTCGAAGGCTAGGTGTCATATGACTAGCACATCTCTCGTCGGAGGCTAGATATCATATAACCGGCACATCTCCCGTCGGAGGCCAAACGTCGCATAACCGGCACATCTCCCATCGTAGGCCAGACGTCGCATAACCGGCACATCTCCCGTCGGAGGCCAGACATCGCAGAACTAGCACCTCTCCCGTCGGAGGCTAGACAATACATTGTGTCAATGCAAGGCAACCACCACGGTACAATAATTTCCAAGTCATAATCGACAAGCCAAATCAATAATGCACAAATGCATAACCGTCAAATGAAAACCCGAAATCAAGTATTCATCATGTACATATATCCAACGATAGGTGCAAACATTATCCTTAGAAGCCAATGGTTCAATTATTTAATGAAAATTATCAATAAGAATTTAGCACGGAATTACCGGTAATTCAGGCTCTATTACCGGTAATAGCACGCTATTACCGGTAATACTGATACTATTTCCAGTAGTACTAAACACTGCCTAAAAATAAACATTGTATTACCGGTAATACAGACCTAACCTCCAAGAGCGTCGGATTGAAAGATTTGAGCTTCCAAAGCAAACCCTAACCTCCAATGGTGGATGAACTTGAGATGAACTCTCTCCAAGCAAAATGAGCACGATCAATCACCAAATACTCACCAATAGCAAGGGAAATATGAAGGATCTTGAGGGATTCTTGATGTTTTAGCAAGATTTGAGAGATGGGGTTTGGAAGAACTCACACGTCCACCTCCATGGGAGTACACGGGAAAGAGAGAGGGAAGAAGAGAGAGAAAAGTCTGAGATTTTTCCCCAAAAATCTGACGTGGGGCTATTTAAAGGCCCAATTGCACTTTCACCCTCCAACTATATTACATGCAATTATCAAACCCTCTTTTAACACACACCATACATAAACCCCAAATCTTTATATATGCATAAAATGCAATAAATCACTTGTTAAATCTAATTCTGAAAATATTTAATTTTTTTTTAAATCCGGGTTCTCACACTATTTTTAGTCATTGATGTGTAACTTTTGTCTGTTCTTGATTTGTTTGCAGCTGTCAAGGCAAAACGTGGTCGGCAAATCCACGCCAGTCATCTGGATGACTTGAAGAAGGTGCTGGGTTATAAAGGTGTTCAAGGACAAGTCCAGCCGAGGTCGGCCGAAGTTCTTCTCTGATACAATCCGAGCTACAGGGGTTATATCAAGGATAAGCTCACGTAGCCGAGGTGGTTGCTGAAAATCCTCAACTTTCTGTCCCTGGAGGCATCCCGTTGGCATACCTAAGGGAACCTCATCGTGTTGCTGTCGCTAACGCCTCAAGCTCTTCATCCTCGTCCTCCTCAACGGGTCACTCTCATTCCCAATCTCAAATAGTTTGGAATACCGAAGATGAGGAGGAAATCGACTGTGAGATTATGTCGAGGAATCCGGGCATGCCGAATTTGAAGGAGCTGATGAAGCAAAAGAATAAGGCGGTCGCCGAAGCTAAGAAGAAGGTTACGCCTACCGAGGCTAAGAAAACCTCTGGGGTCACCATGGCCAAGAGGAAGGCTGATGAAGGTGATGCTCTGGTGAGCCTTTCTCTCAGCCCTGCTAACGCTGATGTTGTACCTGCCGATTCCAAGAAGAAAATGCCAGTGAAAATGCATGCAGCCGGCCCTTCTAAGGCGAAAGGAAGGTCCAAGACAGCCAAGAAGGCCGACATATGGGCTCCCGCTCTGCGGGTCGATGGTGTGACTCCCATCACGGTCACCGATATGGTAGGCGACTTAGGTGTCGCTCCGGCTCTCGCTGAGGTTCTGATGTTGCCGAGGGATGTTGAGCCCTATTCAAAATCTGAGGATTCTTCCCTGCTTCGAACAGTGATCGCTCACAATATTTTCGTAAGTATTCTGTACTTTTTTAGAATTCGTCTTGCGATTTGTGTGACGTCTTCTCAACTATTTTGTCGGTGTAGGCCATTCAAAAGACCATGCTGTGTCTCAGTCACATCCAGGATCGGGAGGCACAGCTTACTTCTGCTGAATCTGAGGTTCGCAATTTCAACCTGATGTTCTCTAAGGCTCAAGATGAGGCTGATCGCTTCAAGAAAAAGGCTTTGGAAATTACTCGAAGGGTTGAGTCCTTCAGCCATCTACTGGCTAAGGAGAAGAAGATGACCACTGATCTGCTTGCCGAGATGACGGCTCTGAAGTTGAAACATGCTGAGGAGGTGTCCGATGCGGAGAACAAGGCTTACAAGCGGGGTATGGATGAGACTGCCGAAGACTTTCTAAGCAACCAGATCCCTGACTTACAGGAGGATTTCTTCGCTACTGGATGGAAAGCGGCACTGAAAGTCTGCAATGAGTTGAAGGATTCCCCTCTGTATAAAGAAATTCCGCACTCAGCAGAGGTTGTCGATGAGGGTGATGACGATGCTGAAGCAGAAGTGCCTGATGGAGGAGTCACCAACCTGACAACTGACGATCAAGAGGTCGGGCGTGTCGGTAATGAAGTAGAGGAAAACCCTCAGGAGGGCCCAGTCGATGTTGTCTGACTGATATTTTACCTTTTTGTTTGTGCTTTTTACTACTTTGGGCCGCATGATACGTTTGTCCTTTGGTCTTGTACTTAGATTTGTTTTTGCCACTTATGAACGCTTGATCTTAATGAATATACACCTTTTGGTTAGTTTGCATGCTATTCCTTACGTCTTTTTAGCAATCTGATAGCCTATTTTCTTCTGAAGTCGGCAAATTGTCTGGATATACACTCTTCTTGAATATTGAACTTTTATCTCAAAACTTTTTTCAAGTTTGTTTGGATTGTTTAAATTTTTCTCAAGTTTAAATACATATTTTTCTCAAGTATGTTCGGGAGTTCACACTCTGCTTAAGTTTGAACTTACCTCAAACTTTTCTCAAGTTTGTTCAGCTGCTAAACTTTTCTTAAGTGTTAGTCCATACTCCTTTGCAGTACGGTCGGTAGTTCAAAACTCTTCTCAAGTGTTGAACTTTTCTTAAACTTTTCTTCAAGTTTGTTTGGATTGTTTAAACTTTTCTCAAATTTAAACACATACTTTTCTCAAGTGTGTTCGAGAGTTCAAACTTTTCTCAAGTTGTAACTTACCTCAAACTTTTTTAAAGTTTGTTCGAGGTTGCTCATTGTCTCTCTTTGGTCAGTGATATCTCAAACTATACCGTCTCAAGTTGGTAACATGTTAAACCGCCTTTCTCAGGTCAGTAACTTATCAGGCCACATTTTCCAGGTCGGTTGGTCATTGACCCGGCCTTCTTGGCTTGGGTGTAGCAAGAACTGCATTTCTCAGGTCGGCCATGCCATCACGTGATCGGCACGTGTGTCTTCATATCATCTTAGTCTCTTGGCAAACTAAATGATTTATTTGAGGAAAAACTTATCATTTCTCTTTTAAGTTTTACTCCCACCAACAACATTCCATAAATATTTCTTAACAGGTTACATAAACCATTACAAACCCAAACGACCATGCTCAAATTCATATAAACAGGGACATATTGAATTCCATAAACTCAAACGTATGGAAAAAAAGAATCCCAATGCATCGAGTGGCTCGACTCAAGAAAAACTCTGATTGTCGAATTAGTGCTGGCGAGGGATCGATTCCAAAAAAACTCTTTAACAGGTTCTATATAAGCAACGGCGAGGGTTCGAAAATGGCCTCTTGCATGTCCATTAACCAAATTCCTATTGAAAATGATACATTTCCATTTCCAACGTTTGTAACTGATATTGATACCTATTATATGAACACAATTTGAGATTGAACAAACTGATACCCATTAACAGAAACTAATACCTATCAACAGAAACATAAACTAATACTGATACATATTCCATTAACCAAATGCAGAAACTAATTTCCCATTAACCAAAATGATTTATAGAAACTGATACCCATTAACAAATCCATACAACAATGTAGAACTGATTTCCATGAACAATGCACAACAGATTGCATTTCCATTCTTGTGGCGGCGGTTGTTGGGGGAGGGGAAAGTAGGGGAGGGGGTCGAGTTGCTGCTAACTGAAGCAGCCTTGGGTAGGGTGGGGTTTGAGAGGTTCTGATTGGAGGAAGAGGTTGGGATTCATGGTTGAAAATCTTGTGTTTATGTATTGAGCCAATTAGACAGTTTTTGGAGAAAATTGATGGGCTTTCTGAAGTGGGGATGAAGAAGCTACGAGTTTGATTGGTGGAAAATGGTGTGATCTTGAGAATCATGTATACAACATATTTAGAGAGAGATGGGTAATAAGGAGAGGATGGCAATGAATGTACGTACGTACATACAGACACACACACATTGACACATATATATAGAGAGAGTGTGTCATCAATTGATTATGTAAGCTGGGTAAAAATGGCATTTCACTTATAAATTTAATACCGTTAACCAGAAAGTAATGGTAGGGGGTCCTGAAAGAATAATTTGTAAAGCGAGGGAGGACAATGAAATTATCAGGACTACGGGGGAAGGGCAGTGCATTTGTCAATAACCTCACAGGAGGTAGGTGAAATTTACTCTAAAGAAAAATAACAAAAAAACAAAGTGATGTTAATATTGAATCATTTAGGCTAAAGGAGGAGTATTTATGTTCATTTTGAGTCAACGTCTGGATTTGGGCCTGCTCGAATCTAAATGACATTTCCCCGATGTTTTGTCCAACATGATTAGGAGTGTAACCTGTCATGTTTGGTTCATTTTGGAGAAGAAATTTGCATTGAATCGAATTTAGGTTTAAAAATTTTCAAATCGAAATTGAACCAAACTAGGGATAGCGTTTGGTTCAATTTTTTCTATTTTGTTCAAGTTTGTCGATTTTTTGGTTTGGTTGGACCGAGCCTAATAAAAAGATTGAGTTTTTTTTATTTATAAACAAGTATTTGGGTTATCAAGGGCCCAAGCTCAATGTGGAAAAATTAAAGAAAATAAAAACAATACGGATTACAAAAAATGGGTATTATAAAAAATTACTATTTACAAAAATACAAATTACAAAGAAACTAAATTTTATTTTATGCGGGTTCAAATCAGCCCGAATTGATGTTTAGGGCCGAAATCCTCAAAACCGAGCTAATTCTTTTCCAATACCCAAAAACAAAACAAAACTGAACCGGTATGGTTTCCTTAAAAAGTCGAACCGACCAGTTGATTGGGTTCGGTTTATCAACAGCTGTAATCACGGCCCAATCAGTAATACTTGCCTTTCCTTTAAGGGCCCGATTGGATGGAGTATTATTTTCAGGGGGATAATTTTTGGAGGGGGTATAAGATAAGAGGGAGTATTATTTTTGGAGGGATGACCCACATTGATGTGATATTTATAGAGGGGTATAAAAAAGTAGATGGTTTGGATGAGAGATTAAACAAGGGGATATATTTTGACTTGGTTTGGATGATTTATGAAATGAGGGGATAAGAGTGGGTGGATAAGGAAAAAAACTGTCGCTCGTTTGGACGAGGGAAAAAGGAAGAGGGATAATTTTTGGAGGGGGTAAAAGGATCGACTTGACATGTTTAGCATGGTTTGGGAGCAGAAAATGCAGGAGGATAATTTTTCACCCCTCCAAAAATAATCCCCCGGAGAGGGATAAAGAGGGGAGGGGGTATTATCCAAGAATAATACCCATTCTTCCTCATTACACCTACAAAATAACCTTATCCCCCTATTTTATTCTCCATCCAAATCAAGTACTATTTTATCCCTCTTTTTTAATACTTCATCCAAAGTATCTACTTTTTATTACCTCCTCTATAAATATCACATCAATGTGGGTCAACCCTTTAAAAATAATACTCCCTCTTATCTTATCCCCCCTCAATAACTTATCCCCCTAAAAATAATCCATTATCCAATCGGCCCCTCAAATGACTATTTTATCCTCGTACAGTATTAAATGTTATTATGTATTAAATAAAGTATATAAATACAAAATAGAATATATATAATTCATATTGGATAATTTGAAATATTAATTAATTGAGAAATTTATTAATGTATTATATTTAATAAAAATATTATTTAAAAAATAAATGATAAATAAAAATATCAATTAATTAAAAAATAACAACAAAATATAAATCAAAAAATATCTTACCATAGTTCAATAACCATTAATCAAAATATTCAGAACTAACGGTTAATCCTGAAATAATTTTTTTAGTAAACAATAAATTTTCTGTATTTTTTTAGAATAAAATTTGAAAAGCACGACTAAAAGGGATTTAAATGAGCGGTGTCGGTCATTTTTTCTCAAAAGTTGGGTCCATTAGGACATGTAATGAATGTGAATATTTTTGAATAATTTAAGAGTTTTTTTAACTTTGTTTTATCAATTAACAAAAAAGAGAAAAATAACAACAAAATATAAATTAATAAATATCTTAACATAATTTAACAATTTTTTATCAAAATATTTCGAGTTCACGATTATTCCCAAAATAATTTTTTAAGTAAACAGTAAATTTTTAGTATTTTTTCGACAATAAAATTTGAAAAGCACGACTGAAAGAGATTCAAATGAGCGGTGTCGGTCACTTTTTTTCTCCAAAGTTAAGCCCATTAGGACATGTGATGAGTGTGAATATTTTTGAATAATTTAAGGGTTTTTTAACTTTGTTTTACCAATTAACAAAAAAAAGAGAGAAAAATAACAACAAAATATAAATCGACAATAAAAAATTTAGTTAAAAAGAGAAAAATATAATTTAGCTCGCGTAAATTTAGTTAACAATAAAAAAGAGAAAAATATAATTTTTGGAGGGGGTATTTTCCCCCATCCAAACGGGCACTAAGTTCTATTCGGAGTAGGCCCCATTAGACGATTGCAATAGCGGCTTCTTCTGATAAGGTCGATCCAGGTAGGTCCTGCTTTCCAAACTATTCTCTTCATTTTTCTGTCAATTTGTGAACTCTGTACTTTTTCAAGGTTGGAAGAGATTCTCGTCCACAAATGACGCAGAGGCGGCCAAGTGTTGTCTTCTTTCTCGAGTCAATTCCATTTGACTCACAGGATGACTTTCCTGGGGTAATTAAATACTTTAAAATTCCCCTACTACTAATATTGAATGATACTATTATCAGGGTCCTTTAAATTAGGGTCCTTTTTACCTACACTACGTAGGGTTGAGTCCCATACACTTTTCAAACTTATGTTTTCACCCCCAATTAAGCCTGGTTGACATGTTTGCCCTTATTTTTTGGTGGTAGATTACCCTCTTATCCTTTTTGGTTCAGAAAATATTTTGTATTGATTTGGTATGTTTATAATTGGGCAATAAATATGGCTGTAATTACGGAATTAAATAAGGTAAAAGAGTTAGTTGATTATGGAAACCAAGTCGCCGGATTTAATGTTTCGCCGGAAGTTTTGTTTAACTAACAGGACCCCGCCGGAAACCGTGAAACTTCGGTTTTGGATCAAATCTGCCATGGTTTTTTAGATAACAGTGGAACTTCGGTTTCACTTACTGCCGGAAACTGCTGGAAACCGTGGGGCCGCCGGAATCTGAAAGATGATGCCGGAAACGGGACTGGTTATGTACATAACAGTGATCCCACCGGAAACCGTGAAACTTCGATTTTGGATCAAATCTGCCATGGTTTTTTAGATAACAGTGGAACTTCGGTTTCACTCACTGCCGGAAACTGCTGGAAACCGTGGGGCCGCCGGAATCTAGAAGATGATGCCGGAAACCGTGGGGCCGCGGGTCAGAATCTTCTTCAAATATTCCATGTTAAGGAATCAGAATATTGTAAATTTGATGGATATTTTGCTGGAATCTTTCCACTGAAGATTTGATTTTCTACGCAATCGCAAGGTTTTTCTGGGATCTTCCTTACCTTATTTTCTGATTTTTGAAACATCCTCGCACAAAGGATCTTCCTTTATTACTCCTTGTGCAACATAACAGTAAGGGTTGAAAGTTAGGACGAAGATCGCATCGCCAAACCCGAAGAAATTTTCTTGAAGATTGGTAAATAGCGAACGGTGAGTGAATTATTTTTGTTGTTTTTAGTTTGTAGTTATATGCTTTGAGAATGGGTTGCGCATGTCAAGCCTGTTTTTTTTGATATGCTGCGCACTTCACCAATATGTTTGGTGAATTTACCATGACTTGGTAGATGATATGTAATTTATCATGGTTTTATAGATGATGTGCAAATTTAGCATATTCTGTATTTTACCATAATGGCACAACTAGCATTTATGAGAATGTTTGCCCTTATTTTTTGGTATGCAATTAACCGTGGTCTGAAATTGATCAGAATGGTGCAGTCGGTATGTTTGGTGAATTTACCATGACTTGGTAGATGATATGTAATTTACCATGTTTTCATAGATAATGTGCAAATTTACCATATTCTGTATTTTACCATAATGGCACAAATAGCAGTTATGAGAATGGAGGTTTTTTGCAGATGTATGCATTTTACAATGTGATGGTGAATTTACTACGTTTGTTAGATGATTTGTAAATTTACCATGTTGATAGATGGTATGCAATTAACCGTGGTCTGAAATTGATCACAATGGTACAGTCGGTAATGTAGTAAGATTTTCCGGATATACAAATTAACCATCAGACACAAATTTACCATATTATGACTGTTCATGTAAATTTTCAGATTTTAACTTCTATACACTGTTGTTTTCAGATTTTAACTTCTATACACTGTTGTTATCATTCATGAAATACAGGATAGTGGCAATTGACTACGTGCTGATACTGATTTGCAGGCATAACGAGAAGATTGCTGCAATCAGGATAGATCGCAGCTGGAACTTTGCTCAGTTGGTGAATAAGATATGTGAGAGATGGGGTAACTTGGATTCTGAGTCCGTTATTTTGAGTTATTCGTTGGTTGACAATGAAAATCTAATATTGGATAACGATGAGGATTTTGTTACGGGCTAGCAGAGAGCACAGGCTATGAAGATATTGAGGTTGTTGTTAAGGATTCAACGGTGGAGTTCTTCAATAATACCGTTGGAGACAACCACAATGAAAATTCTGGTAGTCAAAGAGCGAATATGGAATACACTGGGATTCAGACAACTGATGGTGATGGGGCAGCACGAATTGATGATGATATTTCAGTGTTTTGTGTTCACAAACGTAACAGTTTGTTGTCAACACAATGGTCGGTTGGAATTACGGGCGTTGGACAAAAGTTTGAGGGAGGGGTTTCACAATTCCGTAGTGTAAAAAAGTATGCCATTCAGAGGGGTTTCGAGTATATTTTAACAAAGAACGACAAAATGCGGTTGACAGCCCACTGCAAATACAGAAAAGAAAAAGGATGTGCGTGGGAGTTTGATATACGTGAAATATAATAATTAAATTACTCTCATGTTGACCTTATTAGTTTTAATTTTATGCTATCTTGTGATTAATTATGATTTATTTATGTTTACAGAAAAAATAGAGATTTATCATGGAATGAACTTTATGCAAGGACAATGATGTAGTTCAATTCAAATAAATCAACCCCAACCCAAATTAGAGATCTTTCTGGTGCTAACAAGTGAAGCCATTCAAGAAAGAAGAATTCAACTTGATTTTGGAATCATATTTAAAATTAGAAGCAATCCCGAGTTAGAGTATTTTTGGAATGTTTTTAGTATTTTAGACGTAACTTTCTGCCTATAACTCGGATTTAGGTGATTCAAATTAGGTTAGAAAGCTATTTTAAAGGGCTAAATATTTGTGTGAAATAGTAATTTTCCAATTTTGACCTTTAAGGGGTCAAAACGGGCTCACAATATGGGCTAAAAATGCTGAAAAAGTCAAAATCCGAATTTATTTTGGATTTAGGGTTTTTCTAAGAGGTAAAGCTTATATAAATAGAGAGGCAAAGTGGTTGAAAAGGGGAGGATACGGCAAAGAAGACCACGGCAAACCAGAGAGGAGAATTTCACTTTTGGGGATCTCACGGCTAAAAGATCAAAGAGAGGAAAAATAAATCAAAGGCTGCTCTTCTATATTTCTGTAAGATTTATATTTTCTCCAATGGAGTTTTATTGTTATATTGATTTATGTTTCATCGACTCCATGAGTAACTAAACATTGAAACTAGGGTTAAGGATGAAACCTCGTATATTTTATTGATTAATTTTACGCAGTTGATTTTTCCTATATGCGTTTATTGAAAACTGTTCTTGGCTCAATTTTTATTGCTTGATTTATTATGGTTAAATATTTAAGTGCTGGGTATCATCTGTGATTTATTTTTATGGATACAGATGATGATTTAGGCTTAAACTTTGAAGCTGAGGAAGAACAAACATTCGTAAAAAAATAAAAGTGCTTAAAAAATTATATTATCCATAGTGATTAAGATTGACCTCTAAATCATTGTGTAGAAAATAATAGGAAAAATCACTACATAAGATTAATTGATAAATATTTATGGGGTGGATTCCGAAACCCTAGTTATTTTCTCAACACTTGATTCAAACTTACTTTTCCGTGAATATTTGATTTTTAAAGTCTTTAATTTATTTTTAGCTTCGTTTGTTTAATTATTTTAGAATTAAAAAATTCACAACTTTTTGTCAACTAGGTTAGGGTTAAATCAATTTGATCTATTTAGTTTTTTTCTTAATAAAAATCACAAGTCCTTGTGGGTTCGACCTCGCTCTTGCATTACTATACTTCGGTACGATTCGTGCGCTTGCGAGTACATTAAAATTTCACAACAGGAGTTGCATGCAAGGGTGTTTACACCAAACGATTACTTTTATATTAGAAGATTCGTTGGTACACACGACTGTGGGGTTGCGGTTAGGACTCCAAAAAATACGCACGTAACGTCGAAATTCATTGCTGATCTGTTCTCGGAAGAAGTACGCGTAATACCTTTGAAGAGGCCAGTTGATGTGGTCAAGGAAATGAAAAATAATTACAGGTTGAATGTATCATACCACCAAGCTTGGTGGAGTGTTGAGAAGGCTAGAAATGATGTCTTCGGCGATTACTTGGAATCCTTTTCTAATCTTAAGTGGTATGCTAGTGCCGCTATGACTACAAATCCCGGAAGCCATATTGAGTTGGATTTTGACGAAGAAACTAAGCGATTTAGGAGGCTTTTTGTAGCTTTTGCAGCATGCATTTAGGGATTCAATCATTGTCGACCGCTAATTTTTCTAGATGGCACGTTTTTGAAAGGTAGGCATAAGGGGGCTTTGCTAGGTGCCACCGGGAAGAATGGAAACCAAGGTACGTTTTTGTGTTTTCGTGCTTACTTTATTTTCCAAAACAAGATCCAGGTTCTGCATAGTTCCTCTCATTCCTTTTTTGAATGATTTTTTGTGGTGGTTGTTTGCTTTTGTATTGCAGACATATTTCCATTGTGTTTTGCTGTTGTTGACTCTGAAAACCAAGATAATTGGTTGTGATTCTTGCAAAACTTGGAGAAGATTATTGCTCCTGGGAGGGATATAATATTTATTTCCGATCGGAATATTGGACTGCTCGATGCAGTGAAGACCGTATTTCCAAATGTTAGCCATGGTTTTTGCTTATTTCATCTCAAGTCAAATTTGAGGTACCATTTGCGGGGGTCGCATAAAACTTTTAAAGAGAAGATGGTGAATTTACTAGTTAAGTGCGCTTACGCTCCTACCCGGGATTTATTCCATCGGTACATGGAAAAAATCATACACGATGGTGGTGGTAGGGTGTCTAATTTCTTCGATCAATTACCAAAAGAAAATTGGAGCAATGCGTACTTTCGAGGCGTTAGATATGGGAAGATGTATTCAAACGTAGCGGAGTCATTCAATTCTTGGATTCAGAAGGAACGTTTTCTTCCCATCACGAATTTGGTGGATGCATTGAGAGTCAAGATTATGGCTCAAATTTCGGGTGGGAGAGAAATCGCAAGCAGGTGGGGCGGTATTATTTGTCCCTACATGGACAAGAGGTTGACCGATGCATTCAACGATGGTAGGTCATGGGTAGTTGTTGAGGCTGGAAATAATGTTTACGAGGTCCAATCATTTCCAAACGTCACTGTCGACATTGCAAGGGGTAATTGTTCATGTCAGTCGTGGCAACTAGAACGTTTCCCATGTGTTCACACAGTCGCTGCAATATGTTCCGCAGGTAAAGATTTGAGTTCATATGTCGATCCGTATTACCATGTGGAAGCTTTTCGTGCCTCGTACTCATTTTCTATTTACCCAATACCCACTGTTTGGATGCGCGAGCAACAAGATGATGAGGGATTCATACTTCCTCCGGTGAGCAAGAAGCCACCTGGGAGACCTAGAACTCAACGAATATCGTCTAGGGGAGAGAACCAAAACCAGATTAAATGTGGCAGGTGTCAAAGGTTGGGAAACCATAATCGGAAATCATGCAAGGAAGCGGTGTAGCAATTTTTGTTTTTCTTTTCTTTATGTGGGTGTGTTTAACCCCAAAACAATGTGGTTATTTTGGTTTTTGCAATGATTGGATGAGTAACGTATTGGTATGCATTGCTCCAATTTCGGTTTGGTTAAATTTGTAGCATTTTTTGTGATATTAAAAATACAATGGACAAATAAGTTATTTGTCCATTGATTCGACGTTACCACCACCCCAAAATTTGTAGAATCACACAATGGGGCCAGACGAGAGACCTGGGCGTCCAAACGGCTGAACCAAGAATTTTGGCAGATTCCCAATCGTAACCACCACCCACCACCCACCTACCACTCCCTTTGGGTACGCCGATAAGTTGGTGCAAGTCGATCACGATTCAGGAAAGAACAACTCGTAACCATAGTCCCATCAAATTACGAGTTGAATAAAAATGCTTTGCATAGTATCGGATTCAAGAGTCTTATCTTGATTTAAATTCAAGACCGTGTGGGAGGGAGGTAATTTGACCCTAGCTCCTTGGCCATTCAGGTTATCACTTTGGTGGTTAAAACATTAAACTTGAACATTATTCCTCGACTGTAATGTGGCTTGAAAACACAAACAGTACAATCCCACAGAACCTATTTAGAAAATGAAATATACGAAATATTAGTTAGAAAATGTCACTTCGTGGCCAATTTTAACAGAAATATTAATAGTTTCATATTTTCCTAAAATTTAAGCTGTGTTTAAAAATAAATGTGAAATTTGATCAAAGTATAGGGGTTAAAATAAGAGTAATACTATGAACATAAATCATAAAGACACATCCGGACACTGACAAACTTTTTCTTAAAATAAAGTTTCCCCAATTGACACACATATGATGCAATCCAATTAATAGGGCATTTAATCACCTGAGGTTTTAATCCACGTATAGTGGTTAAAATAAGATTGTTTGATAGAGGAAATATCCAGTCGATTTTGAGATTATAGCCAATCTAATGTCGACTAGTCTTTAGAGAAATTATTTGGGATGCATGTTGGTGCACATTTTTTAGAGAAATTATTGTGGGAGTTATATTATAGCATCTTTAGTATTTTCCAGCCTATTTTCTCAGTTTTATATATTGGATACAAAAGTAAAGTTAACCTAACCTCAGTGGAAATCTCACATTACATTACCTACTACTACTGCATGATTGGATCAATAAGACATAATGGTGTCCGACCCTATATTGGTATTTATCACATTTCGTGAAAGTTGCATCCATTTTTGCTTTCTTGTAACAGTGATTTACTGTGCAAACCGAAACGAGACAAATCAAAAAGACCAAATTACAGATAGAGGGAGAGAGAGAGAGGGAGAGGGAGAGGGATTTTTGTTAAAAGATGTAAAGTAACTCATCTTTTATTCATGTTAAGTATTTGAAAGTGAAACAAGTACTTGTAACTATTTAAACTTGGTATTTTTGGTTACTTGGGCCGAGAATGCCCCTTTTGGATTGTAATACTTTTGAACAAACCTCTTTTGGTGATCAAGGGAGATATAATTTGAGAGTATTGGTGAGATATTGTGAGGTACTACTATTAAATGTGATTATATATATATTGTTTTGAAATCGTGGGCGTGACAATGGTTTTGAGTTCAATCGTTGGAGGCATTCTCGGATTGTGGGATTTGGAGGTGGAATGGTAGGAGAGGTTGAAGTTGGAGAATGTTCAGATGGTGTGGAGGTCTGGTCGATAGGGCATAGAGGTTCGGCACCATCTTTCGCGTATTTGGTGCAGACTCCCAATCGTGGAAGTTAGTGGACCTGAGAAATACAATGAATAAAAATACCGGGTAGGAGCGTAAGCGCACTTAACAGCTCATTGACCCCATTAATTCGACGGGTACCGCGACCTTGGGCTATAAGACCCCGTTCGATTCCCCATTCGGGTCCCTGCCCCCTCCATCTTATGCCTCTCCTTGTACTTCTGCATCGCTCCAATGGGCCCAGATCCGAGGTTCGTTCTCCGCCATAATTATTTTTGTTTCTTTCAACTCACTGTGGTCACTAATTAAGGGAATTGATATTGGGACCTCCCTGCTAGTCATGTCTGAGCTAAAATGAATAGAGTACTGACAGTTCAACTCGATCTCTTGATATAATTTGCACAATAAAACATTCGTCAAAAATACCTCAACCTCTTGTCGAATTGTCTGCTGATAGTTTAATAAGAGCACAATTCACTAACAAAAACCTTTTGATTAAATGACAGTAAAAAGATCCTTCTCACCTCCGGTTTTTTTTTCATCCCCTTTTATGGGCCGACTCCTCTCCTATTTAAAGAACTTTTGCGATGCACCATGGTATGCTCTCAGTCTGCTCGATTTTGATCAAGAAATCCGATTAAGGTAATCCAGGGTGATGAAAAAAAGTCCGACTTGAGCCGACCTTTATTAGTAACAATTCTACATATTATATGGCTCATATTTCATGGCCCCCACAAAATTGATTCTGATACTTCTAAATATCAATACGAATCATACGACGAATTAACTTCTCTAAATTCTGACAAAGGTCCCAGACACAAACAACCGCAAATCAAACATGCAAGGAACAACTTCTCCAACAATAACTTATATTGCAAGAACTTCATAAACTCACCAAGAGGAGATTTGATATTGTCAAAAAGCCAAAAAAGCAAAAAAAGGTCATGCTCAAGAAGCACTTCTAAGTGTCACCTCAGTTACTCGCCTGAATGAAAACCCATCAATTGGAAAACAGTCAACTCGTCATTTTTCCAGCAATAAAAGTAAGTAACCCCATCAAGGCGCATGAGCTCATGTGGTAAATTTTCACCATGAGCTAATATTTTATATCTTAAATTGCTATTTTCTACAAAAGAGCCATCTCGAGAAACACATCATGTAGGGACCCACAAACGATGCGGTCCAGTTGAACTTGCCGTATGTAGAGAGACTTGTGCTGCACAAACGGTTCACTCTTTTAACCGGAAGCATTCTTTCTAGCAGCATAGACACGGTAAGCTGCCAATCCAACAATGGCTACTGCAGCTCCAACTGTAGTGTTAGAAAGAAAAAGTCAAGTGGATTGAAATTGGGAGAAAATGATGAAGTATCACATCCACAGAAGAAAACGAACAGGACAAACAAGCTGCATAACATTGTGCATGTGTACGCGAGAGAGAGAGAGAGGCGTGTGTATCCAAAATTATAAATCTGAAGTAGAAAAAGGAGGTTCCAACATGAGACTAGCATCTTCATGCAACTAAATTCAATAAAGCCAGTGTCCAATCCAGTGACATCACTGCAAGAGTGGTGGGTGTTAGGTAATGGCCACCTCAAGATAGAACATAAAGAAAGGAAACAATTTATCACCTTTGTTACCACGTTCAAGCCACGAGACTTTGATTTGGCATATAAGCGATACTAAGGTCCGAGAAGCAAATGTAAGAAACACTATGTTTAGCACGATTCTAACAAAGGTATCACCAATTATACATGCAAAAAAAAAAAAAAAACAATAACCACCATTCCACAGAATGAAAGAAGCATTGGCTTGACAAATATTGAAATAAAGACACACTTGCAGATTTGAAATTTAAGGAAATAAATCGTGCAGCAGAAAAGTATCAAAACAATGGAACAATCCCACACGAGAAAGATCTTTAATATGCAGCAGCAAACCTCCAGTATTTTAAACAAGGAGCCACAACTTAGGAGTCCAATTGCTACAATTGAATAGGTTAGTTTACCTGATACAAACATCAGAGAACGGTTAATAAGCCGGTGGTACTGCTTGCGGCTTTTCCCAGCTTCAGTTTCAGGAATGCTCAAATGAGGATGCTCCGCAGCACTCACAATCGTGTGGAACACGTTATTAATATCTCTCAACCTCCACACGTTATTAATATCTCTCAACCTTGTGCAGAGAGGTATAGGAGCCTCTATTCCCATATCCTGACTTACCTATGAAAGAAAAAATTGCAGCAGAACATGTTAGAAGTGTCAATAACCAAGAAAGGAACAATAATACTACTAATGATGCTAGGGTCTTCCTGAAATCCTATTTCTACTGTTACAAAACTATCAACATGCAGAAAACCAAAGCAAGAGACGAAGTTTAGTTTCATGTATTACAATGCAGATACTGAACCCAAAGTATACATACCACCTTTTCAGTGAACATCAGTGTCCCCAAATATAGACAATCGGAAGAAGGCTACAAGCCTATAACAAACATTTACAGCTGCACCAGTAATTACTAACAAGATTTGACTGACTAAAATTAATTTGGTCAAGCTCACTAATCTAGAGTCCTGTTTCAAACAGCTCCTAATCATACAGACAATGACCTATAGCCACCGAACTTATGTTATTCAATATTCATAAAACTAAAAATGGCAACAAAACAAAATATACATACCCTCGTTGAATCCTGTATCTCACTCGGAAATGGATCCAGATCATCTTTAGCTGCAATAATAAGGCAAGGTACCTCACAGCCATTCGCTTCTCCATGACTGGCAACTTCCACAAGTAACTCAGTTGCTCTCCTCCACGAAGACTCATCAGAGCTGTATGTAAGCATCAACTCAGAAGATTTAAAGAGGAAATGTAGGTGCACTAAAGAGGCATGGATGCATACATACACAGAAGCACAAAAATGATACACACCACTTTTGCACATCATTTTTGCACATCACTTAAAACTACGTCATTCTGTGTTGACAAAAAACCATATTTGTTTTTGACCCATATCGTTCAAAATATATGTGGGTCTTCCTCAACACAAAACAACGTAATTTTGAGTGGTGTGTAAAAATAATGTGCAAAAGTGATGTGTATGTAGCACTCTTGACAGAAGCATGAACAGTGGAAAACCTTGACAGAGTAACATATAAGAATTCAAGACAAGGCATAGCAGGCACACAACAAATTATCCTTGTAAATAAGTGTAGGTGTTACTCAGCAACTTGATAAAAGAAACTATATCAAAGGAGAAATTAGAAAATTAATATATTCAAAAATCAAAAGTACGAATTTTACATGCCAATAATGAAATGTAAGGATAACATAACTGCAAATAAGGGTTGGCAGCGGCCTTAACTACTTGGAAAGAAACAAGAATTTACAACAAAGTCATCCAACAATGACAGAGTGATGATAAAGGTTAACAAAAAAGTTCACTCCGGTTAATACCCAGTTCAATAAAAGTTCTAGAGACAACTCTGCAAATGGGTATTAGAAGTCATCAAGGAAAACAAACTTAGTATTAATATAGCACGAAAAAGAATGCAACTAATATTAAATAGGTGACTACTTCAAGGGTTATAGTAGACTTATTTTGAAAATGGAATAGGTGAAGTACAATGAGATAGTCACCTCTCGCGAGTGACATAAACAAATTAACAGGCCTCAAATTATCTAATGCAAGCAGCCACCCGTGACTCAGCAAATGCATGCATGTGCGGGAATCGAGAGAGTTGAAAGGCAGCAGGGTGGAACATCATTGAGGCATCCTTGAGGGAGCCCTGGTAGTGTTCTATGTTTGTGACATACGTGGGCCGAATAAATCGGACAGACAGTACATGGATGAGGTTTATTTATTTGTTGCGCAAAATTCATATCTGTCTTGCACATACCAGATGTGAACGGCATGCTAGGCCATGTTCTGCACATAGTAGGAGCTTTTGATCAAACCAAAGAGAAAAAGAAAATAGACAATATATGCCGGCATCACATACAGGAGAGCGAAAACCCACTTCCGCTCAGAGCAGTGATGAGAACGTGCTATGAACATGGATGAATAACACGAATATATTTCCACCAAAATTAGCATGACCTGTTTAAATCGGGAAACTTCGAATGTCCCAAAATCAGGAACAATTAATCCTTAAATGTAGCAAAAAAGACAATCCAAGATACAAAAGTGAGCTATAAATAATTGCCAAAACCAAACAAAGAAAAAAAATACAATTTGTTATTTACAATGCTCAAAGATCCTGCGATCGAAGTCCCAACTCCCAAATAACAATATAGGAACAAGACTGAGTTGACCCTCGTATAATTAACATGAATAATTTTCATCTCTACTTCCAGATTTTTTTTTAGAAACCAACGTAGTTGTTGTGTATAATGAACATTTTGTTAACAGAATAATTAATTATAACACGGCGGCTAACATTCTGAATGCAAACTTTATCATATAATAGCTATTTATAAAATTTATTTATTTATAGCAAAGAAGGGGATTGGGAGGTTTTGGACAAATCTTCAATAAAAAGGATTTTTCTGCCAATGAAATCATATGGACGTTTATTATTAAGAAGTTCCTGAATCTCTCAAGATTATTATTAATTAGAGAGTTTGTTGTTTAATGACACACTGACTTTGACGTAACCAATGGCCTTTTACCTACCTGTCATGAACAAATACAGCTATGTCACACGCTGCCAAAGAATCCTTCGTGTACAGCAACTTTTGAACTCCATCTTCTGGTATCTCTCGCAGTATAAGAGGTTTCGTAGTTCCCTGTCAACACAAGAAAACATATTCTTGATGTGCTAGAACTGCTTACATACCTAATACTAAGAACGGGAAACATGAATCACAATGCAAAATAAGAACCCTAATACTTATAAGAACTAACATTTCTCAATGCAGGCCTAAAATAAGTGGAGAAAAGCAAGCAATACAATGCACAACATAATATCAATGTTACACTTGAAAGCTCCATTATAAAAACTGCAAATATATTTGCTAAAAATAGTAATCAAAGTTGAATCTGTAACCAGACAAAAACATCAAAGAGGTATTAGCATTTAGGACAGCAAAAATGAGATTTTCTGGGTACACAAGCAAAGCATAAATACAAGGGCAATTTGAGAAGAAAAAAGAGAAGAGAGTTGGATTATGGACACTTGAAATAGACAAGGAGACGACACAAACTGAAAAGAAGGATACATAAGAACTGTAAGAAATGCAAAAAGGGATGAACAGTAACTCAGCATTGTGCCTGGAATTGCAATTGGGGGTTTGGGCGGGGGGGAATAAGAAAAGAAAGAAGAAAAAAAGATTAGCTGAAGGACCAAAAGGAGATGATCTGCCAATGAATGATCTTAGCCTATTCAGTCAAATGAATAGATATCCTCTGCAATAAGAATGGGCCTATTATTGATGTAAATTATTTAGGCTTAAAGATGGTCTAGTATCTCTTTTCCTATAAATGTATCATTCCCTTCAAGCTCATTTCATAGATTCTATAATTTTACTTATCAATTGAAAAGAAATGTTAAAAAAACCATCGAAATGCACTGCAATATAGTAAGAGAGAGATGTATTGACAAAGCAGAGTTGGACAGGCGTGGGTTAGACAGAGAATTGGATAGTTGACATTTAACCCGGTTATTCCTGGTTCAACAGTGGAATCCAATTTGTAAGAAATCGCTTTTTAGATCCTTATTACACTCGCTTTATGTTCGGTACTGGACTGGCGTCTGCAGCATTTACAGAACTTCACTAAACATAATATCAAGTACAACAAATGAAACCTATAATTACTCCAGAAAAAAATATTAGATGTTATTGCTGGATTGATAAATAGAGACTTTTTGAAGCTTGGATCAACAGTTGAGTATTGAACGAAACCTGTTCCAACAGTTTACCAACTAAAAAGAAAATAACACAAAAACACCTAATTACACTCTTGTTCCGTAGGCCAGCAAATAAAACAACTTCAGGTTTTAGCCAGGATTTTCTAGCAACAGTAGAGACCTGGTGTTGCTAAAGCACAGCACTTGAAAATTAGCAGATTTGGCTGAAACCATGTGTTGGAAGAATTTCGTTAAAAGTTTTACAATGAGCCATAAAACTTAGTAGCATCAAGGTTGATGCTGTGAGCAACCCCAATTTATTGATACTAAGCTTTTATTAATTCCATGCCCGTTTAAACATCCCCTGGCCGTCATCACAAACTAGTTCTCTATTGTGATGAATTCAGCTGTGTCTTGGACCCTCATCCTTGAGGAACAAAGTCATGCAAGCTTGTAAGGTAACCTTTAAAATATTAAGTTTGAAAAAGGTCATGTCAACAAAAAGACATGACGGAAACCAGTACAAGGAGTAAATCTTCACTTGTATATGACACTGTTTGGGACCTGGACAGACATATCTGCACCTATAATAAACTCTCACAAGTGCTAGAAACAATGGGAATGTGTATTAAGAAGTTGAAACTAAAGTGAATGTTTCTTGCCCCACCGCTGGGTATTTCATAATACACTCCACCTCTGGTACAACTGAATTACGAAAGGCAATTTTTTTTTCCAGTGGAATGAGCTGATCCAACATACTAATTATGAACAATGAAACAGTACTTACATCAGGTTGATCAACAATATTGACGGCGTAGCGATCCTCAGAGGTTGAAGTATAAATATCAGAGAAAGGCCTACAAAAGGCAATCAACCCCACAAAAAAAATAGATGATCAACAGTAGTCAAATCTAAAATTCCCAGGATAAACAAGTCTATGAGATATGGATTCAGAGGAGAAACCTTCCAATAAAAGAATTCAACAACTCTGACTTTCCTGCTCTTTTCGGCCCATACACAAAACACTGGAAAACAGTTCTTTCTGATTGTTGCTTCTTGCGATCTAACCGTCTTCTACGAGTGACACGAATGGCAGAAGAAGGATCACCGGCATACCCACAGTATACAAGATTCTCAACACTGCGAATTGGGTCTAGAAGTGTCATAAGGGCCCACTGCAACAACACAAACTTGTCATGAAAGATCAAAAACAATGTTAACAGTAGTCTGCATCTGTGGCTGCATGGCGATAAAAATGCATGCATACCAATGGATACGAAAGGAGGTCATTTTTAGTTTTGATGTTAAAGATCTCAAAAAATTATTACGAAGATGTCAACAGAAAGTCCAGGGATGCGAACAACCGGAATAGAGCTTCGTATTCAGACCGACTAATCGCGACTATTATGTGTTCAATAGCCATTTGCACAGACTCAGGCCTAAGTCACTGAAAATGTTTAAACTTGTCCGGTAATAGCTCAGGTAGAGGTTTTGTATAACAACACATTTGCAGTTAAGCTTATCAGATGCTTACTCCCAGGAAAGAATGAGTGAAACACAGACCTCCGATAAAAACCCATCAAGTGATAGCCCTCCCAAGGCAGTTTTCTCTGCTGCATCCTTATACGGAGCTTCATCCCATGGGCTGAAATTTGAAGAGACGATGGTAACTGAACTACATCAGTAACAATGCATGGTACTTGCATCAAAATAAATAAGTTAAACAGAAGTATAAACTTATACTAGGTATAGTGAATGGGAATAATCTCAATATGCAAGAAAGATGATATCAGGAACTATACAACTCAATTTAGCTTGAACAATCAGCCATACTAGAGCATAGTAAGCTCGCTTGTGCAAGATCACTTTTCTTATTGAATGTTCTGCGGTTGTCCAGATTAAGATCAGTTCCATACTTCTCAGCTGTTACACTCCAATTTATGGAAGGAGAGAACTGAATGGAAGTTGCTACCACGCCCAGTTTTTTTTACTACAGCTGATAGATCAATGCATGACAGGAACAATATGTTCCGAATCACATGACTGGTTGAAAGTTGCTAACTTACTCATTTCTTTGTTTCAATGCTGACAAGTAATCAAATGAAAGTCTCGTATTTGTACAATTGCAATGCCAAAAACACAACGTGAAACCATAATTTTTCATATAAAACCACAACCATTCCTAAAACCTGTCAAAATACAGCCGTCACATCTGACCACAAAACTTGAAACAGCCAACACTTTGATGAAAAACGCTATAACACTAAGCACCTATTTAAGTGGGAATTCTGTGCTCAGTAGTGGTCCAAATTCCATTCACAGTGACTGGAAAATCATTCAAATAATCAACTGGTCCTAATTGCTATTTCAGAGAACTATAAGAATTAACACAAACACACACCCCTTCTTCCTTTTTTGGGTCTTTATTTTCTCTTCTTCCCTGACCAAGGAGGGTACCTTGAACGAACAAAAAAAACCAAAAATCTTGGCAAGCATAAATTTCCAAAACATGAGCATGGGATCCATTTTAAAAGAAAACGCATGCATTATCGTTCATTACCATTATGAGGAACATACGAAAGAATTTTCACTGCGGACATCAATTGAAGATAAAGAAGGTAAATACAACACACTAATCGGAAGGAACCAATATAAATAGCCAATTAAACAAATATTCATAACCAGCAAATGCTTAAGGATTTACAAAAGGAGGACATATTATAAACAGCTTCACTGTATAATAGCAAAAGCATAGAAACTGTCTAGACACCGATGTCCAACCATAAAATAAGCAAACAAAACAGCAAGAAGGGAAGGCCTAAAAGAGCTATTCATTAAAATTGTACAAAGCTTCCATGATCTACCAAAATCACTTGTGTTCTTGCAAGATAAGCCAAAAACAGCGGTATGAAGAGTTTTGAGGTCTGACCAATAAATCTTGGAAAAGAGCAAACACCTACAGATTTAGGGACATGACTTCTTGTTTAGTACATCTCTGTTCCAATTACACTCCCTCATTGTAGTCACTAGACATTACGTAAAAGGCTTAATCTCTAGATTTTTCTTCTCATTTCCATTTTCTGTGAAACATATATAGTTCAATCCAAACATATGATTTGAAGGATTTATTGTCAACCACAACTATAAACTTGTTTAGAATCCACCCATCCCCACTAGATTGTAGGTGAAAAAGCAACTTCATTCAAGAGTGGCTATAACGGGCTTTACTGGGCTGACCAAAACATCCTACACCAGTAGCTTTATTACACATCACAAATACAAGAGAACTCTTTACTAGAATGCACATATCTCAATACTTACACAACACACACATATAGGGGTGGGTGGGTGGGTGTGGGTATATATATATATATATATAGAGAGAGAGAGAGAGAGAGAGATTTCATTATCAACAACAAAAAAGAAATGAAACCCTAAAGTTAATTGCAACATTTCCAAGCCATCAATGAAATGAAGGGCACTAGACCTTTCTGGCGCGGTTGAAAATAGATCTGCAAGCTCAGCTGGCTTAAGGGCCCCATCCTACAAAACCCGACCATCAAAATTTTGAGCAGTTAGAAGAGTACATCAATTATTATAGAAACTAGAAACTGAACCATGCGAAAATTGACAAACAACTTTTCTTAAATAGGAGGTACATTATCACCTCGTTGAACCCTGTACGGCTCGAGAAAAAATATTATACATTCTTATTGTTATAATTTGTGCTGAAAATAGAAATAGACATCACAATAACTTGGCTAAAAAAAGTCAACTCAGGCTAGGTTAAAAATAACTTATAATGAGATTCAATATCAAAGAAAATCAAAAGTTAGGATTTCAAGTAAATTCCACCTTAAAAACCAAATGTTAGGTAACTGAGAGATAAGAGCTCAATAGGTAGAGGATTCTTGCTTTATTGGAATTTGGAATTCATGTTTTACAGGAATCCAGTGAACATAAGACAGTGTGAACAGACACTATCTTGATTATGACACTTCCAAATTTTGGTTTCCCTTTAAATAGAAGCTTATCTAATACAAGAACTGGACCCAATGGCGCTAACTTGGTACCGCCATGACTTGTGGAAGCTTTTAAAAACAAAAGAGAGTAGTGTGTTCTCATAGGTGCAACATAGGAGGAAGGCAAAAGCTTTGGGAAACCCTGTTCTTACACTGGCGTTAAATCAGAAGGAAGGTCATAATTGAGCCCAAAAAAAGGATGAAACCTATTTTATCATCAATTCAAATTTCAATAACTAAAGGAAAATATGCATAAGTCATGTCGTGCAAAGAATCCCAAATGTCCCACACCAAGTCTTATCAGCAAGCAAGCAAACAACGCAATTTAGTTTTGATAGAGACTAAAAATCATCTCTTTTTCCTTTTAAAGCCCATGAATTTGCATTCATAGTAAGCCGCTTTGTTGGAACTAATTCATATGCACTCAAAACACACTGATGCCTGTTTCAGCATTCCATTCTCAGAGTGAATTGATTTTATACCCGAGTGATTTCTATTCATGATATGATATAACTCATCATCATCAAATTCATCCACCGAACTTGCAAGCGAGAGATTTGTCATTTGATAGTTCACATTTGTGCTACATGGGCTCTTCTATTCCCCTTCCTTACCCATGTCCACCATATACAACAAGGGTACAAGTTAGATCAATCCAGCTCTGGTTCAAAACTTACACTGGGAACCTCTATAATTTTGAAGCAAGTATAGAAGAAACTAGCCTTTGGAAGTTAAGAAATTTTTTACAGGTTCTAACTTCTAGGATAGTAGGATGGATGGTGTCAGATTTCCTATATTCCCCTAGAAATCAATTATCTTCAAGGACATCCCTAAATAGTATACAATATATTACACCAAATTACTAATGGTCCTAAGCCCTATAGACAGTCATTTAAGAGGGAGTGAGAAAAAAACCTAACTACTGATCCACCTTTAAATCCCTACATGATACCTTTGAAAAGAAATGCCAATTGATAAGCTTTTTCATATGTAATCTGGTAAGGTGAATTCCTCAACTCCATAGTCCCCTCTTAATCAACAAGGGAAAAACCCTAGCCCCTTCATCTGAAACAGGTAGAGGGGCAGCAGAATCGAAATGTTTCTCACGGTTATAATAAAGTCATACAAATCAAGGATAGCAAAAGGATTCTCTCTATCAATGTTAAGGACTGCCTAACGAAATTCCCATAGTAAGCAAGTCAAACATAACATTAACTTAACATCACAACAATAAGAAGAAAAACATTTATTTTTGCAACTACCGATCAAAACTTAAATGGCAAATAGTATAATGTTATCTTAACACATGAAATCCATAACTGGAGAACAAACTCAAATATCTTTAAAAAATTTAGAAGTACATACACCATCAATGTCAAACAAGAGAAAGATTCCCTTGAGAAAATCCAAAGCTTCACTTGTCAGCTCCACACTCTGTAAATGACGACCAGGAATAAGCACTTTGAGAAGAACGGTATACTAAACCCCTTAAACAAGAAGTTCACTAATAAGCAATATCCCACTATATTTAAACAGTAGAATATGAAGAAGAAAGTGCAAAAAGGTGTAGTACAAACAAAACTAAATATCATGAATATGAAAGCTCTAGCTACATGAGCACCCTTGATGGGTAAGGATAGCAATCAACCCTGCCATTTTAAAGGGTATGGCCAAAGAGTGTATGGTACATAAAGGGTCCAAGTACATTATCTTACCCTAGTACTTTGGCAACTTCACTTGCCTTTCTTCCCCTCTCTGCCAAGTGCTTTTTTCTCCTACCTGCTTGCTTAGATTTTAGCAATGACTAACACTGACAGTGCGAACAAACCACGAAGTTCTATTGTGTTGTGCTCCTCAAGCCTTATTCTAAGTGGTTGCTGCTTTGCCACAACACAATGAAGCCATCAATATGGTGAGCCTTGCTTCATCTAGGTTTGCGGCTGCTCTTGCAATTCTTGTCCGGCAAATGGAATGTTCATTGGACCACATGGACAGGTATGAACTAAATAATCAGAGGAAGAGAGTAACTTTGGACTGCTTTAGATACTTCCTGTTCTGTTGAACTTATCGCCTTAATTTCCCATCTGTATCCACCATTTTTAACGCCTCTATTTCATCTATTTTCTTCTTGCTTTAGACACCACAGGCAATAGACAAATGACCTTATCTAGTCACAGTTCACCTGTCTCATATCAAACGTAGCTGCTGATGTACACACCGTTGAGCATAATCAATAGGGTAATTCACATACTAACCCCTTTATCTATCACTCGATTTCACTTATCCCCCTTCATCGTCTAATTGTCTCAATGTATCCCGTGATCTTTCCAAATGTAACGATCGACTCCTTTTGGATTGACACAGTACTTATCGTATTCTCCTCTAACTGCGTCAAACCAAAAGGGATCGATCGTTACATTTGAAAAGATCACGGGATACATTGAGACAATTAGAAGATGAAGGGGGTTAAGTGAAACTGAGTGATAGATGAAGGAGGTTTTATGTAAATTACCCTAATCAATATTTATTTAGCCTTATCGAATAATTTATTTGGTCTTCTTCTATATTTTTGTGTTTGATAGGTATTTTGAGAGTTTGATGAAAAACAAAGAAAGATGAAATCAATGGGAGCACAAAGAAGAAATTGGAAAAGAGTTTTATGTACCGAGAAGCATATGATAAATTTCCCTTCAATTTTATGCAAAAGATAAATGCACATTCTCCTTTCAATGCTTTTGAAAGTTAAGGGAGTGATACAAAGGAACGAAGTACAAAACTAGATTAGGCATGAGACAGGAAGAAAGCAAAATAAGAGGAGATAATTCTGTGGAAGAGTTCATAAAGGAAGAAATATACTTGTCCACTCCCTGCCATGGCAACTAAACACTTCTCTTAGTGTGCAAGTGAAACTGTTTTCCTTGTAATTTTTGGTTTATTTTTATTTTGTGTATATGTTTGGTGATTGTTGAGTTGTGTGTGTGTTATGTACTTACTTTAGATTCGCACCATTATGTAAATAGGTTAGTAGATAAGGGTAATAGTGCAATTCCTTTATTTCTTTTTCCTCTTGTATAACTATTAGGGGTGGAAGTCTAAACCGGAAAACCAAACCAAACCAAACTGACAGTTTGGTCCTGCTTATTAGTCTAATAGGTCCGGTTCGGTTTGGTTTGAGATTTTAACCCAAAAAAAATCGTTTTGATTTTCGGTTTTAGTCTTCTAGAAACCAAACCAAACCGGACAAACCGGTTCCTATACTAAATCCTAAAAAACAAAAAAATTTAGGTCCATATATTTTTTTTAAAGTCTCAAACTAGTTGTCTTTTGATTTTGATTTTTTACGCGATTTTAATTTTACAATGATTAAGAATTTTATATATCAATTCTACTAGGCTTTAATTTTTTTAAAGTGGGCTTAGGCCAAATCAAATCGAAAATTGGTATCAATTTGACACGGGCCTCTTAGTTTTTTAGTAGTTTTTTTCATTTTGGGTCCAAGCCCAATCAAACCGAAATCGGACCAAACCAAACCGAAATAGGTTGATTCAGTTTCAATTTACACAAATTCAAACCGAAATTACCAGTTTGGTCCGAGTTTTTCGACCAAATCGGACCGGTTTCATCCCTAATAACTACTACGGAATGAGAAAGTAAATATTAATTGGGTATTATTAAATCGAACACGGTATCAGAGCAGAATCAAAAACCCTAACCGACTAGTTTAGCTAGCAACGAGTTTCTTTAGCGATCATCCAAAGAGTCTCTTGACTAGGGTTTGGTCTGGTGTGATCTCTCTTCCACAGAGAAAGAACAACAGTGGTTTTTTTTGTTCCTCCTTCCACAAAGTTATATATCGTCTTTATAGAAGATGTGAGAATATTTAGGTAAATTTTCAATTAGTCCAGAACTTCCATAATCCTAAGATTATTAGTCTCCCACACCCCCCATGATTGAATTGTCCTCCCTTGGAAGGATTATTTAGTCCGGTTGGGATTAATAGTCCGGGGATAAAAATATACACAAACATGGAATTAGAAGGAGTGGATGGATTATTAGTCCAATTCTTACCGCTAATCCCTCCAATCAAACAGGCCCTAAGAGAGTAATCTAAGAGAGTGGGAGAAGGAAGTGGCATAGAAACATAAGGTTTAGCTGGCAACCGTATCAAATTTGACTCATTTGAGCCTTCCCATATCAGCAGTTGGGTGCGACCACTCTGCAACCACTAGGTTAAAACCGGAATGGGTTGGACTTAGATCTTGGGGTTAACAACCCATTCAAACATACTAGTTTTCCTTGACGAACATATATAAGCAGTATTGGACCCAAACAAGACTCAAGCTCTATCGGATCTTATTAGCCTAGTCCTCCTTTATATAATGAAGAGATAGGCAAGCTCGACTTCTCAACATATATGCTTGTTTGAATACCGAGTAACATTTGGATGGCTGATGGAAGAGGAAAGAATAAGAAGAACAAATAACATACACCATTACAAACCCCAATTACACCTCTCCGTTGTGTTAATCTAGGATTTGCAAAACTAATCCATAAATAAAAGTTAAACTCAGGAGTTACCTGATCAGGTGCTCGTTTGATTGGAGGTGGAAGTTGGTCATCACTGAGTCTGATATCATTGTTGTATCCGAACTTCCTTAGGACAGTCCATGTCTCAAGACGGCCCATGAATAGTGCATGGAGAAATAGGAATCCCGTCAAAGTAAGTCCACGGTCATTGACACCCTCAGGTAATTTTTCTTGCACAACCCGCTTAACACCCACTATTTCAGAAGGTTGTAATGGAGAATTGAAACATTTGACCTGTTTACAGGCATTAATATGATTTTGATCTAGTAATATACCAAACAAAGAATATGATCAGATACTTATCAAAAGTCATAGAAGGGTCCTGACTGACAACTCCAAAGGTGAAAACGTATACATCCCATACATGCATATAAGTTTGACGAATTCACATATCTTCACCCCCTCATGAAAAGAAAAAGGAGACCTGAAAATCATTAAACTCTGCATCGCTGAGTGCACCATCCCTGTCGTGGTCACAAAGAATAAATATCCGTTTTAAAGCCCTCACACACCGAGGCTTTAGAGTTTGTGCTTCCTGATCAAATAGTGGAGCTGTTGGATGAAGTACTGCTTTTTGAGCACAGTAAAAAACTTCAGGGACCTGAAAGTAGAAAAATGTCCACATACCAAAATATGATGAGCAAAACATAAAACGAACCACCACAGATTCCTTCAAAAATACTATCACTAGTCCTTTCAAACTATTGTCTGTTGCATAATATTAAATGGTATAAAAGACTCGCATAAGCTTGAAATGAGCATAATTGGCAGATTCTGAGTAGCAGATCCATAAATGCAAACCTAACATCTCCGGAGGACCCACATAAACACGATATGTTTTCTAATATATAAGAGGATCTGTAGACTGGCCTTACTGTGATTTGGAAGACCCAACATCTCAAACAATTCAAAAGAGAGAACATTATGTGAAGTGTGAACAGAACCAAATCGTGCCAGAATATTTTATAAGAAACGAGTTACAAATATACACAAATACAAGAAGCCCTTAAACAGTACCTGAATTTTTTTAAATGCTGAACACTCGATACAAGTCTCAATCTCCCGAAACTGTTGCATTATTGGTGACATCACCTGCTCCAAACTCAAAGGATGTTGGTCATCCCTCAAATCCAGTTTGCAGCCCACCACTATGACTGGCACCTTTACCTGCTCAGTTATATCCAATGCTTAATGATGTTAAAGAAAAGGACAAAATGAGTGAAAAACAAATAATATAAGACAGAAATGAGGCCCGCCCATTGAAATCAGTTAACCAAACTTAATGCACAAACCTCTAATCGACGAAGTTCGAGAAGCCAGAAAGTACTCAGCCGGTCAAGTGTGGCAGGCTGATCACACGCATAAGTAAGCACGACTGCATCGGCCCGTCTAAGCTCTTCAGCCAATTGACCTCTACTCTCCATACTGAATCCAAGAACATGACACACACATAAAATTTGAGCTCAGGGCTTGTGGAAATTATGCTAAAGAAGATCAAACCAGAAAACAAGCCAACACATCACAATGTCCACACGAACGCAACCAGCAGCCACAACACCATTATGATCTTTTTTCTTTCTCGGAAGTTGAGCCAAAAACACCTTACAGACCGAAAAAGGCAGAATTTCGAAACGCTCCGCTTTGATATTTCCTAACCTCATGCTTTTCAATTATCTTCCTTTACTTTAAGTTCAGCTACAAGAAGTATTCTTTATTAGCATGTACAACTTCATTGTAATAAATCCTTGGGTAGAACTCACCCTCAAAAGCTAGCTATTGAAGGGAGGGTGCCCAAGTACTTATTAACCCCCCACCAAGAGCCCATACTTCCGATGTGGGACAAGTCCCATACCTTGCATTAGGATCATAACAAACCCGACCCCTTCAAAGCCGACGCCCACGGCGGCAAGTCGCCCTTTTTGGCACCTCCGACAATCCCGTGGCGAGGGCATCGTCCAAGGAGGGACCTGCTCTGATACCAATGTAATAAATCCTTGGGTAGAACTCACCCTCAAAAGCTAGCTATTGAAGGGAGGGTGCCCAAGTACTTATTAACCCCCCACCAAGAGCCCATACTTCCGATGTGGGACAAGTCCCATACCTTGCATTAGGATCATAACAAACCCCAAAAGCTAGCTCAAGAGTGGAGGGTGCCCAGGGCTTATAAACCCACTACCAAGGGCTCTTCCCTCCGATGTGGGACTGCATTGGGCCCTAACATAGCCCACCCCTTCTGAGCCGACGCCCACGACGGCAGGTGCAAGTTTGGCACCATCGACTTCCCGTGGCGGCTGGAAGGGTGTGGGTTGGCTTTGATACCAATGTTACAAACCACTGGGTAGAACTCACCCCCAAAAGCTAACTCAAGAGTGGAGGAATGATACGAACCCACAGGTAGAACTCAACCCAAAAGCTTAAGCTGATAGGTGAGGGTGCCTGTAGGCTTATATATCCCACACCAGAAACCCATATTTCCGATGTGGGACAAGCCCCCATAGGCTTACACCCGGACCCTAACATGCCCACCCCGTCTGAGCCGACTGTCCACGGTCGGAGGCCGCCATTTGGGCATTCACGACCGACCGGGCGACTGGGCGGGTGCGGGTTAGCTCTGATATCAAATGATACGAACCCACAGGTAGAACTCAACCCAAAAGCTTAAGCTGATAGGTGAGGGTGCCTGTAGGCTTATATATCCCACACCAGAAACCCATATTTCCAATGTGGGACAAGCCCCCATAGGCTTACACCCGGACCCTATGCAAGGTATGGGACTTGTCCCACATCGGGAGTATGGGCTCCTGGTGGGGGATTAATAAGTCCTTGAGCACCCTTCCTTCAATAGCTAGCTTTTGAGGGTGAGTTCTACCCAAGGATTTATTACATTGGTATCAGAGCCGGTTCCTCCCTGGACGAGACCGCCACGGGTTTGTCGGAGGTGCCAAAGGGGCGACCTACCGCCGTGGACGTCGGTTCTGAAGGGGTTGGGTTTGTTATGATCCTAATGCAAGGTATGGGACTTGTCCCACATCGGGAGTATGGGCTCCTGGTGGGGGATTAATAAGTCCTTGAGCACCCTTCCTTCAATAGCTAGCTTTTGAGGGTGAGTTCTACCCAAGGATTTATTACATCCATTTGGGCATTCACGACCGACCGGGCGACTGGGCGGGTGCGGGTTAGCTCTGATACCAATGTAATAAATCCTTGGGTAGAACTCACCCTCAAAAGCTAGCTATTGAAGGGAGGGTGCCCAAGTACTTATTAACCCCCCACCAAGAGCCCATACTTCCGATGTGGGACAAGTCCCATACCTTGCATTAGGATCATAACATTCATTCGCTTACCCACAGCTCGTTGAAGCAACTAGGTGATTGCAAGAATCAAAGGACAACGAAAACAGTTGAACTAATATATATATATATATATATATATATATATATATATATATATATGCACACACACACGCACATGTATATATACGCGTATATAGAGATACCTGGAAGACGTGTCAATAATTGTTACAGGAACTCGATCAGGGTACAAATCAACCGGCAACCTCGTCGGGGGAAGCGAACGGGGGACATTTATGGGAAAAATATTGGCAGCTGCAGCAACAATCAAGCTCGATTTTCCGGTGCCTATGTCGCCTGCGACGACGATACGAACGCCAACACGACCGCCGGAACTCGCCTTGGCCATTCCCTTTGAAACAAGTCTAAAACCAGAAAAGTTAATGATTTGATGACAAAAACACTAGGCGTTAGCGAAAATAGAAATTGAATGAATGGAGTAAATAAGCAAATGTATTGTTGGGGAATATAAGCGGTGGAGATGCTTGGGAAAGAAGATATTGAATTCAATTCAAGGTTATGAATATATCTGGGGAGAGATATGAGTGTGGTTGGACTGTTGTTGGTATGGGTTTTGTGTTATATGCGGTGCGATGGCGGTCGTCTGGAGAGAATCAAGCACATTACGTTCTGATTTTTTTTTTTTAAGTCTAATTTGATCCAAATAATTTATCATATTCTTTTTATTTTTATTTTTTGTGTTTAATAATTTTACATTAAATCTTTTTAATATTAAATTTTCTTGACAATAAGACTTTAATTTTTTTATTTTTTTATCTTTTTATTGTTTAAACATTTGATTCATTTTTTATTTTTCAAAAACCTCTCATCGAGACTAACAAATAATCAATAAAAATTTAATATGAAAGTAATAAATACAATAAAAAATAAATAAAGATAAAAATATAATCCAAAGAAATGATCAAATTCAAGACTCAATTTTAAGGGTATAACATCTTAATATGTTTAAACTAGCAAAAATCCGTGCTATGCACGGGATGTGTAAAAAAAAAAAAGAGTAATATTTTACCATGTCAATTTATATTTTTTTAAAAATTTAATAACAAATTCTTACCGCAATAATATAATGAAAAACACGTAATTTTCATCGCATGTGCAGCTTAAAACGTCTGTAATATCTTATTTTAAGCTCTATTTTAACAAAATATTAAAACTGACAGTGTAATAATTAAATTAATTTGATCAAGTATTCATTCAACTCTTCTCTTAAAAAACTTAAAATAAAATATCAAAATTAAGTGATACAATAAAGTAAATAAGAATAACTTTTGAAAGACAAATTGTCTAATTATGAATCACTTTACCATAAAAATAGTCTCAATATTTTCTTAAAGTAGAATAACAAAATTAGTTACTGCAATATTTATCTACCTACTATTAAAATCTATAACAAAATAAAAAATAGTATTTATTAATTAAATTTATATTAGTTAAAAATAAATTAATCAATGACTTACTTAAAAATCTAGCTAAAAATCATATAAAAGTTTCAATTAAGATACTATTCAATCTTTATAAATTATGAATCCATAGAATAATTAAGATTTTTATCCAATCTAAATTTAAGAGGTGAGTATGAATACAAGTAAAATTTAGTCATTCGCATATTATCCAACTTAATCAGTCGTAAAAATGTTATAAGGATAAATACTACCCATTTAAGAAAGTTCAAATATACTTAGTATAATATCTCACTTTCTTTGCTCTTATCGTTAATATTAAATGACCAATTTATGTCCAACTTAATCCACGGCACAGATATTATAAGGATAAATATTATCCATCTAACAAAATTCAAACATATTTAGTATAATCCTTCATAATCGATGCTCTTATCCTTAATTTATATTATGTGGTCTCTTTATATCCTTTATTTAAAAATTTTAAAATTAAACAAATCTAAAGAATGAATTTTTTTTATCTTTCTATTTTATCTTATTTGAATTTATTTTTAACACTCAACCTACTTCACTGACCAAATTAAAACCGTCACTACTACAATAACAGTAAAAGATTACGCATAAAAAATTATAAAGATCTCAGTTTTTAATCTCACGCTCTTTCTCTTTCCCTCCTCTCCTGCCCTACCTCTCTTGGAGAAACTATGCACATCTCTCTTCTCAATCGAAGTACTCCTGCCCTACTTCTCGTGGAAAAATCACAGACCATCCCTCTCCTCGATTGAACTCCCGCCATCCCTCTCCTTGATTGAACTCCCGCCATCCCTCTCGTCGAAGAACTGCAGAATCTAGACATTCATCGTCGAAGAACTCCTACCCTACCATGAAAACCTTTTACGAGTCTTGAGAAAAGTATAGATTACTAACCATGGAATCTCAAAACCCACGCTGAACAGGTATTCTTCTGCCAGAACCTCACTAACCTCACTGACCTATTCTGAAAACACAGTTTGCTGATATTTGTTTTTGTGTCTTTTTTTTCCCTGATATTCTACATTCTTGCTTCTTGTTTCGCGTTTTAGAGCTTAATGGATCATTAATCGAAACCACTATGAGCTATAGATTTTTTTTTGTTCTTCTACGTTTTCTGATGCAGAGTAATGGTGGTTTTCGATGAGAATATGCTATGAGAATAAACAACTTTGGTTATATTCAAGCCCTAGAAAGAGTGTTTAAAAGCAAAAAATTATTTGTATGTGTATATTACCAAGTATGTATAGGCATATGTTTATATCTCTGTTCCTTCATCCTAGTACAGTGTTGTAAAAATTATTTTGGTGGTGTGTGCTGCATCAAGGTGAGCCATTAATTATCAGAAAAAGAAAATGGCAGAGAATCGTACGACCAAATTAGATTTAGGCCACAGCACTACATCTTTTTCAAATGAATACACATTGTGACCTTTTCTCTCCAATGTTGTCTGATTATGCTTCTGATCTCTGTCTGTTCTTCGTTCTTCTCTGATTTCGTTGCGGTTTTATGATCTGTTGAATATTTTTGAGCTCAATGGGCTTCCCTCAGAAGACAACCCTTACCTGTTTAATGGCGACTTTGTGGATAGACGATCCTTTTCTCTTGAGGTCATACTCACATTTTTTGCATTTAAATGCTTGTCTCCATCAGGTAAGCTTGATTATATTCGTGCTTTTATTATCCCATATGCTGTAGTTTTTTGACAAATTAGTAGAAGGAATGACCAATAATCGACGAGAGAGTTACAGGTGAGAATAGGATTTGCTTCATGTAAATGACTTGTGCAATTCATATGTTGTATCATACTTACTTATTTCTAAAACTTGCAGCTATATATCTCTCTCGAGGAAACCATGAGAGCAAGAGTATGAATAAGATATATGGTTTCAAGGGTGAAGTCAGGTCCAAGCTTGGTATGCTTAGTGAGTTCCATCCCTCGAAAGAGGAAAAAAATAGCACTAGTCTTATTGTTTATTCTTATTAATGTTTGTGTTGTCTTGTATATAAATGGCAATGGCTAACAGAGTGGTAATGATGCAGGTATGATCTAGGTGTTGATGCATGTATGATCCAGGTGTTGAGGAGTCTGTATCAAAATTGCATGGAGAAGAACATGTTCATGATTAATTTTCTGCTGCGGTTGACTTTTCTGATGTTATTGAGCCTAGACTTTTTCTTCAAGTTGAAAGATATGATTTCTATGATGATGTACAGATGTCATTTATATTTTTTTTAGGCCTCGAGCGGCATATGATTGCTAGGATTAGTGGTGTCAATCTAGTACTTGAGATTCTAGCTATCTCTCCGTAGTATTGGTTTTTATTCTTTTAAATGGGAGTTAAATATCTAGCAATCTGTACGTATTATGTCATGGATTTTTTTGTTTAATATTAGAAAAAAATTTGGTGTTATTAATTACATGTGATTTTTTATGGTTTATTTTATTAGATAGGGGGTTTATTAATTTGGTTTGCCAAAAAAAAAAAAAACTGAGATTGTAGAACATACAATCACGGTTTATAATTCAACCGGGATTATTGGTGTCCAACAATAATCACGGTTTTATACAATACCAAGATGGTAGATAGACTTTTTAATCACGGTTATTGTATCTTTAATCACGGTTTTATTATTCGACTGAGATTATTGCCCCACTTTAGACCACGATTTTTAAGCGCGATGAAAACAGACGGACTTTTGATTACACCCAGATACACCACGAAATTAAAACCGAGATTAAAAGGTTAAGATCACGGTTATTCACCGTGATCGCTGGCTCTATTTGTAGTAGTGCGTCTAGAAAATTAGCTAACTCATCGATTTTAAAGATTAGTGATTTTTGCAGTGTAAAAAAATATGGGTAAATTAAATTAGGGTCCTTTCTACTCCTCCGACTTATTTTTTCATCCCATCCACTTTTCGGAATTATGTTATCATCCTATAATAGTGTAGATGGACAATTTTGCCATTACTTTTGAGAGATGATTTACCATGTTACCCTTTGTGTAGTTAACATTTGATTTGGTGAGGTTAAATCTGGAGAATCATTTTAGGCTTAATTTTAGGGATTACGTTTATCATTTTAGGCTTAATTTTAGGGATTTGATTTGTTACGGATTTGATTTGTTATGGAAATATTACTATATGTGGCCGAAATATTAGTAATTTGATTTGTTTTTCACGGATTTTTTCACAGATACTATTTGTTACGGATTTGATTTGTTACGGAAATGGTAGTTTTAAGGGATTTGATTTGTCACGGATTTGATTTGTTTTTCACGAATTTTGCACAGATTATTTTTGTTACGGATTTGATTTGTCCCGAAGTTTTTAATCACCGGAAAAAAGTAGTTCTTTGGCCCGAAGTGTTCAATCGCCGGAACTTGAAGTTCTCTGCCCCGTAAAGTCCCATTATTGGAACTTGAAGTTCTCTGCCCGGAAGTATTTAATCACCGGTTTGGACTGAAGATTTTGGTAAGTTCTGATGATTATTTTCGTTATGTCGATATTACGGTGGTTGATGTTGAAACCCGAAATTTATTGCGATGATTAACGCATTGTGGGTCTAATTTTGTGATTCGAATGGGGCACCGAATCCAGAGGGTTTGACATACTGGTGAAAATTTACCATCTGTAAATTTACCATAATGCGCATTTTTATGGGGGTGACAAAATTTACCATGCGTATTGTCTGAATTTACCATAAATCAAGCAAATATACCATGGACGACCATAACTCAAATTTTAATGGGAATTTACCATGTTCGTCAATTTGGTAAGTTAAAATTATGGTACATTAGGAAATTTGTGGTATATTTGCTGTACATTGTAAATTTGTAAGTGATAATATGTTTGAGTAATTATGGTATATTTGCTGAACATTGTAAATTTGGAAGTGATAATATGTTTGAGTAATTATGGTATATTTGCTGAATATTGTAAATTTGGGGCAACTATATTTTTTGTGTCACGTTGCCGCTTGACATTTAAATTAGGTAATACCGATTTTTCCCCTTTTGTACTACAGGATTGTTGCAATGGATGGTGGTTTGATACTGATTTGTAGGCATAATGAAAAGATTGCTGCAATTCGGATAGATCGCAGCTGAAACTTTGTGCAGGTGGTGAACAAGGTATGTGATAGATGGCATCATTTGGACCCTGAATCCGTGGTGTTGAGTTAATCATTGGTTGACAATGAAAATCTACTATTGGACAACGATGACGACTTGGGTACGATGTTCGGGCTTGCAGAGAATGCCGGATATGAAGACATAGAGGTACTTGTTAAGGACTCAACAGTTGGGATATTTGATATTGGTAATCGAGACGGCAACAATGAAAATTCTGAAGGCATGTTAGGCCATATGGATTATACCGTGGTCCAGTCAATTGATGGTGAGGACTCAACAGTTGGGATATTTGATTTGGTGAGGTTAAATCTGGAGAATCATTTTAGGCTTAATTTTAGGGATTACGTTTATCATTTTAGGCTTAATTTTAGAGATTTCTGGACGAGGTTTCCTATTCCGGCGCGATCGATTTTACGTTACCGTGATTTTAGGGGCTTATGGTGTAATCCGAATAAACCATGGTCAGAGTTTACTGGGGGCTGGTTCGGTATTTACAGAAAATGAGGACTAGAAATTAATGTTCAAAAGTGTATGGGATGAAAACTTAATAAAGACTAATAGAAAGGACCTTAAAATAAGTACCCCAAAAAATATTAATATGTGTAGGATAAGTTAATCAAAATATACCTCAACTCACTCAATCTAATGCGGCCAGCACATTCATGCGATGACAGTACAATCAATTCGCAACCTCATAAACAATAGCAATTAATTCTTGTAATTTATAAAAAAAGGAATAAAAGTTAAAAAAAGAGGTGATGTTTTTTAAAAAAACATCAAAGTCATGGATAATGAAAATTGATATGGTTTTATATATTTATTTATTTGTAATTAGTTGTTTAGCAATTTTTTTCTACATAAGAATAAACTTATCTATCTATACTTTTATTTTGAAAATCAATCTCTGCGTAATTTTTTAAATATTATGCTTAATTACATAAAAATATAAATTACACGTGTATGTGCATGTGTGTAGATATAGATAAGTAGAGAAAATTATGGAAAGAAAAATATCATATATGAAATATAGCAAGTTTTTGAATTTAAATTCAAAAAAGATTTATCCAATATATTTTTGTATTGTCCCGTGCATAGCACGGCATTTGAAAATCCAAAATGTATCTATACTATTATGTATTGCAGGGCGACTTTCGTGAAAGTCGTCCTGAGAGCGCTAAGTGGCGTCACCTAAAATAACCTAAATTAATTGGTCAAAAAAGTAATACTTTTAAATGTCAAACGTTATTTTAAAAAAAATCATTTTATCCTTGATTTGGGATAATCTTTTAAAAATTATTCAAATAAATACTAACCTTAAAAGATATACATTTCAAATTTCAAAAATCTGCGAATTTCCTTAAGCTATGGTAACTTATCCTAATCTCTCAACTCTTTTATCATTGATTTTATTGAGGATAGGTATGGTAACTTTTTGTGACAGTTGCTCTGGGCATGCCAAGTGGCAGAATTTGACTGGTTCCAAAATTAAATTGATAAATAAATATTAATTAAACAAATCGAATTCAAATAAATGATTATCCTTCTAAGTAAATTAACTTTTAGACCAATACTTATCCTTTTGATTAAATGAGAATCAAATGGATAATTACTATTATCAATTCCTATCTGTGCCGAGATTTTTCTGAATATCCTTAGCATCGATCTCTACTATATCTATCCTCAATTCCTATTGTCAATCTCTATTTATTTCCCTCAATTCCTGTGAATCTTCATCTTGCACTCCTTTAATCAAAGTGGAAATCAAACATGTTTCTAATAATAAATTTAGGTATACAGGAATTTTGGTTTTTTTTTTTTTTGTTTTACTTCTTCAGTAACTTCACTTCATCTGTGGAAATCTTCTCTCAATAATAAATTGATTTTTTCTTACCTAATTGTCCAATTCGTTGCAAACAATGAAGAATTAAGTCAAAATTTATTAAGAACTGTAAAATAGGATTATCTAAACTGTTTTTGAATATTGGTAGAACAGTAGCTTCTGCTCTTTTTCTTCCATCCTCCCTCCCGGCTCTCTTTAACACTCTCACTCTCTCTCTCTCTCTCTCTCTCTCTGATTGTTTTGCAACAGTAAAGGAAGAAAATGAATGAATTGTCGTTTACATATATGGAAAATAAACCTTATTTGTGAAGTTTGAAGGCTAGGCAGACATGCATGAGGAAAAAATACGACTAAAGAAATAATACTAATCGAAGGACTTGGACTTTCATGCGTTCACGTGCTATATATACACACACTTTATATATGAAATTTATTAAATCAAATAATATTTGGGCACCTCATTTGTATGTTGATATACATAAATTGATTATTCTTTGTGCTTGTCTCTCCACAAATAATTTTTGTGCTCACAAATAATTTTTATTTAACTCTCGAATTTAAAATTAATCAGTCCAATTTGTCTAATTATGCCTCTAAATATAGTAATTAAGCTCAAATGTTGAATCGGGGTTTCACATAGCCTATCATATATTTCCTGATCCCTCTTGGGCTTCTCGCAAGTTACTGCATGGTCATCCTTTGATAGCAAGTTACAGACCATGCTTCCCTCTTGGGCTTCTCGCAAGTTACAGACCGAAAAAGGCAGAATTTCGAAACGCTCCGCTTTGATATTTCCTAACCTCATGCTTTTCAATTATCTTCCTTTACTTTAAGTTCAGCTACAAGAAGTATTGTTTATTAGCATGTACAACTTCATTCGCTTACCCACAGCTCGTTGAAGCAACTAGGTGATTGCAAGAATCAAAGGACAACGAAAACAGTTGAACTAATATATATATATATATATATATATATATATGCACACACACACGCACATGTATATATACGCGTATATAGAGATACCTGGAAGACGCATGAATAATTGTTACAGGAACTTGATCAGGGTACAAATCATCCGGCAACCATGTCGGGGCAAGCATTAAAGCGGGGACATTTATGTGAAAAGTATCGGCAGCAGTAACAATCAAGCTCGATTTTCCGGTGCCTTTGTCGCCTGCGATGAGGATACGAAGGCCAACAAGGTCGCCGGAGCCCGCCTTGGCAGCTGCTGCGACACCTCCAGCCATTCCCTTTGAACGATGTCTAAAACCCTAAAAGTTAATGATTTGATGACAAAAACACTAGGCGTTGGTGAAAATAGAAATTGAATGAATGGAGTAAATAAGCAAATGTATTGTTGGGGAATATAAGGGGGCGCAGAAACCCTAAGCGGTGGAGATGCTTGGGAAAGAAGATTTGAATTCAATTCAAGGTTATGAATATATATGGGGAGAGATATGAGTGTGGTTGGACTGTTGTTGGTATGGGTTTAGGGTTTAGGGTCTTTAATTTTTTTTATTTTTTATCCTTTTATTGTTTAAACATTTGATTCATTTTTTATTTTTCAAAAACCTCTCATCGAGACTAACAAATAATCAATAAAAATTTAATATGAAAGTAATAAATACAATAAAAAATAAATAAAGATAAAAATATAATCCAAAGAAATGATCAAATTCAAGACTCAATTTTAAGGGTATAACATCTTAATACATTTAAACTAGCAAAAAACCCGTGCTATGCACGGGATGTGTAAAAAAAAAAAAAAAGAGTAATATTTTACTATGTCAATTTATATTTTTTTAAAAATTTAATAACAAATTCTTACCGCAATAATATAATGACAAATACGTAATTTTCATCGCATGTGCAGCTTAAAACGTCTGTAATATCTTATTTTATGCTCTATTTTAACAAAATATTAAAACTGACAGTGTAATAATTAAATTAATTTGATCAAGTATTCATTCAACTCTTTTCTTAAAAAACTTAAAATAAAATATCAAAATTCAGTGATACAATAAAGTAAATAAGAATAACTTTTGAAAGACAAATTGTCAAATTATGAATCACTTTACCATAAAAATAGTCTCAATATTTTCATGAAGTAGAATAACAAAATTAGTTACTGCAATATTTATCTACCTACTATTAAAATCTATAACAAAATAAAAAATAATATTTATTAATTAAATTTATATTAGTTAAAAATAAATTATCAATGACTTACTTAAAAATCTAGCTAAAAATCATATAAAAGTTTCAATTAAGATACTATTCAATCTTTATAAATTATGAATCCATAGAATAATTAAGATTTTTATCCAATCTAAATTTAAGAGGTGAGTATGAATACAAGTAAAATTTAGTCATTCGCATATTATCCAACTTAATCTGTCGTAAAAATATTATAAGGATAAATACTACGCATTTAAGAAAGTTCAAATATAATTAGTATAATATCTCACTTTCTTTGCTCTTATCGTTAATTATAAATGACCAATTTATGTCCAACTTAATCCGCAGCACAGATATTATAAGGATAAATATTATCCATCTAACAAAATTCAAACATATTTAGTATAATCCCTCGTAATCGATGCTCTTATCCTTAATTTATATTATGTGGTCTCTTTATATCCTTTATTTAAAAATTTTAAAATTAAACAAATCTAAAGAATGAATTTTTTTTGATCTATTGTCTTTCTATTTTATCTTATTTGAATTTATTTTTAACATTCAACCTACTTCACTGACCAAATTAAAACCGTCTAGAAAATAAGCTAACTCATTGATTTTAAAGATTAGTGATTTTTGCAGTGTGTAAAAAAATATTAATATGTGTAGGATGAGTTAATCAAAATATACCTCAACTCACTCAATCTAATGCGGCCAACACATTCATGCGATGATAGTACAATTCGCAACCTCATAAACAATAGCAATTAATTCTTGTAATTTATAAAAAAAAGGAATAAAAGTTAAAAAAAGAGGTGATGTTTTTTAAAAAAACATCAAAGTCATGGATAATGAAAATTGATATGATTTTATATATTTATTTATTTGTGATTAGTTGTTTAGCAATTTTTTCCAGATAAGAATAAACTTATCTATCTGTACTTTTACTTTGAAAATCAATCTCTGTGTAATTTTTTAAATATTATGCTTAATTACATAAAAATATAAATTACACGTGTATGTGCATTTGTGTAGATATAGATAAGTAGAGAAAATTATGGAAAGAAAAATATCATATATGAAATATAGCAAGTTTTTGAATTTAAATTCAAAAAAGATTTATCCAATATATTTTTGTATTGTCCCGTGCATAGCACGGCATTTGAAAATCCAAAATGTATTTATACTATTATGTATTGCAGGGCGACTTTTCGTGAAAATCGTCCTGAGAGCGCCAAGTGGCGTCACCTAAAATAACCTAAATTAATTGGTAAAAAAAGTAATACTTTTGAATGTCAAACGTTATTTAAAAAAATAATCATTTTATCCTTGATTTTGGATAATTTTTTAAAAATTATTCAAATAAATACTAACTTTAAAAGATATACATTTCAAATTTTGAAAATCTACGAATTTCCTTAAGCTATGTTAACTTATCCTAATCTCTCAACTCTTTTATCCTTGATTTTATTGAGGATAGCTATGGTAACTTTTTGTGACAGTTGCTCTAGGTATGCCAAGTGGCAGAATTTGACTGGTTCCAAAATTAAATTGATAAATAAATATTAATTAAACAAATCGAATTCAAATAAATGATTATCCTTCTAATTAAATTAAATTTAAACCAATACTTATCCTTTTGATTAAATGAGAATCAAATGGATAATTACTATTATCAATTCCTATCTGTGCCGAGATTTTCTGAATATCCTTAGCATCGATCTCTACTATATCTATCCTCAATTCCTATTATCAATCTCCAGTTTAAAAAATAAAGGATGTCAAAATAATTTTAGATACCTCAAAATGGGCATTGTATTTGTTATAACCTCAGAGGAGGTCAGTGTAATTCACCCTAAAATGTATGTCCCACGGAAAGGTTATAATGTAGCCTCCTATAGTGCGCTTACTAGCAATAACCCGTGCTATGCACGAACCTGTAAAATAAAATAAAAAATATTTTATTATGTTAATACATATATTCTTTTAATTTTAATAATAATTTTCTATTGCAATAAAGCATGTAATTTTCATTGCGTGTGCAACTTGAAAAATATTCAATATTTTATTCTAAATTTATTTTTGGTGAAGTATTAAAATTAAGATCTCAATGACTAAATGATTTGCTACCATAAGCCCCAAGGTTTTCAGTAATTCAGTTGGTTTACCGGCTCGGCTAGGTCTAAATTAATTTGGTCAAGTATTCATTCAGTCTCATTTGTAAGAGAAATTTGAATAGAACATCTAAATTTAATAGTTTAAAATAATTAAGAATAGCTTCTGAAAATGAGATTGCCTAATTATGAATCGTTCAACCTATTATTTTATTATAAAAATAGTTTCAATATTTTTTTAATAGAGTAAAAAAATAAATATAATTTTTACAAAATAAACTAAAGCAATATTTATGTACCTATACCAGAAAATAGAAAAATAAATTCAACGTAATATTTAAAATTTACAATCGATAAAAAATATAATATTGATTAGTTGGTTTTATATAAGTTAAAAATAAATTATCAATAATCTACTTTAAAACCTAACCGAAGGATATAAAAATTTCAATTAAGATACTTTCCCATCCTAATAAAATTATAAATTCATAGTGTAATTAAATTTTTCATCTAATTTAACTTTTCAACAGGTGAGTATGAATACTAATAAAATTTAGTAATTTACATATTACCCAACTCAGACTATCGTGAAGACATTATAAGAATAAGCCCCATACACAATAATAAATTATACTCATTTAACCAAATTCAATCACATTTAGTATAATTCATTACTTTTGTTGCTCTTTTCAATACGTGAAATCTTTATGTCTTTTACTTTAAATTTTAAAACAAAAAGAAAATCTAAGTTCAAAGAATGACTTTCTTTTAATCCTCTATTTTACTATTTTATCTCATTTAACTTTATTTTTAATCGTCAACCTACTTAATTGATAAAATTAAAATTGTATAGAAAATTAGCCAACTCATCAATTTTAAAGATGAGTGATTTTGCAGCAGGTAAAAAAAATATAAACTTGCTTAGAATGAATTAATTAAAATATAAATTCAACTGACTCAATCTAACCTAGGCACATCTCTACAGTAACGGTTCCCAACCTCATTAATAACAGCAAACACTTTGTTATTATATAAAAACGTACTTTAAAACCTAACTAAGAAGCATATAAAAATTTCAATTAAGATACTCTCCCATCCTAATAAAATTATAAATTCATAGTGTAATTAAGATTTTTATCCAATTTAACTTTTCAACAGGTGAGTATAAATGCTAATAAAATTTAGTAATTCACATATTACCCAACTTAGGCTATCGTAAAGACATTATAAGAATAAGCCCTCATACACCATAATAAATTATACTCATTTAACCAAATTCAAACATATTTAGTATAATTCATCACTTTCTTGCTCTTCAATACGTGAAATCTTTATGTTTTTTATTTCAAATTTTGAAAACAAAAAAAAAGTCCAAGTTCAAAGAAGGACTTTCTTTTAATCCTCCATTTTACTATTTTATCTCATTTGACTTTATTTTTAATTGTCAACCTACTTAACTGATAAAATTAAAATCGCCTAGAAAATTAACCAACTCATCAATTTTAAAGATGAGTGATTTTGCAGCAGGTAAAAAAAATAAAAACTTGCTTAAAATGAATTGATTAAAATATAAACTCAACTGACTCAATCTAATCTAGGCACATCTCTACCGTAACAGATCCTAATCTCATTAATAATAGCAAACACTTTGTTATTATATAAATCTATTTTAACCATTATGAGTATAAATGTTTTTAAAAAATTATTATGAAAGTTGTTAGAAATAGTGTCTTCACATTATTTAACCTATTTATTATTTTGATGATGCCAAGATTAAAAATGAAAATTATACATAAACAAATAGATGTATGGAAAGTGGTACTCACACGTAAGAATCAAAATCATAGATTAAGCGTACCATGACCTTGGAACAATCATCGAACGATATCCGTGTTGAAATTGCTATTACATTTATGATGATCATGTTTGATGTTGGTTTGGATGAGCTAATCACAGGTATTCAAAAGCCCCAAGATGCGGTTGACCAGCCAATGTCTGTGGTCAACTGGGCTATGCGGTCGACCGGAGCCAACAGGCGGTTGACCGGACCAGGCGGTCGACTGGGACCATCGTGCGGTCGACCGGTCGCAGTCTTGTGCGGAAAAATACAAATTCGAGCTTCGCAAAGATTTGATTGATGATATCTTTCCCTAAATAGCTCAAACGGTCGATTGAGAGGGTTTTTGAAAAGTTGGAAGATCGTGCAATCATTTTGGAAATCACGAGACTCCTCCAAGATTCGGGATTTCGCGTATTAGGGTTTATATAACCTATTGGCTGTATTTACAGAGTACTACACGCATTTACAGAGCTGAAGTCGACAACCAAGTGATCCTCTACCATTGAATCAACTGCTCTCACGTGGCTACACATTGTATTTACCTTTGGAGTGAGATTTTGAGAGAGAAGAAGAGAGATTAGATAGCATATACCATTCTTTGTGTTCTTCTCCTCTCTGTACGAATTGTATGAGACCTTGTGTGAAGTCTCAATCATTATTCTTGTACCGCTAATGTATGTGTGAGGTTTGCGAAGAACAAACCTTGGGTAATCGAATCTGGGTATAAAGATTCGGCGGTTCGGTTAGCTCCTCGGGAAAGCTAACGGGAAGAAGGGTTGTAAGGGTTTGAGTGACACCCAAAGTTGCTCGTGTTCTAGTAGATCAAAGTGACTCCTAGGGAGTGGACTAGGCTGGGCAGTGGACAAGCTCAGACCGAACCACTATACATCGGTTGCATCTTCTCCTCCTTATCCTTATTGTAGTAGGCCGGCATAATCATTAATGGGCCCCCGGCCCATGATCAGCCGCATCATATTCTGGGGCTCGGCGAAGCCCAAACTTACCAAGTGATTATCCTGGGATTGGGCCGGACAACCTATCGGCTGGAGCCTTTGCTCGGCCGTTCCGAACGAGTTTGGAGCTCGGCCTTCACGAACGGTGGAATCACGATCCGCACCGATCTTCAGCCGCTCAATGCTCGGCAATCATCACTCGGCCAGGGAATCCCTTTTGGCAGTTTCTTGACCAGGACGGCTAAAAAGACGCCATGTGACTCGGTTCCTAGACACGAACACACGTTCTCTGCTTTTTGGGGGAACGTGCAAGTCACCCTTCCGGTCCGCGCGGACGTGGAACACGTGGCAGTTCCTCTGCAGTCTTCAGACCACGTCCTACATACTGGGCCGAACACACCGGTAAACGGTTGGATCCCTACTCTATAAATACCCCAGCGGCTCTCCTACTACAAGTACATGCATACTTGCGCTAAGAACTTACTTTCAAGTTACTTTCATTCTTTCTAGAAGGCTAACTTGATCGTCGGAGTGCCCACCGGAGATCCAACCCCCCGGTGTGCACTAACTTAGTGTTGAGTGTTTTGCAGATTATTCGAGAAGATCCGATTCATCAACCCGAGAAGTCTAGATTGGATTCCAGACTCCACACTTATTTATGCTTTGATTGATATATTATGTGCTTGACAATTTACCTGATTACATTTCATATTATTTTAGATCTAAGGATTTTTAGTACTTATTTTTTGTGCAACCTAATTCACCCCCCCTCTTGGGTTGCCTCCTGGGTAACAAAAGTATTTATAAAAAAATATAGGATAGTTAAAAAAAGACATGATACTTTCATTTTATATTTTAAAATCAGAGATAGTGAAATGTTGTACGATTGTATGTTTAGTTGTTTGTAAAAAGTTGTGGACTAAAATTTCTTTTCTTTCTATGTAAGAGTAAGTATATTAATTTATTTGTACTTTTATTTTAAAAATCAATCTCTATGTGAATTTTTAATATTCTACTTATTTAAATAGATATATAAATGTAGATATGGATAAGTAGAGAAAGTTATGAAAATAGAAATATTACGAAATATGGTAAGTTTTTAAATTTAAATTTAAAAAAATTCAGTTAGTTTAAAGTAACATGTATTACTTTAAAATTTTAATCACAAACCAATCTGTTTTTGCCACTTGTCGCTCTCAGGGCGACTCTCATGAAAAGTCGTCCTGCAATAATATATAGTATAGATATAGTACTCAAATGTTAAAATCTTTATAATTATTTATTCTCCTTTGTATTTTTTTTATTTTTGTATTTTCAATAAGTTTTCTTATATACCCACATTTATATCTTACAAAATATCTATTTTTTAAAGGTATCTTATCTAAATTATATTCTTTTTGAATTATATTCCTTGACATTTCAACGGCAACGCACGGATGTGTTCTACAAATAAAGAGTATATGTTGTTGACCATAATCTGAACTTAATTAAGGCTTCTAACTTTTTATTTGTATTTTTCTCGAGGTGCTATGTGGTAAGCTCGATAGGATTTTTCACAAAAATGCCACCTCAATAACCTATGCATAATTTCATTTTTTCATTTTGAACTTTCAATCCAAATTGATGAAATATTAAAAAAATTTAATATCATTTTATTTATGCAACTCTATATGCGAATAAAGATGGCAATACTCTATTGTTTGGAGGATAAGAATAAAAATATACATCAAAATAGTAGTTCATTTTAAACTTATACAGATACGATTGCAAAATATGTTGAACTAAATTAAAATATGTTGAACTAAATTACCTGTAAAAATATGTTTGGTGGGTAAGAATGAATTCCTTGAACAATATTAAAAATGTAGAAATATTAAAATAAGGATGAGATTCACCTAACAGATTATGAAGATAGTGTGCACTAATAAAAAAAATATGAACCAATAAAATTTATATAATAAAAAACCTTTTAGCAATATATAGAAACGAAATTATATAGGAACAAAATATAGATGATTTTAAGTTTTCTTTATGTCGACACACATATATCTCAACAATACATATTAGTATACGACAAAAATGACTATTTAGTCCACATAACTAGGCACAATATACCGACGCAATTCAAGCATCAAAACAATGTCGAATCTATCCGCAACAATTGTGACTCCACAAGTCCACGAAAGCCAAGCAAATATGTCAACACAGCTCGCATATCTTTATATAACTATTATGACTATCAAGTCCATGAACTCAAGCAAAACATGTCCTATGGCCTATGCAGCGACAACGTCAAATTAGTATATCATGAGTTGACGATCCTCCAGTATACAACTATTACGTTCACCAGAGTTACAATACTTAAGTCATAATCAAGTGTGAATTTCAATCGGATGTAACAGATTTGGATTTCAATTAAATGGTTCAATCTGTAAAGCTACAGACGATTGATAGTAAAAAAATACACTCTTGAGCATTCCCATCAAGCAACTTCGCACACAATTTCTCCATTTCCTATCAAGTTGTAGGATCTCACTCACTCGAGTCGACGTCATCGGTTGAACAATCAAATGGCATAAGGCCACCCTTGTCCCGAACCACTCAAAGTGTAATATTTCAAACTCCAAGTCGGACAATTCTTGTGATATGCCTTTTCAATTCTCTCAATCTCGTGATTGTCAAACGACATGTAGGCATAAAGGTAGTAGTGGCACAGGTTAGCAATTCTATCGGGAACTCAATCCTAACTTAAACATGTACTGAATATTGTAAACCATCCATAGCGATTCTGCACGCGCGAGCACACACATTCTCGTCTAATGTTAAACTCAAAAACAAACCTCAAAAGGATCTAACTTCAACCGTTTCCATTGTTTTCCAACAACTTTGAAATGACCACCTCTGAGTGAACTAGCAAGAACAATACGCTCGGTCTAAACAATAATAATATGAAACCCCAGCAACCAATCAAGTCCTAAAACCAAATCAAATTTCAATATGCCCAATCTATACAAGCAAGGATGACATGGTCAATTAAAAACATTAGATTCACTAATTTTGCTTGTGCGGTCAAGTATCAATCTCTCTGTCTGCAAGAGGCATATCGACAGATAGTGGGTAGTCAGGATGTTCAGTTCTCAAGCCCTCCGATTCCTCCATACATCCCTCGACAATTCCACGCTCCCTGACTATACCAATTCTTTTGTAGTATCTATAGTTCAAATATTAGCATTCGATATAACTATTGGAATCGATAGGTTCAAGAAAATCGATAGTTCTACACTCTGTCCAACCCTCCCGTCGACCTTATCACTAGGGACTTCTACTCTTAAACTAATTGCCTTGTCTACATGCGCCTCACAGTAACGACCTCAGCCTTAAAGTCCATCCATCTAACTCCACGCTTTGGAGACATATTACCAAAAAGTTAAAAAAGACATTAACAATGTCAAACAATTATCATTATCACAAGGCCGATGCCTATAACAATCTCCGCAACATGGGTCAACAATGTTACTATACTCTTACTTTAAAAGAATACAATATTACTATACTCTTACTTTAAAAGAATACAATATCAGTGTATGTTATACATACAAGCATATCCAAATTAATCATGCCAATATGTAAAGTGTTTAAACTCATAATACACAAAGTCTTCCCACGGTCTCAAGATATACTAACTCACGCTTTGATACGAAGTTGTTACACCCTCAATTTTCAATATAATTACTAATATATATATATATATCAATAGCCAAGTCCTCATAAGGCTGACCAAGCACCCAAACATCCATTCACCATAAGCTGAAATATTTGAAATTCTTATAATTTACAAAGAAATCCTCTCGTCCAAATTTTATCATCACCAAAATGAAGGATAAAAAAAAATATTATATCATATAAGTCAAAATATGAGATGCTAGCAACAATACATCTTTCTAAAGAATAAATACTAATGAAAGTTGAACATATGTGACATTGCCAGAGGCTAATCTTATACAAGCATAGGAGGGACTCTTCAGCTATCGGGTGATCAATTTAAAATCAATTAGTTAATTTTTTTTGCTAGGCAAAAAATCAATTAGTTAATTGAATGTTAGTTTCGTTGCAATCATTAAGCTGTAAAAATTGATCCAACCTTGAAGGTTGTTGCGGACATGAAAAAAACATCAAAGAGTCCACACTCGAATTGGTCTCAAGCCCAAAATAGACGTGTTAATGGAGTAAAAGTACAAGGCTATTTGACCCGAGATTTCTAGCCAAGCCCAGGACTCTAGTGGCGTGCTCGTATATGATAATTTGAGCCAAAATCTACATGACCTAAATAAATTTAGACTTTCAAGACACAAAAGAAACACTGTGTTCATCCCACGCGCAGCCCAATTCTTGAGGAGGGCTGAGGCTATCGAATTAATACACTTTTACACTGTGGGCCTTTGAAGGGATTTTAATTTTTAATTGGACTCTTTTGATAAGGATATTTTCTCGAGCAAGATTATACACACAACACTTGTACTTATATTTGGATATAAATCTATGTGAAATTATCCAATACATATACAGTTCTTTGAAATAATATGAGTTCTACATATATCGAACGTTTGGACTTTCTGTATTATTTGTGCCTAAATTCTCTGACAAGGGTTTGTTTGGATGGGCTTCTTGGGGAACCCTTTTTTAGGCTTTTAAACTTTAAAGCCCAAAATTGTGATTTTTTACTCAAATTACGGGCCTTTAAATTATTGGAAGCCTGAGACAAAGGCCTAAATAGCTTTGGGGGTGAAAGAGGTAAGAGAAATTAGTGAGAAATTAATAATATATCTTCCCCTACAAAAAGAAAATTGTTTAGCTTATAACTTCTAGGAAAAGGATAATACTTAAAGCAACACTGCGAACACAAATATTGAGATACGAATTCAAACACAGATATTCTAGAAATAATTCGATATCGTGATACAAGAGTGAAATCAATTCTGGTTTGATTGATTTGTAGGCACCCAAAACCGAAACTGATCGGTTTGGTGTGGATATTCTGCAAACCACTCCCAGTCAATTTTTTATTAGGACCAAAATCAATTCGGTTGGTATTTCGAGACATTGGTGTTTCCAAAAAAAATTTGTGTGATTTATTTTTAGATTAAACATCATACACTAGACTACATGAGAGTTTATTTATTTGGTAAATCTCAACATGTGTGCGCTAACGTAAATAACCACATTGATTGGAGCATTATTTAACCAGGTGATACGGACAGCGCGTCAGCGTAAACTAACAACACTATATGTATTACTTAGTTATGAAGTGACGAATTTTTGCCTTTATTAATTTTACATGAAGCAAAAAGAAAATAGCAGTAACTGTCACGGGGAGACGGGAAAGAGATAAAAATAGAAAAGTGTTACGGGATTTGGAAAAGAAAAAAAGTTAAAAGTTAACTCCGACAGTTGCCAACGCAATCGAATGATATGTCAAGAATGTAAATATAAGCTCGAGAAAATTTATATAGTGAGGATCTTACAATTCTCGTTATAAAAATCTCGCTTTAAGTTAAAATCATGAAAAGTACATTGGCATAGGCAAACACCGACTTTCATAATTTTAACTTTGAAAAGACGACGTCCTGACATTCTAGAAATGCGGACTAGAAATCTCTAGAAATGGACTAGAGATTCTAGAAAGGCGGACTAGAGATGCGGATGCCTATTTTTCTAGGCATGATATTCACATTTAAAAAAGAAGAAGAAGAAAAGACTAAAAAAAATGACATTCTAACATTCTAGAAATGTGGATTAGAAATCTCTGGAAATGGACTAGAAATTTCTAAAGTTGCGGACTAGAGATGCAAATATTAATACTTATAAGCATAATATTTACATTGATAAAAAAAGGAAAAGAAAGCAAAAAATAAATGAAAGGAGCATAAATTAAATATAGAGAATGAAAATTAAATAAGCGAAGCATAAATTGAAATAAAACGGTTGTTGCAATATTACGTTGTATTGATATTCGAATTAGCTTATTACAAATAAAAGAAACATGAAAGACTAGGATAAACCATAAACTGGCGTATCAACGAATATTAAATCCCAGTGATACCCCGGGCTATGCTAAAGCGGAAAATGCTTTCGGATCTTTCTGATAGTTGAAAATAAAATGGGCAGAACCTCTGCTTATATTTGGACCAAAATCTAACTAAAAAGGGCCCTAGTCCTAATCTCGTTTGGATACCGGGAGTTCGGAGCTAAAAAGCTAAGAACAACTCGGATGCAGAATACTCGAAGAATTTCTGAGAGTAAACGTTTTTACCATGGAAAATGGAAAAATAAAAGAAAAACAAGAGTGAACAGAAATGAACAAGTATTTTGCTCCCTGTTTTACTACTGGAGGGTTTGGAGCTCCAAAATATTTTCAGGAGAGAGAGGAGGTCGTTTGCCCTAAAAAAGTCTGATCCCCAAATTATGAAGCGAAATCGGGTATTTGTAGCGCGACCATTGCTTCGCGATTAAGTAAAATCTGAGATCGGCTCCAAGTAAATAATTAAATTAAAGAGAACCACGTCAATAATTCGTCCAGTTCAACCAATTAATCTATTCCTAGTCAGCTTTTTCTACCTATATGGGCCCACGCCGCCCACGTGGGCTTCAAAGTCCAACAAGGCATGGCCGCCCACCAAGGCTTCGGTGCCCACCAAGGCGACGAGGCCCACCACGGCTTCGTGGCCCACCACGCCCACAATGCCTCACACGACATGGTGGGCCCCCTTTTTTTTTCTGATTCGTTGCCAGGTTTAAAAAAAAATATTGGCTCACATTATCATGCTCTTGAACTTCTATTTTGATCAACCGAAAAAATACTAATGTTACCCAATTTCAACCCAATCACTATTACTGGACTCCTATCATTGTACTGATCAATAGTGTGAGGTTCTCATGATTTGATGAAGTGGTCTCGCGAATAGTACTCCCGAGCGCTAGTCTGTGCAAGGGCAAAATAGTCTTTTTGTGCACAAGTTCTTTTGAGCCCATTTTGATGGCATGTTTCATAATAGCTTGAGCGGTGGGGCAAAATCTGGTATCAACAGTGCCCCTCTTTATTTGCACTTGGTGAAGTGGAGGAAGTGGAGGATAGACAAAGAATATAAGATGCGAAATCTTGTCTCATCGCGATTGAAAATTAGGCCATGCTGCTCTATTTTGAAACTGTCATCGACGACTGCTCTGCTCTGAATATGCAGGATAATATCTGTGTTATCTCTAAAATTAGGGGAATCGAGAATTGATGTACTTGTCTTCTCTCTTTCATGCTTTGTCCCGAGTTCTTTGAGGCGGTGAATTCCATTGGCATCTCTATAGCATCATTCGAAGAAATTCTGCCCTGATAATGACAGTTTGAATTATTATTTGAAAACATTGAAATTTACTAGAACAAAACGACTTTCAAAAATTCGATTTCAGCAGAATACTTGCAAATTAGGAACTTTTGACAAGAAAATTTTTGAAAATTTGATTCCAAGGTTTATAGCCTATGAATCTTAAAATTCAATTAAAAACAGTGATAAGACCTGAAAATCCTTGGAAATTTGATTCCGAGGCTTCTAAGAGTGAGATTTTTGAAAATTTGATTTCAAAACTTGAGTAACACAGAAAATGCTAAAAATATAAGGGTTCTCTGGAACATACGAGTTCATGGGATATTTTGAAAATGTAAAAACTTTATGAAACATGCGAGTCCATAAAAAATACTAAAAATGTAAACGTTCCCTGGAACATGTGAGTTCATGGGATATACTAAAAATATAAAGACTTCCCAAAACATACGAGTTTATGAGAAATGTTGTAAATATAAGAATTTTCCGAGAACATCCGAGTCCGATGAAGAATGCTAAAGAAGTAATGGCTTCCTTGTAACATCCGAGTCCAATGGGAGAATACTAAAAATATAAAAATTTCTTAGAACATTCGATTCCATGAGACAATACTGAAAATATAAAGGTCCCCTGGGTCATACGAGCCCATGGGAGATGCTAAAAATATAACGACCTCCTAGAACATATGAGTTCATGGGGAATGCTTAAAATCCTTGAAAATTCAATCTCAAGGTTTGCGTGATAAAAACTCTTAAAAATCCGATTTCAAAGTTTGTATGAGAAAGACTCTTGAAAATTCAATTTCACGGTTTCGTTTCTATGAGAATTGAAGATCTGACTTCAAAGTTCAAGAGATGTTTTGAAAATTACAACTCCAAACCAAGAAAGTATGAAAACCTTTGAAAATTACGACTTCAGGGTTTTTGAAAGAGACTTTGAGATTACGACTCTAGGCTGGGAAGTTTTAAAAATTCTTGAAGATTAAGACTTCAAGGTTTTTAACCGAAGTTCGGAGATTACGACTCTAAACTAAAAATTTTGAAATTCCTTGAAGATTTGGCTCAAGACTTTGTTTTTGAGAAAACTTGAAGGTCCTTGAAGATATAACTCAAGGATTTGAGAGAGACCCGAAGATTACGACTCCAAGTCGAGACTTTAAAATTTCTTGAGGATTATGACCTAAGGTTTTGAGAGAGACCCAAAGATTATGACTCCAAGCCAAGACTTTGAAATTTCTTGAGGATTACAACCTCAAAGTTTTGAAAAAGACTTAGAAATTTGACTATGAGTTCAAAATGTGAAAAATTCTTGGCAATTTAATTTCAAGATTTTGTTAAAAATCCTTAAAAATCGATTTCAAGGGTTTGTGAGAGACTTAGAAATTCGATTCTAAACAAAAACAAATTTAGAAAATCTATAGAGATTACGACTCCAAGCTCTCTCTGGCGCTGATGCCCTTGACTTCCAGAGCTCCCTGAATAAGAAGAATAGTTAGGCATCACACTCGATTGCCTTGGCTCCCAAACTTTGGAAGCTCGCTGGGTCTCCTTGGGCAATTCAATGCTCCTCGTACATTCAACAATGTCGGCAAAACTCATCTTGTGTTGGCTCACCACGAGCCTCTTAACTGAGAGTGAAGACCCCTCTCGAAACGTCGACACTTACGGTCTTCCAAAGCCACGAGCTCCGGTGCAAAAAGGGATAAGGTTTGAAACCTTGCAGCATCTTCTGACACAGTCGTGGTCTCTTGCTCCAACCTCTCAAACTGCTCACGTAGTTGTTCACGATAGGATTCCGAAAAATACTAGTTCTCGAAGAAAACCTCAAAATCTGCCCATGTCAATGTCTCTATGTCCGGTTCACCGACTCTAGCTGCAAGCCTAGCAGCCCTCCGTGCATCCTTCCTTGACTCAAGGATCGACTCCCACCATTCGTTAGCCTCTCCCATTAACTGACATGCCACAATATTGACCCTTAGGTCATCTTCTACTATCTTCAAGGCATTGAATAGTTTACGTATTTCAAAAAGCCAATGATTGGCTGCGAGAAAATCACTACCTTCTCCGCTGAATTGTGGTAAATTTAGACGACGAAACTCCCTCATAGCGTCGATAGCTCGATTCCCGACGTTGGCCCTTTCGTCCGGGTTCAATAGATTGGCCTCGGCAAGTGCCGCCACAAACACCCTCGCAAACACGCCCGGAACAACTAGCGGTTCATCGTTCTGTTCTACTTCCTCGTTCACCTCCTTTGAATGAGGAACTTCCCTCTACTGACTCACAACATCTTCTAATAGTATCTCACGATAGCAACCTCGGCCTCGGGGTCCACCCAATCTTAACTCACGTCTAGGAGGCATCATGCTACAAATTACAAGCACTAATAATGTCAAATAACCATATACCACAAGGCCAATGCCTTAAACAAGTTCCCAACACGGGTCATCAATTTTATATTACTCATAAACAATGAGAGGTGCAATGCAAATGATGTCATGCACACAAGCACATACATGCCTTTCAAAAATGCAGAGTTTTGAACCCATGAGACTCTAAGTCTCCCCACGATCTCAAAGTATTCTAACTCAGTCTCTGATACCAAGTTGTCACGCCCTCGATTTTAAGCAAGATAAATATTCACATTTTAAATAAAAACTGCCAATTCTACAGAAGAAATACCCCCAAATCATCATTTTTCAAAAGGTATGAAGTCCATAAGTTTTAAGTATTACAACCCAAAAAGGGGCACCCCCGGCCCGATGATCAAAATAATATCTTAAAGTGTTACAAATAATTTGAGTATGAGTACATAATTTCCACAAAAGAGAAATTACTATACATTTTCAAAAAAATATGTCTAAAGATGATGTATAACTTCATTCTTGACATTTCCTTCAAAACATGCATCGTTATGCATCCATTCAAGTCTAAATCATGTCTCAGAAGCAGTACCTGAAAGAATGAAAGGGTGAGCTACAAAGCCCAGTAGAGACGTCTATACCAATATTATATGAGTATGCAATGATTTGGCATGGTTCATGAACAACTCACAATAACACGTACGATAAATAATCCATAAGTCTCCAAAGTATGATTGCAACATCTTGAATATAAAACCGTAAGGCAACATGACTAGTCAATCCATGGTTCTCATATCAATTCCATTGTCACATTCCAACTAGCACCTCACCCAATGGTGGCTAGACAATATCCAAAATGTACTAGCACATCTCCCGTCGGAGGCTAGGTGTCATATGACTAGCACATCTCCCGTCGGAGGCTAGATATCATATAACCGGCACATCTCCCGTCGGAGGCCAAACGTCGCATAACCGGCACATCTCTCATCGTAGGCTAGACGTCGCATAACCGGCACATCTCTCGTCGGAGGCCAGACATCGCAGAACTAGCACCTCTCCCGTCGGAGGCTAGACAATACATTGTGTCAATGCAAGGCAACCACCACGGTACAATAATTTCCAAGTCATAATCGACAAGCCAAATCAATAATGCACAAATGCATAACCGTCAAATGAAAACCCGAAATCAAGTATTCATCATGTACATATATCCAACGATAGGTGCAAACATTATCCTTAGAAGCCAATGGTTCAATTATTTAATGAAAATTATCAATAAGAATTTAGCACGGAATTACCGGTAATTCAGGCTCTATTACCGGTAATAGCACGCTATTACCGGTAATACTGATACTATTTCCAGTAGTACTAAACACTGCCTAAAAATAAACACTGTATTACCGGTAATACAGACCTAACCTCCAAGAGCGTCGGATTGAAAGATTTGAGCTTCCAAAGCAAACCCTAACCTCCAATGGTGGATGAACTTGAGATGAACTCTCTCCAAGCAAAATGAGCACGATCAATCACCAAATACTCACCAATAGCAAGGGAAATATGAAGGATCTTGAGGGATTCTTGATGTTTTAGCAAGATTTGAGAGATGGGGTTTGGAAGAACTCACACGTCCACCTCCATGGGAGTACACGGGAAAGAGAGAGGGAAGAAGAGAGAGAAAAGTCTGAGATTTTTCCCCAAAAATCTGATGTGGGGCTATTTAAAGGCCCAATTGCACTTTCACCCTCCAACTATATTACATGCAATTATCAAACCCTCTTTTAACACACACCATACATAAACCCCAAATCTTTATATATGCATAAAATGCAATAAATCACTTGTTAAATCTAATTCTGAAAATATTTAATTTTTTTTTAAATCCGGGTTCTCACACTATTTTTAGTCATTGATGTGTAACTTTTGTCTGTTCTTGATTTGTTTGCAGCTGTCAACGCAAAATGAGGTCGGCAAATCCACGCCACTCATCTGGATGACTTGAAGAAGGTGCTGGGTTATAAAGGTGTTCAAGGACAAGTCCAGCCGAGGTCGGCCGAAGTTCTTCTCTGATACAATCCGAGCTACAGGGGTTATATCAAGGATAAGCTCACGTAGCCGAGGTGGTTGCTGAAAATCCTCAACTTTCTATTCCTGGAGGCATCCCGTTGGCATACCTAAGGGAACCTCATCGTGTTGCTGTCGCTGACGCCTCAAGCTCTTCATCCTCGTCCTCCTCAACGGGTCACTCTCATTCCCAATCTCAAATAGTTTGGAATACCGAAGATGAGGAGGAAATCGACTATGAGATTATGTCGAGGAATCCGGGCATGCCGAATTTGAAGGAGCTGATGAAGCAAAAGAATAAGGCGGTCGCCGAAGCTAAGAAGAAGGTTACGCCTACCGAGGCTAAGAAAACCTCTGGGGTCACCATGGCCAAGAGGAAGGCTGATGAAGGTGATGCTCTGGTGAGCCTTTCTCTCAGCCCTGCTAACGCTGATGTTGTACCTGCCGATTCCAAGAAGAAAATGCCAGTGAAAATGCATGCAGCCGGCCATTCTAAGGCGAAAGGAAGGTCCAAGACAGCCAAGAAGGCCGACATATGGGCTCCCGCTCTGCGGGTCGATGGTGTGACTCCCATCACGGTCACCGATATGGTAGGCGACTTAGGTGTCGCTCCGGCTCTCGCCGAGGTTCTGATGTTGCCGAGGGATGTTGAGCCCTATTCAAAATCTGAGGATTCTTCCCTGCTTCGAACAGTGATCGCTCACAATATTTTCGTAAGTATTCTGTACTTTTTTAGAATTCGTCTTGCGATTTGTGTGACGTCTTCTCAACTATTTTGTCGGTGTAGGCCATTCAAAAGACCATGCTGTGTCTCAGTCACATCCAGGATCGGGAGGCACAGCTTACTTCTGCTGAAGCTGAGGTTCGCAATTTCAACCTGATGTTCTCTAAGGCTCAAGATGAGGCTGATCGCTTCAAGAAAAAGGCTTTGAAAATTACTCGAAGGGTTGAGTCCTTCAGCCATCTACTGGCTAAGGAGAAGAAGATGACCACTGATCTGCTTGCCGAGATGACGGCTCTGAAGTTGAAACATGCTGAGGAGGTGTCCGATGCGGAGAACAAGGCTTACAAGCGGGGCATGGATGAGACTGCCGAAGACTTTCTAAGCAACCAGATCCCTGACTTACAGGAGGATTTCTTCGCTACTGGATGGAAAGCGGCACTGAAAGTCTGCAATGAGTTGAAGGATTCCCCTCTGTATAAAGAAATTCCGCACTCAGCAGAGGTTGTCGATGAGGGTGATGACGATGCTGAAGCAGAAGTGCCTGATGGAGGAGTCACCAACCTGACAACTGACGATCAAGAGGTCGGGCGTGTCGGTAATGAAGTAGAGGAAAACCCTCAGGAGGGCCCAGTCGATGTTGTCTGACTGATATTTTACCTTTTTGTTTGTGCTTTTTACTACTTTGGGCCGCATGATACGTTTGTCCTTTGGTCTTGTACTTAGATTTGTTTTTGCCACTTATGAACGCTTGATCTTAATGAATATACACCTTTTGGTTAGTTTGCATGCTATTCCTTATGTCTTTTTAGCAATCTGATAGCCTATTTTCTTCTGAAGTCGGCAAATTGTCTGGATATACACTCTTCTTGAATATTGAACTTTTATCTCAAAACTTTTTTCAAGTTTGTTTGGATTGTTTAAATTTTTCTCAAGTTTAAATACATATTTTTCTCAAGTATGTTCGGGAGTTCACACTCTGCTTAAGTTTGAACTTACCTCAAACTTTTCTCAAGTTTGTTCAGCTGCTAAACTTTTCTTAAGTGTTAGTCCATACTCCTTTGCAGTATGGTCGGTAGTTCAAAACTCTTCTCAAGTGTTGAACTTTTCTTAAACTTTTCTTCAAGTTTGTTTGGATTGTTTAAACTTTTCTCAAATTTAAACACATACTTTTCTCAAGTGTGTTCGGGAGTTCAAACTTTTCTCAAGTTGTAACTTACCTCAAACTTTTTTAAAGTTTGTTCGAGGTTGCTCATTGTCTCTCTTTGGTCAGTGATATCTCAAACTATACCGTCTCAAGTTGGTAACATGTTAAACCGCCTTTCCTAGGTCAGTAACTTATCAGGCCACATTTTCCAGGTCGGTTGGTCATTGACCCGACCTTCTTGGCTTGGGTGTAGCAAGAACTGCATTTCTCAGGTCGGCCATGCCATCACGTGATCGGCACGTGTGTCTTCATATCATCTTAGTCTCTTGGCAAACTAAATGATTTATTTGAGGAAAAACTTATCATTTCTCTTTTAAGTTTTACTCCCACCAACAACATTCCATAAATATTTCTTAACAGGTTACATAAACCATTACAAACCCAAACGACCATGCTCAAATTCATATAAACAGGGACATATTGAATTCCATAAACTCAAACGTATGGAAAAAAAGAATCCCAATGCATCGAGTGGCTCGACTCAAGAAAAACTCTGATTGTCGAATTAGTGCTGGCGAGGGATCGATTCCAAAAAAACTCTTTAACAGGTTCTATATAAGCAACGGCGAGGGTTCGAAAATGGCCTCTTGCATGTCCATTAACCAAATTCCTATTGAAAATGATACATTTCCATTTCCAACGTTTGTAACTGATATTGATACCTATTATATGAACACAATTTGAGATTGAACAAACTGATACCCATTAACAGAAACTAATACCTATCAACAGAAACATAAACTAATACTGATACATATTCCATTAACCAAATGCAGAAACTAATTTCCCATTAACCAAAATGATTTATAGAAACTGATACCCATTAACAAATCCATACAACAATGTAGAACTGATTTCCATGAACAATGCACAACAGATTGCATTTCCATTCTTGTGGCGGCGGTTGTTGGGGGAGGGGAAAGTAGGGGAGGGGGTCGAGTTGCTGCTAACTGAAGCAGCCTTGGGTAGGGTGGGGTTTGAGAGGTTCTGATTGGAGGAAGAGGTTGGGATTCATGGTTGAAAATCTTGTGTTTATGTATTGAGCCAATTAGACAGTTTTTGGAGAAAATTGATGGGCTTTCTGAAGTGGGGATGAAGAAGCTACGAGTTTGATTGGTGGAAAATGGTGTGATCTTGAGAATCATGTATACAACATATTTAGAGAGAGATGGGTAATAAGGAGAAGATGGCAATGAATGTACGTACGTACATACATACACACACACATTGACACATATATATAGAGAGTGTGTCATCAATTGATTATGTAAGCTGGGTAAAAATGGCATTTCACTTATAAATTTAATACCGTTAACCAGAAAGTAATGGTAGGGGGTCCTGAAAGAATAATTTGTAAAGCGAGGGAGGACAATGAAATTATCAGGACTACGGGGGAAGGGCAGTGCATTTGTCAGTAACCTCACAGGAGGTAGGTGAAATTTACTCTAAAGAAAAATAACAAAAAAACAAAGTGATGTTAATATTGAATCATTTAGGCTAAAGGAGGAGTATTTATGTTCATTTTGAGTCAACGTCTGGATTTGGGCCTGCTCGAATCTGAATGACATTTCCCCGATGTTTTGTCCAACATGATTAGGAGTGTAACCTGTCATGTTTGGTTCATTTTGGAGAAGAAATTTGCATTGAATCGAATTTAGGGGTAAAAATTTTCAAATCGAAATTGAACCAAACTAGGGATAGCGTTTGGTTCAATTTTTTCTATTTTGTTCAAGTTTGTCGATTTTCTGGTTTGGTTGGACCGAGCCTAATAAAAAGATTGAGTTTTTTTTATTTATAAATAAGTATTTGGGTTATCAAGGGCCCAAGCTCAATGTGGAAAAATTAAAGAAAATAAAAACAATACGGATTACAAAAAATGGGTATTATAAAAAATTACTATTTACAAAAATACAAATTACAAAGAAACTAAATTTTATTTTATGCGGGTTCAAATCAGCCCGAATTGATGTTTAGGGCCGAAATCCTCAAAACCGAGCTAATTCTTTTCCAATACCCAAAAACAAAACAAAACAGAACCGGTATGGTTTCATTAAAAAGTCGAACCGACCAGTTGATTGGGTTCGGTTTATCAACAGCTGTAATCACGGCCCAATCAGTAATACTTGCCTTTCCTGTAAGGGCCCGATTGGATGGAGTATTATTTTCAGGGGGATAATTTTTGGAGGGGGTATAAGATAAGAGGGAGTATTATTTTTGGAGGGATGACCCACATTGATGTGATATTTATAGAGGGGTATAAAAAAATAGATGGTTTGGATGAGGGATTAAACAAGGGGATATATTTTGACTTGGTTTGGATGATTTATGAAATGAGGGGATAAGAGTGGGTGGATAAGGAAAAAAACTGTCGCTCGTTTGGATGAGGGAAAAAGGAAGAGGGATAATTTTTGGAGGGGGTAAAAGGATCGACGTGACATGTTTAGCATGGTTTGGGAGCAAAAAATGCAGGGGGATAATTTTTCACCCCTCCAAAAATAATCCCCCGGAGAGGGATAAATGGGGATAATTTTTGGGCCGGGGGGAAGGTGCCCCAAAAATAATCCCCCGGAGAGGGATAAAGAGGGGAGGGGGTATTATCCAAGAATAATACCCATTCTTCCTCATTACACCTACAAAATAACCTTATCCCCCTATTTTATTCTCTATCCAAATCAAGTACTATTTTATCCCTTTTTTTTAATACTTCATCCAAAGTATCTACTTTTTATTACCTCCTCTATAAATATCACATCAATGTGGGTCAACCCTTTAAAAATAATACCCCCTCTTATCTTATCCCCCCTCAATAACTTATCCCCCTAAAAATAATCTCTTATCCAATCGGCCCCTCAAATGACTATTTTATCCTCGTACAGTATTAAATGTTATTATGTATTAAATAAAGTATATAAATACAAAATAGAATATATATAATTCATATTGGATAATTTGAAATATTAATTAATTGAGAAATTTATTAATGTATTATATTTAATAAAAATATTATTTAAAAAATAAATGATAAATAAAAATATCAATCAATTAAAAAATAACAACAAAATATAAATCAAAAAATATCTTACCATAGTTCAATAACCATTAATCAAAATATTCCGAACTAACGGTTAATCCTGAAATAATTTTTTTAGTAAACAATAAATTTTCTGTATTTTTTTAGAATAAAATTTGAAAAGCACGACTAAAAGGGATTTAAATGAGCGGTGTCGGTCATTTTTTCTCAAAAGTTGGGTCCATTAGGACATGTAATGAATGTGAATATTTTTGAATAATTTAAGAGTTTTTTAAACTTTGTTTTATCAATTAACAAAAAAGAGAAAAATAACAACAAAATATAAATTAATAAATATCTTAACATAATTTAACAATTTTTTATCAAAATATTTCGAGTTCACGATTATTCCCAAAATAATTTTTTAAGTAAACAGTAAATTTTTAGTATTTTTTCGACAATAAAATTTGAAAAGCACGACTGAAAGAGATTCAAATGAGCGGTGTCGGTCACTTTTTTTCTCCAAAGTTAAGCCCATTTGGACATGTGATGAGTGTGAATATTTTTGAATAATTTAAGGGTTTTTTAACTTTGTTTTACCAATTAACAAAAAAAAAGAGAGAAAAATAACAACAAAATATAAATCAACAATAAAAAATTTAGTTAAAAAGAGAAAAATATAATTTAGCTTGCGTAAATTTAGTTAACAATAAAAAAGAGAAAAATATAATTTTTGGAGGGGGTATTTTTCCCCATCCAAACGGGCACTAAGTTCTATTCGGAGTAGGCCCCATTAGACGATTGCAATAGCGGCTTCTTCTGATAAGGTCAATCCAGGTAGGTCCTGCTTTCCAAACTATTCTCTTCATTTTTCTGTCAATTTGTGAACTCTGTACTTTTTCAAGGTTGGAAGAGATTCTCGTCCACAAATGACGCAAAGGCGGCCAAGTGTTGTCTTCTTTCTCGAGTCAATTCCATTTGACTCACAGGATGACTTTCCTGGGGTAATTAAATACTTTAAAATTCCCCTACTACTAATATTGAATGATACTATTATCAGGGTCCTTTAAATTAGGGTCCTTTTTACCTACACTACGTAGGGTTGAGTCCCATACACTTTTCAAACTTATGTTTTCACCCCCAATTAAGCCTGGTTGACATGTTTGCCCTTATTTTTTGGTGGTAGATTACCCTCTTATCCTTTTTGGTTCAGAAAATATTTTGTATTGATTTGGTATGTTTATAATTGGGCAATAAATATGGCTGTAATTACGGAATTAAATAAGGTAAAAGAGTTAGCTGATTATGGAAACCAAGTCGCCGGATTTAATGTTTCGCCGGAAGTTTTGTTTAACTAACAGGACCCCGCCGGAAACCGTGAAACTTCGGTTTTGGATCAAATCTGCCATGGTTTTTTAGATAACAGTGGAACTTCGGTTTCACTTACTGCCGGAAACTGCTGGAAACCGTGGGGCCGCCGGAATCTGAAAGATGATGCCGGAAACGAGACTGGTTATGTACATAACAGTGATCCCACCGGAAACCGTGAAACTTCGGTTTTGGATCAAATCTGCCATGGTTTTTTAGATAACAGTGGAACTTCGGTTTCACTCACTGTCAGAAACTGCTGGAAACCGTGGGGCCGCCGGAATCTAGAAGATGATGCCGGAAACCGTGGGGCCGCGGGTCAGAATCTTCTTCAAATATTCCATGTTAAGGAATCAGAATATTGTAAATTTGATGGATATTTTGCTAGAATCTTTCCACTGAAGATTTGATTTTCTACGCAATCGCAAGATTTTTCTGGGATCTTCCTTACCTTATTTTCTGATTTTTGAAACATCCTCGCACAAAGGATCTTCCTTTATTACTCCTTGTGCAACATAACAGTAAGGGTTGAAAGTTAGGACGAAGATCGTATCGCCAAACCCGAAGAAATTTTCTTGAAGATTGGTAAATAGCGAACGGTGAGTGAATTATTTTTGTTGTTTTTAGTTTGTAGTTATATGTTTTGAGAATGGGTTGTGCATGTCAAGCCTGTTTTTTTTTATATGCTGTGCACTTCACCAATATGTTTGGTGAATTTACCATGACTTGGTAGATGATATGTAATTTATCATGGTTTCATAGATGATGTGCAAATTTACCATATTCTGTATTTTACCATAATGGCACAACTAGCATTTATGAGAATGTTTGCCCTTATTTTTTGGTATGCAATTAACCGTGGTCTGAAATTGATCAGAATGGTGCAGTCGGTATGTTTGGTGAATTTACCATGACTTGGTAGATGATATGTAATTTACCATGTTTTCATAGATAATGTGCAAATTTACCATATTTTGTATTTTACCATAATGGCACAAATAGCAGTTATGAGAATGGAGGTTTTTTGCAGATGTATGCATTTTACAATGTGATGGTGAATTTACTACGTTTGTTAGATGATTTGTAAATTTACCATGTTGATAGATGGTATGCAATTAACCGTGGTCTGAAATTGATCACAATGGTACAGTCGGTAATGTAGTAAGATTTTCCGGATATACAAATTAACCATCAGACACAAATTTACCATATTATGACTGTTCATGTAAATTTTCAGATTTTAACTTCTATACACTGTTGTTTTCAGATTTTAACTTCTATACACTGTTGTTATCATTCATGAAATACAGGATAGTGGCAATGGACTACGTGCTGATACTGATTTGCAGGCATAACGAGAAGATTGCTGCAATCAGGATAGATCGCAGCTGGAACTTTGCTCAGTTGGTGAATAAGATATGTGAGAGATGGGGTAACTTGGATTCTGAGTCCGTTATTTTGAGTTATTCGTTGGTTGACAATGAAAATCTAATATTGGATAACGATGAGGATTTGGTTACGATGTTCGGGCTAGCAGAGAGCGCAGGCTATGAAGATATTGAGGTTGTTGTTAAGGATTCAACGGTGGAGTTCTTCAATAATACCGTTGGAGACAACCACAATGAAAATTCTGGTAGTCAAAGAGCGAATATGGAATACACTGGGATTCAGACAACTGATGGTGATGGGGCAGCACGAATTGATGATGATATTTCAGTGTTTTGTGTTCACAAACGTAACAATTTGTTGTCAACACAATGGTCGGTTGGAATTATGGGCGTTGGACAAAAGTTTGAGGGAGGAGTTTCACAATTTCGTAGTGTATTGAAAAAGTATGCCATTCAGAGGGGTTTCGAGTATATTTTAACAAAGAATGACAAAATGCGGTTGACAGCCCACTGCAAATACAGAAAAGAAAAAGGATGTGCGTGGGAGTTGCATGCAAGGGTGTTTACACCAAACGATTACTTTTATATTAGAAGATTCGTTGGTACACACGACTGTGGGGTTGCGGTTAGGACTCCAAAAAATACGCACGTAACGTCGAAATTCATTGCTGATCTGTTCTCGGAAGAAGTACGCGTAATACCTTTGAAGAGGCCAGTTGATGTGGTCAAGGAAATGAAAAATGATTACAGGTTGAATGTATCATACCGCCAAGCTTGGTGGGGTGTTGAGAAGGCTAGAAATGATGTCTTCGGCGATTACTTGGAAACCCTTTCTAATCTTAAGTGGTATGTTAGTGCCGCTATGACTACAAATCCCGGAAGCCATATTGAGTTGGATTTTTACGAAGAAACTAAGCGATTTAGGAGGCTTTTTGTAGCTTTTGCAGCATGCATTTAGGGATTCAATCATTGTCGACCGCTAATTTTTCTAGATGACACGTTTTTGAAAGGTAGGCATAAGGGGGCTTTGCTAGGTGCCACCGGGAAGAATGGAAACCAAGGTACGTTTTTGTGTTTTCGTGCTTACTTTATTTTCCAAAACAAGATCCAGGTTCTGCATAGTTCCTCTCATTCCTTTTTTGAATGATTTTTTGTTGTGGTTGTTTGCTTTTGTATTGCAGGCATATTTTCATTGTGTTTTGCTGTTGTTGACTCTGAAAACCAAGATAATTGGTTGTGGTTCTTGCAAAACTTGGAGAAGATTATTGCTCCTGGGAGGGATATAACATTTATTTCCGATCGGAATATTGGACTGCTCGATGCAGTGAAGACCGTATTTCCAAATGTTAGCCATGGTTTTTGCTTATTTCATCTCAAGTCAAATTTGAGGTACCATTTGCGGGGGTCGCATAAAACTTTTAAAGAGAAGATGGTGAATTTACTAGTTAAGTGCGCTTACGCTCCTACCCGGGATTATTCCATCGGTACATGGAAAAAATCATACACGATGGTGGTGGTAGGGTGTCTAATTTCTTCGATCAATTACCAAAAGAAAATTGGAGCAATGCGTACTTTCGAGGCGTTAGATATGGAAAGATGTACTCAAACGTAGCGGAGTCATTCAATTCTTGGATTCAGAAGGAACGTTTTCTTCCCATCACGAATTTGGTGGATGCATTGAGAGTCAAGATTATGGCTCAAATTTCGGGTAGGAGAGAAATCGCAAGCAGGTGGGGCGGTATTATTTGTCCCGACATGGACAAGAGGTTGACCGATGCATTCAACGATGGTAGGTCATGGGTAGTTGTTGAGGCTGGAAATAATGTTTACGAGGTCCAATCATTTCCAAATGTCACTGTCGACATTGCAAGGGGTAATTGTTCATGTCATTCGTGGCAGCTAGAACGTTTCCCATGTGTTCACACAGTCGCTGCAATATGTTCCGCAGGTAAAGATTTGAGTTCATATGTCGATCCGTATTACCATGTGGAAGCTTTTCGTGCCTCGTACTCATTCTCTATTTACCCAATACCCACTGTTTGGATGCGCGAGCAACAAGATGATGAGGGATTCATACTTCCTCCGGTGAGCAAGAAGCCGCCTAGGAGACCTAGAACTCAACGAATACCGTCTAGGGGAGAGAACCAAAACCAGATTAAATGTGGCAGGTGTCAAAGGTTGGGTAACCATAATCGAAAATCATGCAAGGAAGCGGTGTAGCAATTTTTGTTTTTCTTTTCTTTATGTGGGTGTGTTTAACCCCAAAACAATGTGGTTATTTTGGTTTTTGCAATGATTGGATGAGTAACGTATTGGTATGCATTGCTCCAATTTTGGTTTGGTTAAATTTGTAGCATTTTTTGTGATATTAAATGGCAAGTTCGATGGGCTACTACTTATAACAGGGGAAACGAAGAGATCAAAATTTACCATCAAATGTTAAAATGCAGATAGCAAAATTTACCATCGAATGGTAAAATGCGGAGAGCAAATTTACCATCAAATGGAAAAATGCAGAGAGCAAATTTACCATCAAATGGTAAAATGCAGAGGACAAATTTACCATCAAATGGGAAAATGCAGAGAGCAAATTTACCATCAAATGGGAAAATGCAGAGAGCAAATTTACCATCAAATGGTAAAATGCAGAGAGCAGAATTTACCATCAAATGGTAAAATGTAGAGAGCAGAATTTACCATGTGCGAACTGTATGTACAAATTTACCATGTTCAGACCAAATTTACCATAAGTACGTAAACATCACAACCTAGGAGTTTTAGATCCATAACTGTACCAGATTTTGGTCAATATATGTGATCCTTGAGATGAAATACTGCAGATTAATCCTTAGGCGGTGAGGTTGAGGTCCATGTGTAGCCAACCAGATGCTTTTATCACCTAGCAGTGGTGGACACATGCATCTACAATCTCAAACACAGTGGATGCACATGAGGATAAAGAAGCAACTAATGGGAGCAGCACGTTACAATATCAATCAGTCCCCACAATCAAATAAACAATTTCTATCAAATTTACCACAATTACATAAACCATTACCGTAAAATTTAACAAACAAAAATGAAATCCATCATCACTGGCCATAATAAAGAAGCAGAATACCAATTATACAACCAGATTCACCAAAAATTGTCAAAACATTCACACGACATGTGTGATAATATAATACATCCTATTTTTCCCCATTTCTAATTAGCTTGTGTAGTATCTCGGCCCGTAGTTCTTGGCATTCTTCTGTTGTCAGATTGGAATCGATTGCTTCATTACGGAAGTACTGTCGAATGATGTAGCAGACAATAATTCCACAATTGAGGCTGCAATCAAGTAATTTTAGAAAAAGTTATTATATGCACGCATTATATTCTTTGTCGTCGATGTCAGTACTTAAGGTTTGGAAATAACTTACGTATTTGATCCTTACTGGGGACAATACAACACCTCTTCAATTGGCTTGCAATCTTGTGTAGTGAGCAATCCTTTGGAGGTTGTCTTCATATAATACTCAACTTCTGTTTTCTATTATCGACAAGATAAGAAACCAACCTTAGTGCATGTGCAGCCACGATTTAGTCTTATAAAAGTGAACAGAAATTTTACCAATTGAGCTGCAGCCTCGCAATAATAGTCAACACCGAACCTCAGGCGTAAAGAATTATAAAATTTCCAATCTCCTTCCTCCGTATCGAGCACAAGCAATGTCCAGTGATGTCCCCATGTGGATTGGAAAAAGAAGGTATCTGGAAGAACGCCCCTTGGGCATCCATTATCCGATCAACCGTAGTCGTTCCTCAGGCGACTTGGATATTACGAGCCCCTGCAATTGTAGTGGAACAAAATATAACAGAGAGGCGGCAGATTTTTATAAAGAGAGAGCCCCATAAATTATCATTTTGTGTCCACTCTGTTCTCTGCATTTGCAATGTTCTTTGCAACAAAGAGTCCTCTCAACTCAATCTTACAGCTCAGCAGTACACGCATAACCATATTTTAATTTCTCAGAATGCACTAGTACACACGCAGACTATTATCCTTTCAACACAAGAACAATACGACCTAGAGCAAATAAACTCAAATCTCACAGTAAATATATGAAGACGTAGTAGACAAATAAGATGTCAATTATATACGTTGAACTGACCAGACAACTACTTGTGAATGCATACGACGTGTCATACGACGTTTGTGTATCATCCACTTGACGGTCGGACATATCTTGGTTCTGATACCGTTATAGGATATCACCATATGCGTCTATCACCTGAAACATTATCAAATTTAATATCAGTCCCCACAATGCAGGATGTTACAATATCTTGTAATTTTACCATCACAATCAAATAAACCATTTCTATCAAATTTACCGCAACCAAAAAGAGACGGTTACTGTCAAATTTACCTAAACTAAAACGAAATCCACCACCATGTTACACTGACCATGATAGACCAACACAATACCAATCAGTCCCCACAATGCAGCACGTTACAATATCTTGCAATTTTACCATCACAATCAAATAAACCATTTCTATCAAATTTACCACAATCACATAAACCATTACCGTAAAATTTAACAAACAAAAACGAAATCCATCATCACTGGCCATAATAAAGATTCACCAATTATACAACCAGATTCACCAACAGGATCAAAATTACCCATCATAAGAAGATTAACCATACAGTCAACAGCATTACCCAGTTAAAATACAGAGCAAAGTTAGCTGACAAATAAGTACTCACCGAGCCAGATATAGATAATTCCATTACAAGTTGCACCAAATCTTCAAGAAAAACTGAATGCGTCAGTTCAGTACTGGACCAGATACATGAGCTGCAACCAAAACAATTAAATCATATTAACATATTCAAAGGAAATATAGAACATAAGGTGCGGCAATCAGATTGTGGATTTTCGGTCAACACCTGGTGTCAGACGAGCTCCATATTTGCTGGATCCTTATTTGATCATCCTTTGACAACAACCGATGGACAGCACATTTTTTGAGGGTCTTCATTGACAATTGTTTGGAATTTACACGAGCCACCGTTGTAGGAAGTTTTTTTACCTCTGACATCTTTTTTCGATACTACAGCGACATCAGTCTCCATATGTGTTACACATTTCCTCTTTGGCTGTACATAAACAAATTCCGGTTGTTCCCTTGTTTTTCTTGATTTGGTCTTGATCCGCACAATCATAGACCGATTCACCTCTTCTTTCGTGTCCTTTTGCATTGTCTTCACTTCATCATCGGATTTTTTCAAGGCTTCTCGGGTGATCGAATGTACTATCATTTCGCCAAACTCGTTTTCGAACCTGGATTTCTCGCTGAGGAGGTGCATTATCGTATCTTTTAATTTCGCTATCTCTTCATCCTTTTTTGACATTTCTTCCGCATGCACAGCATCTTGTTCTACGCCCTTCTGAACCAAACCGGTTATATGGGAATTCATTTGCGAAATCTGGGCTTGGAGATTTCGGACTAAAGGCGAACCTTCCACATGCTCCCCAACTCCTACCACATCTTCACGCATGGGAACATCATCTTCGGGTGTCGTACTCCCACTATGTGCCATTCCTGCAAGGTGTCACGTATAGATCATGTTCTGTAAATGGTGGGTTGAATAAGTATGAAAACCGACAAGGACAGCGAAGGAAACGATTATCAAGCTTACCACTATAGGCATGTCGCGACGTTTGGGGGCTAGTCTCATTTTCTGATAGCCGTAAGCCATCCGACCCACCTGCATAAATCGGAGTACAAAGTATTAATTACAGGCCCAGATTTACCAAATATGGAATATACCAAATCAGATTATCAAAGTATTAATATGGATCTATACCATCACAATCAAATTTACCATCGCAGTCAAATATACCATCGCAGTCAAATATACCATTACAAAAGCCAAATTGACTCACCGTCACACCCAACATTTGTTCCATCGTTTTGGTGTGAAATATTACACTTTCTCGGGGAGACCTAAAAATAATAACATGGACAGCTGCATTAGCAGGTCATAGTTATGGGTGCGCAGTATACCAACATACAGTTTGTTTAAATACTTGGCGAAGGTCAACGTCGTCAAGTAAAACATCGTTGAACTTTGAAAGCATGTCGGGAATGCTCCATCGAAGAAATTCAGGCTGCTCACCAGTTTGCTTCGGGTCCACAACGGTGGTGTGCTCGCATAGCCAGTACTACAATCCCAAATGGAAACACTTTAAAATTTACCGATAGTGAAATTTACCATCTACGTATGCCAAATTTACCATATATACCGTATTCTGAAAATTATCAAGTAACTAGGGCTCATGTTACGAAATTACAGAACCCTAACACAGGTTTTACAAGATACGAATATAGAACATATATAATCCAAAAAACAAAAACACCAAGAAGAAATTTGCTTGATTCGTTGTGAATACATTTTACCACCCTCCTATGAAATTTACCATCAACAACATGCAAATTTACCACCTACATTTTACCACACCCTTCTAATTTTACATCACAGTCATACAACTTGGAAATCGTCATATTGAAACACAGGAAAAAAGCAAGCAAATATACGATAGCAAGTTAGGTGCATGATGTAAAGGGGTAAAATGAATAAGTTATTACCAAGAATGCAAGGACACACCCCGAGACCTTTCTTGGTTGACGATGATATTTGTCCACTGAATTCATAAGCTCCCGGGCGATAGCTCCACCCCAATCGTACAAACAGATAGTATCTAAATCCTCAATCCGTTGTAAGTATACCCATTTTACGGTTGAACCAGTTGGGAAGAACAGGGTGTGGCACAAATATAGACATAGTAGTCTAACAACATTGCATATGTCATTTTTCGTGTTTCCCAAGACGTACTTGAACAACATTTTTTTGATATCCGGCGTTGTCAACCTCTGTTGCGAAAGCCTACGTCTGCCCACTAACTTGACTTCATTTTTTGACGCATACTTCAAATTCAGTATCTCGGGTCCCCCCCCCCCCCCCCGGTATGCCAAATATACTACTAATGTATGAACTTGTAAAGTCGACGTCTTGCCCACCGAGTTTAAAACAGCGTCGCTCCTGACAGTATGTTTCTATGACTTTCACTATAAGCTTGTCGCTCTTCCGACACTGGATAGCAGTAAGTTTCTTTCGGAGAATAGCCTCAAACAATAACCAAAATGGAGTCTTTTTAAGAACTTCCTCGTGGCACTCACGCAACCCAAGATCATTAACCAACCTCACGATCCCGACAAAACTTGATCTATATGGTGTATCTCTTGATTCTACCTTTGGCATCTCTACGGCATCATTCGACTTGGCCGTTCAGACTTTTTTTTTCCCAGATTTAGCTTTGGACTTCTCCCTAACGGGCCCTGAGGATCGGATCGGTGTCTTACCTGGAAAAACAAATACAAAAAATACCCGTAATAAACCGCGACGAAATCAAATATGGACCAAGATCAAAAGTACTCACGTATACGGGCCATGGAAGACCACAATAGATGTATGGTCGCTTTGATTCCGGAGAATGACAATCCTTCTGTTAGCAGAATTCAAAACACATGAATAGAATGTAGGTACAACAGATGTTAAATGACAGCTAGGCAGATGGTACACAGAGTCTGGAAAATTTGGTCTGAATGTGGTAAATTTGCATGGACACATACGTCATCTAATATGGAAAATTTGGTATGAATATGGTAAATTTGTACATACAGTTCACACATGTAGAACATGGTAAATTTGCATGGACACATACGTCATCTAATATGGTAAATTTGAGAAAATAGGAAAAGTCTTGGCCTTGTAGATATTGAGCCAATATGCAATAGGAGTAATGACATACATTATAAGCCCAAACCCAAGAGCAATATTGGCAGTAGCAAACCATGGGCTAGCAAGTGGCCCCCCAATGTAAGAGGAAATCCTAGGTTGTGATGTTTACGTACTTATGGTAAATTTGGTCCGAACATGGTAAATTTGTACATACAGTTCGCAAATTGAAAACATGGTCAATTTGCATGGACATATACGTCATCTAATATGAACAACATGGTAAATTTCGGAATGCAGGCACCAGACATCACGAAACCAATTCAGTCCCAAACATAACACCCAAAATTACAGTCACCAAAATCACAGTTCGTAAACCATTTCATCCAAATCAGTAAGGGGGATACAAACAAATAGATGACGGTTTAAATCGAGCGATAAATCAGAAAACGATTACAGCATCAATGAGTCGTAATGAGGTCCTACTGAGTGGTACCTGTTCACGAAGTTTTCCTAAGGATTCGTACCTGCTCAGCCGACGCAATGGGTCGTACTGCCTTCCCTTATACCACCAAGCCCCGTGAAATACGCATCAATGGTCTGACGTACTGGTAGATCGGGCCATACATCGCCGTTCGTCTGAACGCTGCCGCCGTTTCGAACCCTAGGTCAGACGCCGGAAAGACAGAATACTGTACGAAACAAACGGCCGGGTGTTCGATCAGAAAACCACCCGGTTCGCCAGTGCCACCACAGTACAGACATCGCCGGCAACTGGACACACTAACTCGCCGGTCTACAGATGCTGCCGCCGCGAACGGACCGTACGACGAGATGCGAATCCACCGTTTCCGAGAATACCAACTGTTGCTTTTTTTTTTTTAAGACTGAATAGGAACTGAAACGTCTGAGGGCTTTGGACGGGAAAGGCAACAACAAAGGTAATTGGTAAACAATCCCTTATTTTTAGGACATTTCTAATTTGATGCTCTAATTATTTTTAGGGTTATTTTGGGTATTTTTTGAATTTTAGGATGTAAACTTAATGTTGAAAAGTGTTTAGGATCTAACACTAGATTACTCTTAGAGGTAGGACTCAACATTAAGTACCCCTTTTGTTTATTCGTTGTTTCTCTCTCTCTCTCTCTCTCTCTCTCTCTCTCTCTCTCTCTCTCTCTCTCTCTCTCTTTGCATTTAATTAATGATCCGTAATAAATACAAACTTATTCCTTGGTGGTCTAGGGTTTGAGAGATTTTGGTGATCTAGGGTTTCGTGACCTAACTCTTTTAGGGTTTGTGACGTCTGGTGGTCTCATTGGACCCAACTGTTCGGTCTAATCCACAGGAGCCGTTTCCTTTGCGATGTGCTTACTGGTTTGGGGTCCCTCTAGGTCTTTGTCTTTGAAAGATTCGTAAGTTCTGTGGGATTTCCCCCTTTAACTTTCCCTTCATGCATGTCATACTTTTGTAGTCTGAGCTTCAATGGGAGTTTGACATCAGGATGTTGAGGACTACACTCAAGTGTATGCCTTATCAAGGGGTCAGGACTTTCAATCCCTTTTGACCCACTTCTGAGTAGCAACACAAGAAATAGCGACTGCAGCTAAGCGAGTCTGATTTTATGTTTGCAGATTGTTGTTTCTTTTCTTTCTCTTGAATATTTGCATCTTTCAATATATGCATCCTGCATGGTTAGACAGCTTTGTTCTCTTTTCAAGATTAGCATGTATGTAAAAGAAGTATTGTATGAACATGTATGCTTTTCTATTTTTAAAAATCTATTTTGAAATTTGTACTTACTTGCCAATATATTATCAGGAATACTTACTGGATACCAAATAACAGTTTATTGGGCTTTGCCTCTTTCAATCCATGAAGCTTCACAATCTATCGCACAGCTTGACTCATGATTTTCAATCTCTAAACTCATGGGGACTTAAATTGAGCCTGCGCCAAATAGCCTTTCAGACTTCGGTCTTGCTGACATGTGCGGACAAATGGCTTCAACTTCTTGTTGTCGTTTTTCATTCTTTTTAAGCCATTTTTGCGGGTTTTCACCGATGTCGGCTTTTCTTATTTTTTTTACGCTCCAGCCCCTTTTTGGGTTTTGCCTGTGCGTTGATTATCCATTTTTGCCGTAGTTTCTTTTCAAGTTTTAACTACGCTGGACTTTGTCAATTTTGTCGTAGCCCCGTTCAGGTTTTGACTATGCTGACTTAGCCGATTTTGCCATAGCCCCCTTTCAGGTTTTAACTATGCTGGCTTTTTGTATATATTTTTGTTTGAGGAATTCAACCTAATTTCAATTGAAACAAATATTCTTTGCGCATTTTGATCCGTTGAGCATTGACAGAAATTTCATGAGAAAGAGGGAGAATATCACACGGCATTTATTTTTTTGTCTTTTTGCCTTTTTGCCTTTACTTTTGCCTTTTGGCTTGTTTTCTTTTTTTTTTGGCAGTGGGGTTATCTTTTGTGCCCCTTGTTTTTCAAAATATTCATATGAAAGAATAGAGAGAAGAAATTTCAATGCTCGATAATCAAAATAGCCACTCGAAAAAAAGTGTTTCAATTAAAATTAGATCGAAACAAGTGTTCTGCTTACAAATTGCTTTTTCTCCTAGTTGCCCCAGCATGTACCCTACAATGCTTTCGAGTGTTGAGGCGTCATCCACGACCAATATGAGTTTGTGGACACATTAGGTTTTGTGAAATTCCTTTGATTGGTATGTAACAGTCAAACTCCAGCCCTTCGGTGTTTCTCTTTGGAGTAGCTGATAGGTAGACTCATGAATAGACATCATTTGCACTTGATCTTTCAGAGTTCTTCTTCGGTGAATTTGAATGTCATTCCTTTGGGATTGTTTTGATCTTCTTTGATTATCCTGAGTAAATGACTGCTTTTTCTTTGTCTAGATCTGGATAGTGATTGTTCTCATCACTTGCAAATTACACAAGACAAAAGATCGCTTCTTGCTTCAGGCTTCTGAGCTTTTGGTTTTTGAATTTTGATCTTTGCATGTTTTAGGACCAGGCAACACGTCCTTGTGTTTTTCTGATAATGAAATGAATTTGTCCTTCTGCCATTTGTCCAAGTTCAGTCATTCTTGCTTCCTTTAATGGCTTCTGTTTCTTTGGCATTTTGAGGCTTGCCGATTATCACGTGGTTCTTTCTGTTAGTTCACTCGCTTGTTTGGAAATCCCACTATTGGTACAAACCAATCTCAATCCCCATGAGTTTGAAATGTAGTCTGAAGACAAGGTCATGCTCGTCTTGTGCTTAAGATTGTTATGCTACTTGGATCGAAATCACAAATTTTAAGATCCCTGAAAGAGCAAGTTTTTATAAGAAATCAATTATCATGATTTGATAGAGAAGCATATATGAAAACAACACAACCTTATTCATTTGCTAAAAGCCAGATAACCATTGCAAGATTTTTCATGAATTTGAATGAAACAGATTTTCAATGTGAAAGTTTGAAACAACAAAAGCAACGTAGAAAGTGTGAATATAGGCTCTGCTCAAGCAAGTCTACCAAAATTTGAGAACTCTAAACAATCTCTCCCAGAAATACATGGATCTTTCAGGATGACTTGAGTTTGCATTGCTGAGTCTCTGTACTGTCTTTTGTTTCAAAATGGACTTCCCAGTCTTTGATGCTTTCTGCGAAAATTAATTGGTCCTTTCTTGATTCAGCAAGATCTGCCCCAGTTTCAGTGACTCTTGTGGAGAGACACAGTTAGGATTCTGCTTGATGGGCTGGCTAAGGATTGGTGATGGTATGAGGGTGACTGATATGGTAGAGGTATTTTTTTGACTTTTTTTTTTAAAAAGGAAAAAGATAGTGTAATCTTCTGGCTAGATTAGCCATTCCGACTAGGAATTGGTACGACCACTCTTGGTCGTTCACCCAACTTCGGGGGGAGCTTTGTTAGTCCTGGGGGTAAAGATCGATAATCTGTCCGGTCTGAATTCCATCTTCAATTATTTCTCCTTGTTGGATCAATTCACCGAAGGATATTCCTATTGAAGTGCAAAACTTCTCGTAGTAGACCCCTTTGCAAGTTTGAATGAACAAGTGCACATATTCTGAGTTGGGTAGTGGTGGCACCACCTGTGTAGCTAAATTTTTCCAACGACATGCGTAGGCCCGGAAAGACTCTCTAGGTTTCTGCTCCATTCTTATTAGAAAAGTCGGTCTACGGCCAAGCCTGAATTGTGTCTGTATTGTTTCACAAATGCATGAGACAACTTGGCCCATGCTCTAAACTGACGGACATCATTCCTAGCGAACCATTGTGCTGTGGGTCCTACTAGACTGTGTTGAAATAGCTTTGTCATCAGCTTCTCTGGATTTGGATAACCACATAATGCCCCAGCATAAAGGCGCAGGTGGGCCATTGGATCACTGGTTCCATCAAACTTGGTAAAACACGGTATTTTAAACTTGGTTGGCAGTTGCAAGTCTGGAAAGGCGCACAAATATGAGAGGTTAGTGAACACATATGAACTTGCATAACTGTTGGGTCTGCCCTCTTTGATGGGTTTGGCCTTCCCTTTAGGCTTCCGACATTACCCTGGGTACTTGGCATGACCAATTGGATAGGATTTATGGGAGGCGGCCTATGTCGTCCCACTGAAATATCGACTACTGACTGAACAGGAACTGCCCCTGTCTGGATTGATGTCAGGGAAGGGTTTGGTATTGTTGATGCCCCTGCCCTAGTATTAAAGGAAAATGGCACTGATGCACTTTGTGGTGTCTGGTGTTGGGCTAGAAGTGCTTGGACCTTGATTTGGAGGCTCTCCATTTCCTTAAGTAAAATCTGAGGTTGGCTCCAAGTAAATAATTAAATTAAAGAGAACCACGTCAATAATTCGCCCAGTTCAACCAATTAATCTATTCCTAGTCAGCTTTTTCCACCTATATGGGCCCACGCTGCCCACATGGGCTTCAAAGTCCAACAAGGCATGGCCGCCCACCAAGGCTTCGGTGCCCACAAACGCGACGAGGCCCACCACGCCCACAATGCCTCACACGGCATGGTGGGCCCCCTTTTTTTCTTTTTCTGATTTGTTGCTAGGTTAAAAAAAAATATTGGCTCACATTATCATGCTCTTGAACTTCTATTCTAATCAACCGAAAAAATACTAATGTCACCCAATTTCAACCCAATCACTATCACTGGACTCGTGTCGTTGTATTGATCAATTGTGTAAGGTTCTTATGATCTGATGAAGTGGTCTCACGAATAGTACTCTCGAGCGCTAATCTGTGCAAGGGCAAAATAATTTTTTTGTGCACAAGTTCTTTTGAACCCATTTTGATGTCATGTTTCATAATAGCTTGAGCGGTGGGGCAAAATCTGGTATCAACAGTATAGGTATGTGAAACATGTGCAGCTTTGATGAGTGAGGCCAGTAACGTGGTCCTGTTGGCAGTTTCGGTTGTTAAATGTTGGAGATCTCGTCCTTGTGTTTGGCGGGTTGTGATAGTAATCTCAGGTGTCAAGATTTGCATGTCCTATATTGGTGTTGGTGCCATTCAAATGGTGTGCCTAGTGCAGAGGTTTAGGTAGCTCCTATACTCTGTCCGACGATTGCTATGAAAATCTAAACGAATCTTATATACTAGTGATACTCGTAGTGAGTGAAAGAGCCAAAATAATCATGGGTCCTTTGGAAGATTGATAAGGTTTGTGTTTTAAGATATGGTTTGATAAAATGAACGATTCTTCTTTCACAAGGCAAGGTAAAACGGTAATCTGAATTTTCAAAAATTTGTCTAGGAAGACAAGGAGTTAGATAGATATGATTAAGATCATTAGGGTTAAGGAGTGAATCTGAATTTGCAAAAATTTGTTTGGATTTTAAGATATGCCTAAATTTGTTTGTGTCTTGGAGCCGTCAAAAAGTGATGTCCATAGTATGATAGGAATTACGTATATCCAGGTCATTTTCAGTTTCTTCTTCGATTTCCAAACAAGGATGGTTGGCAAGGAAATCTACTAATGCTGGCCTTTGACGGCCTTTTGTGGTAGATATTGGAAATAAAATTCCATAAGCGCTAGTGACCATTTTCCAATACAGCCTCTTAAAAATGGCCGAGAAAGGAGATATCTAATTAAGTCAATTTTGCACACCACATACACTAACACTGGCAGCACTTAGTGACTTAATTTTACTGCAGTAAAATACAAAGCTAAATATAATTTCTCCATAGGAGAATATCTACTTTCTATAAGCGTTAATGACCTATTAACATGATAGATAACTTGTTCTTTGCCTTGTTCATTTATTTGTGCCAAAAGACAGCCAGTGGACACCTGGGTGGCTAAGATATAAAGTCTTAAAGGTTTCTTCTTTTTTTTTTTTTTTTTTTTTTTGGGGGGGGGGGGGGGGGGGGGGGGGAGGTGAGTACAGGAGGTTGGGACAAGTACCTCTTGATCTTCTCAAAAGCCTGTTGATGTTAGGGATCCTATCTGAATTCCTCTTCCTTCTTAGAGTTTTAATAATTTTGAAAATACTTGAAATTTTTCCGCCAAGTTTGAGATAAATCTCCTGACATGGACCCCAGGAGACTTTGTAGTTCCTTCTTGCAAGTGGGAGGCCTAGCCTTAAGAATGGCTTTGGCTTTATTCTTGTCCACCTCTATTCCCCTTCCATGAACTAGGAAAGCTAAAAAATTGCCTGTTGAGACTCCAAAGGCACATTTTAAGGGGTTGATCTTAGCTCATATTTTCTTATCCTTTGCAATCCTTTTCTTAAATCTGTAAGGTGGTTTTGAAATGATTCTGATTTGATTACTACATCATCGATGTAAATCTCCATGAAGTGGCCTATGAAATCATGAAAGATGACATTCATAGCCCTTTAGTATCTAGCTTCTGCAGTTTTTAGGCTGAATGGCATAACAACCTATTCAAATGTCCCTAACACTCCTGGCCAGCGAAAGGCCATTTTATGAATGTCCTCCTCTGTAATCATGATTAGGTTATATCCGGATTGGCCATTCATGAAAGTTAGGACTTTATGTTTGGCCGCTTTATTGACCGAAAAATCTGCTACTGGCATGGGGTATTCGTCCTTAGGAGATGTCATATTTAGACTGCGAAAATCAATGCATACCGGTATCTTTTCATTCTTCTTGATCACGTGAACAGTATTTGATAGCCACTCTACATATTGGGCCGTTCTAATAAAACCAACTTTGAGAAGGCTTCAATCTCTTCCTTGATGGGAAATGTTACCTCAGTTGACATCCTTTTTGGTGGTTGTTTAGATGACCTGGATCCTTCTTTAATTGGCAATTTGTGTTCTACCAGCGTCCTGACAATCTTGCCATTTCCTCATACTCCCACACCAAGCAATCCTTATACTCGTGAAAAATAGGGATGACCTGAATCTTAATCTCCTCTGGCAAGTGTTGGCTGATAAACACGGGCTTGGAATTTTTCTCCATTCCCAAGTTCACTTCCTTCAGAGGGTCTTGAACCTCTACCCTAGTATCATTCAACTCTGTAGGTGCAGCTTCCACCTCTTCCCACTGTATGGCTTCCTCTTGTGGTTGGTCTTTTTCAAACATTATTTCAGCTGTGTTAGCACATATTTCCTCTGCTTCATGTAAACTCATTAACCTTTTTTCGACCACATAAGTAGTCAATCTAGCCATCACGACCTCTAGGGCCATCGCTTGTTCATTTGTCATTGGCTTCAGATCCATTGGTTAATACTTGAAAATAGGTGTGATCGGCCAATTCACCTCTGTGATGAGAGGGCCAATCATCTTCTTATACACAATTTTGAGTTCTTCTAAGGAGGTCTTGTTGGATAGTGCGTCATCCTGTTATGTTTGTTCTTGTTACCTTCACTAGGCCAATTTCTTCATTGTATAATCCGGCCTCAGCATGATTAGCAGAGGCCAAGAGCAGCCTTCTGTCAGCCCAGACAATTTTCACATCATTTCTGTTCCAAACAATCAAGCAGTGATGTAAGGTAGATGGGATTGTTAGGCAAGCATGAATCCAATCTCTCCCAAGCAATAAATTATATGTGGACCTTGAATTAATCACAAAGAAAAGGATAGTAGAGTTTTGTTACCCACGCTGAGATTCATAATGATGATCCCCTATGATGTGGTCACTTCTCCTGCGAAGTCTCAGATGTTGGCACTAGATGAAAGGAGATCTTTTTCGCTTTTACCAAGCTCAATGAGCAGCGTCTTAGGCACAAGTTTGGCAATAGATCCATTATCCACCAACAGCCTGCTCGCTAGGTGATGAGCGCACTATATTGCATAATAACGTGGCTCAATATACTCATTTTAGCAATTATGCGTAGGCAAATGTATTTATCTAGTTAATGTTGCACGCGTAGTTGTCTCTGTACTCTTTGCAGGTTTCCAAGCGCTAAAAGAGTGTTGTAAAGCCCAAGTACGAACCAAAGGCTCGGACCAATTACGGCTTTGTTTGAGAGCCAAGAAAAGGCCTGGGAATGACGGAAGTGAAGTTGGAGTGGAAAGTGAAGAGGCCTAGAAAATTAACTCAGAAGGTTTCTCTACCGATAGAGAATCAAGTCCTATCGGTAGAGAAGGAGAAATCAAGGCCACTCAAAGAGGTTCTACCGGTAGAGGATCAGCTTCTATCGGTAGAATTGAAAACCAGAAAAAACCAGAAGACTTCTCTACCGGTAGAGGGTCAGTTCTATCGGTAGAATTGAAAACCAAAAAAAAACAGAAGACTTCTCTACCGGTAGAGGGTCAGTTCTATCGGTAGAGAGAAGAAAACTAGAAAAAGTCAGAAGACTTCTCTACCAGTAGAGGGTCAGTTCTATCGGTAGAGAGAAGAGAACCAGAAAAGTCAGAAGACTTCTCTACTGGTAGAGGGTCAGTTCTATCGGTAGAGAGAAGAAAACCAGAAAAGACAGAAGGTCTCTCTACCGGTAGAGATTCACTCCTATCGGTAGAGACCCAAATTCCGGCAGATTCTTGTGGGACCACTTTACATCAATTTCTGTGCCAAATCAGGGGTCAAGGGAACTTTTAGCCTAGAGAATGGAATAAGAAGCTTCTTATTATGCTTTTTGGAGGGTAGAGTTGTTCTTTCACCTAGATTAATTAGGATATTTTGTAGGTTGTTATACCTTTGGTAAAGGGGTCATAACATAACATAAATTAATACACCAGAATATCAGATTTTTAGAGAGCTCTTTGCCTCTTTTTGCCTTAGATATTTTGTTCTTCACACATTGTTCTTCAAGTTTTGAGTAAGTTGTTAATCCTTTAGTATTATTCTCTTTGTGAATCCTTGTATTCTCTTGGAAGCACTTAAGTATTGGTAAGTTTTACTTATATCTTTCCATTAGTATTGTTTTTCTTATCTTAAAAATCTGATTCTCTTAGAGTTTTCTAGTAGAGTTTTGATTAGATCTTTCTTATTGTCCTTAGATAAGTTTATTTTATCATGTTTTCTCCTACTTCTATCATGTTCATGTTAGATATGAGTAGCTAAATTAGTGTGGGTTAAGTCTAAATGTGAAGTTTATTTCAAAACCATGTTGGTCTAAATCTTCTCCATATGTATTAATGCCATTGATGGATCTTTCTAAGTTCTTCTTATTGAAATAAAAAATGAAGAGTTAAGTTCTTGCTTAGTTATAGCCATCCTTAGAGTTGATATATCTAATACTTGAATCGATGTCCTTCATCTTTTAATTCTATTTTCTTGAACTTGAAAGAATCCATTAAACCATTTTGTGAATTAAAATCCTGATTTTCATCGAAGTATTTTCCGATCTAAAACCCGAGACCGGGGGCTAGATTGAGTTATAAGGAGAAGAGATAGACCGGCGGAAGAATTGAATAGACCAAACTTTAGGACTTAACCCCACTCCTTAATCTAGTTTTTCCCCTCTTTTAGTAGTCTAATTGTTAACCAAATCACCAAACAAAATTTGAGGTTGACGTCCGAAACGTCGAAAACACCAATTTGCGAAATCTTTGAATCCAACGTTCTTTTCCCTGTGGATCGATAGTCCGGACTATCCATTATACTCGTTTTAATATATTTTGAGGGAAGTCCTGTTTTATGAAATTAAACCACTGACCCGAGGCCGGCACTAGGACCCCATTGAGGTGTCGAATAATGTATAGAGGTCATATGTGCTGGACCGTCTGCAACTCTAGTCGTTTGAAGATTATACTGGCAGGAGATATAGGCTGTCCCTTGTTAACTGTAGACTCCTCCTTCACAATAATCAAAGATGGACATTCTTTTTCCTCCAAGGGCTCCTTCACAATTTCGGATGTCAATCCTTTATCCTCTATATCTCTTAACAAAAAATGTGGTTTTCCGTGTTTGGCCATGCAGGCCTCTAGAAGTACAAACACCATATTATAGGGGATATTGGATGAAGAAGACAAACTTGCAAGAGAAGGAGGCTCTTCTAACTTTGCTACCAGCTCCTGCTCCAACTTGCCCCCCTTGTCTATCTTGGCATGCTCGACTTCTTTGATTATAGGTGTCTAAGACCTAAGCTTTAATAGCAGAGTTTTTTTTTATGCCTTACAAAAAAAAAAAGACAACAGGTTGTATCTCTTTCATTTTTAGTCGATATTCCAACCTGGACTACTTCTTTGAAGGAGAAACGGCCTCTACTTTCTCCTAGGTTTGATTAATCCTTCCTTTTTGAGCAAGCCTTACAACTTGTCTTCTCCTCTGAATTCTCCTTTTCTGTGACTTCAAAATTGAAGCTTTAGTTAAAGGAAATTTAGGGTGCTTTACCCTTGTCTATTGGTTGTCTACCGGGATAGGTGGTTTCACAGCCCTAGGTTTCTCCTCCGCTAGAGTAGTAATCCTCAGATTCGTCATGCTACTCAAGACTTCGGCCCCTGCAGGCTGTAATCGTTGAAAGAATGATATTCTGTTATATGAATTGGAGGAAAAATTATCTCTTTCCTTTCTTTTTTTATTATCACACTTTTTAATTGATCTCTCTTTGGGACATCCTGTCCACATTCTTTGCAATGGTGGTCCGCCTTATTTGGAAAGGTAGACCTCCTCCTGTTGAGCTCCCATTGACGATTCTCCTCTAAGGCGAAAGACGGTCTTCCTGATGGTTTTGATTTTCTCCAAGGTCCACTTACGATAGGGAACCTCCCAAACAAAATCTTTCCTTGGGGGCCATACTCGGTGCTTCCCTCACATCTACAAAAATCATATTGGATGTGAACTCTATTGGAAATGGATTGCAATCCACCCCCATCACAGCTTTCTCCTTGCTGGAGAGCTAGAATTCACCTTTTTCAATCCTATCTTGGACGTTATTTTGTTAGTAGTATGATTCCAGGAATTGTTGTACTTACAATACTCCTTGCCCTTGATTCTTCTGCAGAAGGTATTTTATGACCCATTGTAAAATGAAACATCTTATCCGTCATCAAGTGGTCGAAAATATCCTCCGCCTTTGTTATGTCAAAGGTGTATGCCCTGGATGATTTAGGAGAAGCCAACGATCCTTGCGCTTTGGTGGGTTCTACCTTGATAAAGGCCTTACAGACATACAGCCTTCTGTTGACGGTTTTCGCCATTGCCATCTCCTGAGGGAGTTCTGATTCTGTTACTACCACTTATAACTAGGGTCCCTATCATAGGTACCCTTTGAAGCATTCCTTCTATCTTGTTCCTCCAACAAAATTTGTTCGTACCGTATGGCCCTAGCAACTAATTCAAAGAGATCCCTAAATTCAGATCCATCAAACTTCTTTTGGAGCTCAAAGTCCAGGCCGTTTTGGACCAACCGTACATATTTCGTCTCTGGAGTACTACATTGCACTTGAACCTGGCCCTTTTAAAACAGGTTATGTATGCCTCCACAGATTCTCTAGGAGTTTGATACGTCTTGGACAAATTTGCCAAAATGACCTCCGGCTCACTCCTGTAGAATTGCTGGTGGAACATCTCTTTCTTCTGAGCCCAAGAATGGACCAAGTTTGGGGTCAAACTGATACACCAGGCGAACACTGTTCCTATCAAGGAAATAGCAAATAACCTCAGCTTGAAGAACTCGCTGGAGCCAATTTCTCCACACTGCACCGTGAAATGGGCTATGTGTTCCACTATTGAATGATTGGCTTTTCCTGAAAATAGGATAACATCAAGGACATTGTACCCCCTGGGGAACTCGTAGATTCTGTCCTAGGCCTCTAGATCCCAACGATGAACTCGTACAGCTTATACAACAAAAATATTATGAAACCCTACTAGGCGAAACTAGGGTTCATACCTTCGAGATCTGTTTGGTTTGATCTCGGCTGTCTTTAACAGTTTGATCTTGATCGAACTTTGAGCATGGCTGGATTGATCTCGCTTGACTGACCTTGAAATCTTCTGCCGTAATTCTATTGCACCTTAAGATGGGCTCAAAATGGTGATCTCTTTGCCTTCACAGAAACTTTCTCAATAATTCGATTACTAGGTCCTCTGACCTAGAAGGCATAATAGTGTTTATATAGGCAACGATAGGGACCCCAGGAGAAGTATGGGATGGGCTTCCTATATAATTTGGGATTCCTAGTCCAACCCGGATTAATTTTGAATTATATAAATTATAATTCATATCACTACAAGATTATAATTGCACTCCCCTCCCATATCTCAAAATTATATTTCGAGCTCCATTTTATTAAATGCTTATTAATCTCTCCACGTTAAGATTACAGATATCCGTTACCAACATCTATAAAATTCCTTGAGACCTTTCACTTAACTTATTGGTTATGTCGGATACTAATATCCACCTGTAGAGTTTGACATAATCGAAACTTATAAACTTCCTCAAGGGGATATCATCAATCCCTATAAAGGGACGTAGGTTCCATTAATAATTAATAGTTGTCATATACTTAATATTGTGACCCAACTCATCGAGATTATTGGCCGATAAGGTCTCATTCTATAATGAATCAAAGTCAACAAAAGTAAATGTATACATCGATTAATTATCTTTGGATTCAGAGTAGAAGCACACATAATAACCATGAGCTATAAATTATATTATATTGTCAGTATAAATATAATTATCTTAAAGTGGTCCTGTCCAATACACACAAAGTGTACTAACACAGTGAGTTAAAACTATACCATTTTTCATAGTCAAGACAGACCCACTGAAATACTGTGTTATAGTTCTACTGGTGGTGTGTCCAATTCTGTTTAAGACCGTGAACCAAAAACTTATATTTTACAAGAACCAATAATCTGATCTTCTGTGTATAAACCAAAGTCTACACACCAGATTATCTACTATGTGAAATAAGAGACACTCATGCGTAATATGATAAGATATAATGTAAATATTTGTCCATAAATATTCTCATCAAGAAATGAAATAATTGTTCAAATAATTCAAACAAATATTAATCCATTATATAAAGTCATGGCTTTTAGTATAAAATCCTAACAACGGGTTGCAATGGACTCGCCTCCTAGCTCTCCTTAAGGCAGGCCCAAATTGGTCGTGGATTAAATCAATTATTTGGTCCTGATTGAGCATCTCCTGGGGCCCTTGAGGTGGGAAATTTCCTCCTTGCTCCCTTGTTTCCCTCCCGTATATAGAGGGTTATTTTCTCGCCATACCTTTTTAGGCTGGCCGTGAAAAGATGGAAGTTCCCTTTGGCCTAGGCTGTAAGATTTTCTTCCTTAATTCGGCCTACCTCTAATGGTAAAGCCTCCTGTTGGCTCGCCTCCATGCCCCTGTAGTTGAATAGGAGAGTTGAAAGAGGATCTCTAAAAATTCACCAGGCAAACTTGAGCGTGGGAGATTTTGGGGTTGCTATTTAGGCCAACACGGTTGATTCTCCTTAACTTAGGATTTTCTCACAACAATTGAGAATTTCTATTACTCTCTAAATTTACTTGATCTAAAAGTTTCAAAGTGTGAAAAAAATAGAAGGAGGAGGTATGTATTTATAGGCAAAGTTTAGAAAAATATCTAAGGAACACATCCAATGGCTAGGGTTTATCCATTAAGATCAATGGCCAGAAAAGTTAGAAGATTATTTGGTTAAGATGAAGAATTAAATAGATAAGATGTCTAAATAGATCACTAGGTTACTCATTAGATTAGATTTGAAAATTAAGTGAACAAGTAGGAAATTTCGGGAGTGAATGGTTTGATTCAAAACCAAGAATGATTTTGGTATGTCTCGCATGGTTTATTTTTAATCTATAGACATACATGTCTATATATATCTATGCATATGTATTAAATATAAGTATGAAAAGGAATAATAAAGTCAACAAATGGAAGAATAAGGAGTTAGTATGTGAATAAGTGGTAGACAAATAAGAGGATATGATAGATTTGGTGCACGATGATTTTGCTTCAAAAATCACTAATGATTTTAGGATTTAACTATCATAGATACATATGCATTAATGCCTGTGTGTGAAAAGGATTGATAAAATCAACAAAGGAGGAAAGTAAGTAATAAGTGTTTATGATTATGTTTAAGTCTTAGATTTTCACCAATTAATCTCTTGTGAGTGTAAAAATAAATATCTCAAATATCTACATGTATTCATGTAATGGATGTGTAGAAAATGACAGAGTCTACAAATTGGAGGATTTGTTGAATTTGGATGATATAATGGTGGATGAGAGGTGATTAGATTGGTGGTGGTTTTGTTTTTAAAACCACTAATGATTTTAGCAATAGGGCCCAATATATATACATATACATCTATATCTATGTATATATAATAAGTGTATATGTGTGAAAGAGATCTTGTGAAGTTAAATAAAGAGAAGTAAGAATAAACATGTAATAAGTGTATAAATCTTAGGTTTCCATTTATGTTTTAGGGAAGTAAATATGTGTACATCTCACATAAATACATATATCCATAATTATGTGTGTGAAAGAAAAGTCTACAAGTAGGAGAATTTGTAATGAGTGTTGTGATTCTTTAGGATTTAGAATTTAAGTAGATTTTTATAAAAGTTTAATAGGTTTATATACACACACATAACATAATAATATATACTATACCTAAATAATAATGCTTGTATGTATAAATTTATTCATATATATTTACCGTATTAATTTACACGTGGCAATGTAAAATAATTCTTGAAAATTTTATTATCATGAATTTTAATATTCAGAAAAATATTATTCACTATTTATTTTTATTTTTAAAAATACAGGTCTTTACAAATACGGTATGTTTGTTTCAAAAAACAGTACAAACAATGAACTGTAAAAAAGTAGAATGACTTACAGATTTGATGATACAGAGAAGCAAACAGAATTAGATCGAGGCTAGCGATAGACACTGTTTCCTTAAAAGCAAATTACGCCCTCACAATGGTGCTCACGAATTTGGACATCCGTCTCTAGGATACAACAATCTTTTCGTACAAATGCCGCAATACTTTGACAATGTGCACTGCAAATAGAATTTGTGTAGAACCTCTCTGGATTCTCTATATGCAATAGTGCAATGTGTGCTCTAAGAAACATGAATGTATGAAATGGTTGATGGGGGGCTGTTTATATAAGCCTCAGGGTGCCTATTCAGAACAGTCAAAGAGGCACCAAACACAACTGTTCGGAGTAAAGGGTTTGATCGCAACTTTCTGATAGGGTAGGGTTTCATTTGCGTTTGTTCGAGGAAGAAAACCCTTTAGCGAATTTTAACTCGTAGCAGTTCAGGTTTGGTATTCAATTTGCACCAGTCTGGATTTAGGGTTGCCCCAGTTTGGGTTAAAAAATTAAAGTCTAATTTTCTGACCTAAAAAGATTAAGTGGGCCGGAAACAAAGCCTAAAGCCCACAACTCGAGCTCGGCACGGCCGATCGGACTAACGGCAGCGGCGCGCACGTCTGTTGTCAAAGCGGCAATACAATGCGTGCTCCCCTACTCGCAAAAATTGTATGACCCTAAAGGTCAAGCCCGTATGAAAACTTTACTTTTAAATACTCAACTTGTTCCCAATATTTTTTCGATGTGGGATAAGATTTCAAACCCCTTAAAATTTATTTCTTCAAACATCAACTTTGACTTCTTAAATGATTTTGACGAACTCTTTTTATGGTGTTAATCTCCCAATACAAAAGATAACCAAACACTTTCGGTCCGTCCCAAACGACGTGTGGAACCCACTTATATAGCTCCAAAATAACTAAGTCAAACTGTCAAACCCATTTTCCCCAACAGGTTATGCAGTGGGCTTCTCCAAATTCGAACGCTTCTTATGGCGGAGCTCCATATTTGCTACAGTCTGGAGTTTGTGAAAGCTCCGAAATTATGTCATCTTCTGGTTCAACAGCTAGGAGAAATGATCAAATGGTTGGTTGCAATCTGGTCCAAATTAAAATTCGGGCTTCAAGGTGTAACTATCTCAGACCTTATGAAAAGCATGGAAGGGGTTCGTAAGATGAAGATCTGACGAAGGTTAGCAGGTTTGGAGGTAGGTCAAAGAGTAAAATGGCGCCCATTTTCACCACACGGGTTGGCCAATATTATCATCTAAGGCCCAACTTTGTATTTTGGACATTATTACCTTGTGCAGCCCGTTGGGCCTGCATTAGGGCTTGTAGGTGTACTCATATCATGTATTCGGGCTCAAGAACGGAGCATAATTTGGCATCTTGCCAACATAAATGACTCCGTATCTAAGTTTGGTGTATTTTATCCAAATCAATCTAATTCATTTTGTTGAGGGGGAAAAAAACAATCTTAGTGTGAGAGAGAGTAAATAATACAAATCTTGGATTTGTCTAATCTCGAAATAACACAATCTTTGGTCTTTCGCTGTTAAATTTGAAGCGTTAAACAGGAAACGAAAAAGATCACACCGTTAATCTTTTAGTATAATACAATGTGTGCAAAATGCATGAAAAATACGTGCATGTCCACCCTATCATGAAAGAATATTGGTATAGTCTTCTCCAAACAAAGGTGACTAAAAACCATGAGACCAAGTAGTTCTTCGCCTAAGGTTAATGAGAAAATCAGGGAAGAAGGCCAGTAGAGACGGTCGTCCCTGCAAAAAAAAAAAAATTTCTATTATTATAGAGGAAAAAAAAATTTCCTATGAAGTATATAAGCTCATCTCTGTCAAATATTTTGATATGTATTTTTTTTTATCTCGAATACATATATTCGCTCCTGTATATTGAAATTCCTGGCTCTGTCCCTGGAGAAAATTCTCAATAAAATATAGTCTCTGTTTTATGTTGTTACAATGGGATTGGAAGAAATCCATGTACATAGTTTTAGAGATGCCTTTTTAGTATATAAATTATCAAGATAAAAAGGCTACCAACTAACTTTGCTGAATAATTTCACCTTATAAATTTACATTTTGCATTTTCGAAAATCCTAATTAAACTAATAATTTCACCTTATAAATTTACATTTTGCTGAATAATTTCACCTTATAATTTCGCTTGCACACGTTTTCCTCACATACACTCACATACAATTAGGGTCCGCAATACTGCGCTAACATTGGTGAAATTTTTCACAAATATATAAATAATAATCTAAAAAACGTGTGTCTCGTATAATTGGCAGTGGAGTCCGATAATAAATTTACATATTAACATTTGCGATTTATCTTCCTTGAAAACGTCTTATCGCTTATTGTCCTATTATTGTATATAGAACTCCTCCTCCAATATGTCATCCATTCCTCCAACATCTGAAAAAAATTTAGGACTTGCGGTTACACGTACACTATAAGTACCCAAAAATTTTAATTCAGTAAAGAGAACTTTTTAATTTTATCTTTAAATTTTCAAATATGACTACGGATTTATTGCAGAATTTTAATTCATGCATTGAGCTTACATAGTTGGTATATTATATGGTTATGTTTACATTGTGATTTTAACCAAAAACCCTAGCCCAAATTCCCTTTTTTTCCCTTTGCATGAAGCCCAACCCAATGAGCCAAACCCATTTCCTTGAGCCCATCAGATATTTTGGCCCATTGATCCACTTTATTTGATTGATTGTGTTAGGTGTCAACCACACAGAATAATTTTTCATGAACCATCATCACTCTCATATCTTAGTATATCGACCATATGCTTATATCTCACAAAATCTAAGTATATCTTTCAAAACCTCCATAGAAACCATGGTTTTCTTGTCAGAACCTCCTTGCCTTATCCTCTTCTTCCCAATGGCTAAAATTCTTGAGAAATTTTCGAAGTCCTTACACTCCAATTGTCAACTCCACTTATGGTCAAGTTGACAGTCCTACTCTCACATAATTCTACAGGAATTTGTGAACACAAATGAAATACGGTGTATGCATGTGCAAGTATTGAAGTACCGGGGTAAAGTTATTTTAATTGGTCGAAACCCAAAGAATCAAGCTAGAACCAAACCTCAATCGGCTGGCCAGCCGGACGTTCGGCCATGCGATTGTCAAAGCATCCAAACCTACGTCAGGCTATGATTTTTGATAAGTAATAGTGAAATAGGACATATTTTAAGGCCCCATTTGGCCTATAATTTTTTATTTATTTTTTATTTTTGTCTTTATTCATTTTTTTTTTTGCATTTGTTATTTAAATCTCAATGTTTTGTAGTTTATTGATCCGTCTTGATGAAAGGAATCTAATGAGTATAAAATTATGTCCAAAAGTTAAAAAAAAGTCACTAAAGACGACGAATAGGTACAAACTGTTTTTTTATTTATTTTTGTCTTTTCTGAACTTTTTTCAAATTTAGCCGATGATTGATAACTTTTCTGAAAGCTCTTGTCGAGATGAACCAATAAATCAAAAAAAATTGATGAAAAACAAAAAATTACAAAAAAATTTCAAATAAGGACGAAAAAAAATTCAATAAATACCACAATAAATACCACAGTCCAAATGGACCCTAAGCAGAAGTAGAACCCTCAATCATGCATACTCGGGTTGAAGGTAGATTTCCTACCTTGATTTGTGATTCCGGCATAGATCAACAATGTCTCGGTAAAAATGGTGCTCCGTAGTGATCATATCAGCTCGGCAAATCGCATATTGCTTCTAGTCGCAATGCTGAGACAATCTCTTTCCTACGTGGTGAATGATTGGAAAACATGGCACCATTTATATAGCGGAGGAGATAAGATTAAAATTAATGCACATTGTGAACTCCAACAAACATCCATGAATTAGACCTTCCATGGGTTATGAACCTCCTTCCATGTCCTTTGACTGCTCCAACGTGAAAAAAGATAAGACCAAGGATTCTACTTTGGTGTTATGCATTCCAACCTCGCTCTCGTGCTTGTGATGATCAAAATCGTTTATTATAATTACTAATAAAATCAGAATTAATACAAGCGGATACATACTAAAAGTTAGTAATGTCATATAATAAAAATATCATTTTTATTTATAAAAGATCTTGGGTTATTACACAATATGCTCAAATGCAATGGAGGAGGAATCCTTCATTGAATGTGGTCATATTTTCTGCAAAGCCTGCATTTTTATGATAGTGGAAATGCAGAAAGTAGAAGCAAGAAAGTCTTTACAAATGAAGATATAAGTGAAGGGGAATATTATACATGTTCCTAACACTTATAAACTTACATCTCTTTATGTACAAGTGTTGTCTTTGTCGTACCATATGATTCATAGGACTTTCTTTAAAAATAAAATGCAATATTTGTAATACCCATGTCTCAACCTCATGGCAAATGCCCTGTTTGTAATACCCAATGTACCATTTTCCAGATCTTCAATTTTATCACGGGATTTTCTCGATTTTTATTTATTTACTCAACAAATAACACTCTCTATTTCGCATACTAAATTTCTTTTTGCAAGCTTTTTATTATCAAAACGAAACTGAAAACAAAGGCTCAAAAGAACCAGGAGGACTCCTAAGGCTACTTCAATCACTTACCTGAAAATGAGATCCACATTGTTATTATATATAGTTCAATATTTTCACTGCAACGCTTCACTCTCGTATTTCAGTAGATTTTATAAATTAGAAAAAAATTATAATACAATCCACTAGTACTAATGTGAGTCGAGGGAACAATATTGCTCTCGAAGTATTAAATTATTTACCATAAAACCTAATATTCTTCTTACTCAGAGAGGGAGCTAAGTATATGCTAATATTTTTCAAGAGCAAAGTGTGTTAATTTTTTTTTTTATCGTATATTCTATAATCTTTTTGAAGAAAATATGATTGTGATAATAATTGCTTTGTAATCTACTTATATGCTGCAAACTCTAATCAATCCAGAACCCTAATTTTATAATCCATGACCTTTCTCATCTAAGACCTTCTAAATTCTTGGATTATAATTGGTATTCAAATTTACAAGTTAAAAAAAAAAAAAAAAAAAGGAGCTCTAGTCATCCATGTGCAGCATGCAAGTAGATGTTCCCATCATATTCTGGAAAAAAAAAATCCAAAAAAAAAAAAAGAAAAACCACTTTCTTTTGGCGGCCCCTTTTTGTCTGCCACATTCAGCAATAGGAGAAAAAAACAGTATTTGCCATAATATGTGGGATTAGAAAAAAGTGGGTCCAAAGTATGATAAACAACAGACAAAATGAGACGCTGCCCATCCCCATCGACAAAGATTGCGACAAACCTTCTCAATTCCTTGGTGACCCCACAACCAAATATAAAAAAAGACAAAGCCAGAGGCACTTCCTCTCCTTCTACCCTGAACTTATGGGCACTTTTACACCTTTTCTTAATTACCAATTTCTTTTCATTTTTTTAAATTTTCGTCCACAATATTTATTATAACCATGTCAAGAATTTTTTCTATTTAAAAGTGGTAGTATTCCAAAAATTTTAATTTTATTTTGACTATTATTAATTGAATTTTTTAGTAATGATTTTAATTTTTGGTTTTTAAATTCGGATTGTGAAATTTTCCGCCTGAGCAACTTTACTTTTGGGAGCTGGCTCGAGGAAGTCGAGACCGCTCGAGCGATATGTTCGAATTTCGAACGGAAAGATTGCTCTGTTGATGATCATTAATGGAGGAAAATATTTTTGGATTGATTTCAAAATTCATGAGGATTGATTACGCGTTTATGAAGATAGATCGCTACTTAAACATAGATAATCATTCACGAAAATTAGAAGTTTTAGAGAGACAGAGAGTGTGTGTGTGTGTGCAGTCAACGATTGTTCAAGGAATTTTGAGAGTTCAAAAGCGGAGGTTCAGTCAGTGCGAAATTCATCCAATCCAAGATTTCAATCGCTTGTGCTTCAAGGTAGGGAATTTCACTGCCAACCCATAGGGATTGGCTACATAGGTTTCAATATTGATTTTCAATAGAGATGCATGCTAGGGTTTACTGTTTTAGTTCGGAATTTTATAAAATATATGCTTTAATCGTAGTCTGTTTCATCTAATTGATAGAGGGGAAATGATTTTTAACACACTAAACTCCTGTTTTCAACCTTAATTTTTGTTTTGAACTAGAATCATAGAATATGGTGTAGATCAGATTGTTCCTCACTAGAAACCCTAAAACTCATATCTGTAGAAAATGACAGCTCGTTCAAGCGAGCTATGGCCGCTGGAATGACCTACAGAATTTTGTCAAAGCCTGTTTTGAAACCTTAAAAATTAGAATCTGCAATTTGGGAGACCGCTTGAGCAACCTCTCTGACATCTAACAGAGATTGACCCAAAAACAGAAAGTTCGGACCTGTATTTTCAAAGACCGCTCGGGTGAGCTCTAGGCCTCTTAAGCAACCTTGTAAAATCAGCAAGTTGCTAGCTTTTGATTGGATGTTTCGGGCTGTAATTTCAAACTATAAATCACATATGTATGTTTGAACACACTGCACAAGTATCCACGATCACATTAAGCATGTTCATGGATCCCTGTGAGATTTTGTGTGAGCATGTTGACCAAATTTTGACCATGATCCTATATTGTTATTATGCTATTGAAACATGTATGAGATATTTGTGTCATAGGATAAGTTGTTTGATTCTGAATGTTGAAGTACTCATGGTGTTCCAGGTACAACTGTCGTACTATCTGAGGTGTTGTTGTCGGTTAGATTTATAGCCGTCGTGTTGGCTGACTCTGATAATGGAAATTAGTGACATGGTCGTCATGCCATTTGTTTGACTTAGAATAGTCATCGTGCTACTGAATTGTAGTACTTTGAACTTTATGATGTTTGTGGCTTATGTGAAAACCAAGAACTTACGTTAGGGACACTGATTCGAATACCACCTATAACAAGGCAACGGATGATGTTCGGTGAACATTATAAGTAGTGAAATTATGTAGAGAACAAGTAAAAACGTTAATGAAAAGTTGTAAAACAAATGTTTGTGGGCATCGTGCCAAGTGTTATACCATGTGGATTAGAGTCCCATTTGTTGATTTTAAGGACCCCAACTAGGAGATGGGTGTACTCGGTTGTAAATGACTTCGGGAACGTCTATGTCAATAGATCCGAACCCCAAGCGGGTGGCGATCATGTCTTGGGTGTCCTTGAACTGATAAAGAAAAAACGACTAAAGTTCGTTGATACCTGATTTGGCAAAGCCACGTATTCTATCGGGTTTCTAGTTAGAGTGAGTTAGTTATTTACTCAAGTAGACAGTTTATTTCTTGCCTAGGTAAAGACTTGTCAGTATCGACTGAGTATTCTATGTTAGATAAGTCTGGTAAGAACAGAATGTCGGGGGAAAAAGGCATTCCTAAAAACTTTAAAAAAACGAAGGCATAACAAACCTACGCGTTTACTAACTTTAAAAAAACGAAGGCATAACAAACCTACGCGTTTACTTTTTGATTCAGTTATTATCACAATTGCCATATATCCTGTTGTATGTTTGTTTTTCTTTGGATTCGATTTTTTGGTGACTTTGGTTACTAAGTGTAATTACTCATCAAAGTAACTTCTCTGCTCCTGGTATTTCATACCAGATGCCGAATAGTAGTTGAAGAATTCGCCCGAGCAGTAAGAGCCAAGAGTTGTTGGAGTAAACTTTGGTGGCATTTGGGTGTCTTATCTATAGTTGCTCTGTTTATCTTATTTTTCAATAAAATATAAACCCTGAGGAGTATTTCTTTCAATTTACTTCCGCATTATAAAACTCTGAATTATTACATTTTTTATTATATTATTAATAGTAATAGTGAAATTTCTTTGATTTATATTTTAAAAATAAAATAAAGACGAAATTTTTTTAATTAATGTCTTGAAAAATTGGAGCGTTGCATAAATAATACAATTTTGTAACATATTTACGTAGAACAAAAGATGCATACTAAGTTTGAACTCATTTATCTCCGCAAAAGTATATTGCGATCAGGTATTTATCAATTCTCATTTAAAATACTTTTTCAAAACCAAAAATTAGAAAAAAAATAATCAAACAATAATTCAATAATTATCACAATCCAAATAGATCCTAGCTTTGTTTCATTTGTTAAGGCTCTATTTGCCTTAACTAGATTATTTGGATTGTCTGGATTATTCGGGAAATAATCTAGCCCAATTTGGCCTAAATTATTTACCCAAATAATCTGGATTAATCTAGCTCCAAACACAACATAACTTCTATATCCACAAATAATTTAGTCCAAACACTTTGAGCTAGATTATTCCGTCCGGCACCCAACATAATCCAACAATCCAATAATCCCATAATCTAGTTACGCCAAATGGACCCTAAGTTTACTGTAATGTTTTTATATGTTTTTTCAATCAAAAAAGAGTAGATGGAGTCTTAAAATTTCAACTAAATACACTCCTCACAGCATAAAACAAAACGACGTCGTTTAACACTAAATTACATAACATACTTGTGCGCGGTATGAACGGCTGTGCAGAGCCCAGATCCCAAAATGAGACGCTGCCCATCCCAGGGACAAAGATTGCGACAAACCCTCTCGATTCCTTGGTGACTCCCCACCAAATAGAAAAGCCAAAGCCTGAGGCACCTCCTCTCCATGCTACACTAAACTTATGGCCACTTTTAGACCCTTTCTTAATTATCAATTCCTTTTTATTTTTTAAATTTCGTCCACAATATTTATAACCATGCCAAGAATTCTTTCTTTTAATTTTAAATACTACAATTTATCTAGAACAAAAAATGCATATTAAATTAGAACTCATTTATCTCCACAAAAAGTATACGGCGGTAAGTAATTTATGGATTCTTATTTAAAATAATTTTAACAAGATTGATTGTCTATGTTAATTAAAGTATTAATTTAGTAACCATATGACATCTTAGCTATTGATTCTTTAGGTTATCCGTCAATAAGAAGAAGACGTGTGATACTACGCAATGAAGGTGCACTCGATTGAAAGACATGGAGTACCCAAGTGGTATCGTTTAGAGTTCTAGGGTAGTTATTAACTGCTACAGGAACTTGCGTGTACAAAATCGAAGCGATAATATTTCATGTGCATAGACAGTTATCCAATTGTTATGCATTTTCCACATATGAAGAAGAGGAAGACAAAGAGACTTGAGTCGTGGACGCAAGAAGAGAAGAAAAATACGGAAGCAGTGGCTGAGTGCAATGGTCATGGTCTAGGTCTACATGGAATAAGAGTTAATGCTTTTGAATTCAAGCGGGAAATTCACAAAAAGAAAAAATGAATGGTTTATAAATAGGAACGAAAGTTAGAGAAAAAATAGGATACTCTCCATAACACTTACTTTTTTATATTTGTCTTTTCTTTTTAGTACTTAAAGTAGTCATAGCTGTAGTTGTACGTAATTTTAGTCATAGTCTGTAACAGTAGGAGCATTCAGTTAAAGTTAGTTCGAAATAGATTGGATCCTTTCGTAACACTCAAATGTAAGTTTGTCATTAGATTTACCATTTGAAATTATTTCATTTCCCGTTCCTTATGACTGTTCATTTTTTGTTTCTGATTTTGAATCTTTGCGTGTCAACACTTGAGAGAAATTTTCTTGATTGAGGTAAGAGAACGAATGACACAAGCGCCTGATAATTGTTGATTTTAATTGATACATTTAAAAAATAAAAAAATAATTACAAACCTTTTCAGATATTCTTGCGCACAAATTTAACCCAGAAAAATATTTGGGCGAACATTAGCAGAGTATCTTCTTCTTTTTGGGGGAGGTTAAAAGTATGTGTTATATTATATAAAATGATGAAACTTGAAAATAAAATCATGTGGAAAGGGTTTTATTATATTTTGATAGTTTAGAGACTGGGTGCTCTATTAAATCCAGTAAAGCGTATGTTGAAGTACATATTCAAAGTATATAAAAATAAAAAAAGGACAAAAATACAAATGCGCGCGCACACACATATATATAACAACCCCCACCCACAATCCAATGAACAATGTTATGTACATAAATTGTGTATACAAATTTGGACACATCTGTTTAGATCCGTCGAATGCACTTAGAGCTCTTAATAATTCAAGAGTCCTACATACATCCAATCAATCCGAACATAGATGTATCCAAACACAGATATATCGAAATTTGTGTACACAAGTCCGTGTACACAGATATATGTACACAGACTTTCCCCAATCCAATTCTTCTCCATTTTTCTCCCACTGTCCTTTTCATCCCCAAATCAAGGGTTGTTCCCCGCTTTCCTCTTTCTCTCTCCCCATCACCTTTCATTGTGATCGTGAAACAAAACCAAGCACCCCCACTCCCATTTTTTTCTTTTTTTCCTTTTTAAGGATTCACCATCTCTCATAATTAACGTAAAAAATAAATAGAAATACGATAATTTCTTAGTATCCACAATAAGTTTGAAAAAATATTAAAAACTATCAAAGTTAAATATTTGGACATATAAAAATGTATATTCTATAACCAATATTGCATTGGGAGGATGCTAAAATGAACATTAAAGAGATTTCGGCGGAGTAAATATTGAGCAATTCCTTTTTCTAAATTGACAAAGTCAACAGATTACCCATTAGGCAATTTTCTCCAAAGGAATTTGAGTATGTAGCTAATTTGGCCTATGGTATTTGTATGGTTTTTAACTTTTTTTTTTAAAATCGAAAAACAGTCTCATTTGGGCTAATTTGTTTGTGTGGGTGTTTTTTGCTAATTTTTATTTGGCTTGTAATAATTATTAAATTATTGTCTAATTGTCATATTATTTTTTTGTCCTTATTTAATTTTTTTTATAATTTTCTATTTTACGTCAATTTTTTTATGATTGTTAGTTCGTTTGGACAAGAGATTTTAAAAAGGTATAAAATTATGTCCCAGAACTAAAAAAAGACAAAAATAAAAAACCCAGAACAACATCTATATTAACTTATTTTTGTCTTTAGCGAATTTTTTTAATTTTTGAACATAATTTTATATTTTTTTTGTCGAGACAAACTAATAAGATTAAAAAAATGATGCAAAAATAATGAATACAAATGTTTTTTTAATAAAGATAAAAAATAATTAAGTTACAGAAGTCTACACAAATAGGTCATGCACCTACTAGTGTAATTTGGTCATCACTCTTTCAAAATCAAATAAAATATTTTATTAATTATAATTAAACAACACAATAAATAATTTAGTCCAAACGGCATCGGCTGAATTAAGTTCTACTTCAAACATCATTAATATAATATATTAATGAACACCACAAGCCAAATGGACTCGTTATATACAACACTCTTAAGTTGAGTTCAATTATTTTGTAACAAAGTCTATACACACACACACAGATATGGAACATAGATTCGGATATAAGTGTGTCTGAAATCATTCAATACACATAGAGCTCTATAAAACAATACAAATTTTACGTGCATCGAACAGTTTCAGATATATCTGCGTTTAGAGCCATTTTCTAAAGTTGTATGTTGACTTTCTGGTTCCACACAGGTTGAGGGTCAAAAATATACTGAAATAACACGGCATTTGAGGGACAAGTTGAAGCAAGATAACACACTTTCCAACTAACCCAATAAAACCCGAAATAGGGGTTGTTTGGGAGTGATTTATATAACATTATTGCTTATAATTAACTGTGGTCTTATTTTGGTAATACCATAATCAAACACAAAAATGTGTGAAAGAAATATAAAATAATTGAAGAAAAAAATAATTTATTATTGTTTCTGCATTAGGAAAGAAGAGGAGGGAGCCCCATTAGCCAAGAGGAGCCCTACGGGGGACACCCTTCCTCTTGTGTGGTTTCTTCTTGGGCTTCAATGAACTACTCATCCAAGCTTGAATTTCTTCAGAGGATTCAGTAGTACTACTCCATGACACAGATGAATCCTTCAAACTTGACACAGAAAATGAGTCATTTTCCTTCAAATTTTCTTCTGCGGCATAATTTTCCTTCAACGAAAGGGAGCCGAATTCCGGTATCGGAAAGGATATCAACTTATTGGTATTGTCATTTGAAATCTCTGCTACTACTGAGACCTGAAAATTAACAAAATAAGTATAATAAATCTCTCATTTATTATATCCCCTCTTATTATATCTTATCGTATTTTTTTTATAATTCTACCCGCTAAGCCGTAAAAGTTGAATAGTTTTTCATACCTTGCATGCGATGGAGCAAAAGCGATTCGGAAAATCTTGAATGTGCCTCCCACAAGCTTCACAGGGCAAACCACTTTTTGATTTCGATGACTTTTGATCCCTCGATTGAGGCCGCGGATTTAGATGAACTGCCTTTTCTCCATTTATTTTATATGTCTGATTTATTCCAAAAACAAAATCCAATGATTAATCTACTCCGTTCAATTAGGTCACAATTCGTCGACAATAAAATCAACTCAAAAAATTGGGGGAAAATGGGAATGAATTTCACCACATACTTCATGGGGAAAAATACAAAATAATTGAATCTTTTGCTGTTATTTTGTATCAGTGTCCACTTAAAATACTAACGATTCTTTTTCTAATTTAAATTATAATTAAAAATAAAATTGTTGATTGAATCTAATAACAACCAAACATTTGGTGGTTAGATTTTAAGATAACTATAACACAAAAGACCAACTATGTGTAAATAACCACAAAACTATTTAAAAGGACATAAATTAAAAATTAAAAAAAAAACCTTAAAATAAGAATGGAAATGAGATAAGTACATGAATTCAAACCATTTTCGAAGATAATCACCTTATCAAATTCCCTAACCAATTAGGTAAGAATCTACCAAAAAGATTGCCGATGTAAATCAATAATTAAATCATACTCAAAAAATAAAATAATGATTATCACATTCATGACTCAAACTTCAAATGACTCTTATGCTTAATCCAGTTGGAGAAGAGAATCTACTTTACAATTAGATTGATTATTAATCAAAGCTTCAAAATTGAATAAAAATGGCGGACAGGAGGATTAGAATCTACAGAACAGAATGAATATTCAAATTTTAGTCACTGCAGAATCTAAAATCATGCTCACAGAGGAACTAATTGACTAGAAGGTAATAGAAATTAATCTAATTTCAGAATGTATTCTCGAAATTAGATCAGAATATAAAATATCAAAAGAAGAAGAAGAAGAAGCTAAACCTGAATTTTGGAACAATCAAGGTACTTCTGAATTTCCTGAAGGCGAACGACGTCGTGATAAACATACTTGCATATTTGAAGCCAGCGATGGAAGCAATGAGTCGAAGAACCAACACAGTGCTTACAAAAGCATAGATTACAATCAATGCAAAACATGTTCTTCTCATTTTTTCTAAGGTCTCTGTGATCAGAACAGGAGCCAAAGAATCTGCTACAAAGTAAATTATTCACCCAATCTGTATTTCTCTTCATCAATCGGAGTTTGCATCCAACCTGTAAATAGTTAGAAAGAAACCCAGTTCAATTCACAACTTTAATCGATCAATTTACAGAATTAATACCAAAAACAGACTAGTATACTTTAATCGATCAATTAACGGAGTTACTGCTAAAACAGAGTAAAAGGATTGTATCAAACCCAGTTCAATTCAGAGATTTAATCGATCAATCCAGTGAAATATAAGCAAACAGAATCATTGAATTGGAAGAATTCTGTTAAATAACTCACCATTAGTGTGGGGGGGTATAATTGCAGTGATTGATACAGAGAGGAACAGAGGGGAGTAGATTGAACAAAAGCTAAATGATGTGAGAGAGAGAGTGAGAGGAGGGAGGAGAGAGAGGAGGGAGGAGAGAGAAGAGGGGAGAAAGAAACTTTATAGAGATTGGTGAGATTTGGAAGGTGCAATAGGGAGAAAGAATTAAAGAAAATTATAGAAAGATTTAATAAAATAAAAATGGAAAGAGAAATCTCTGTTGCTTTGGCAGTGGCAACCAGAAAGATGTCTATAATGGGCGGGAATTGAAGTGATCTTAACCGTTGGATTGAAACCATCGACGGTGACTTGATTCGGATGATAAATGAATCTAAGCCGTTGATTCTCTGGTGGGGCCTAGTCCGATGGTGGAATCCCTAGGAGTGAGTCTTGTGGGGTGCCTGACACGTGGCTATTTCTTGAACCACTTATGTTTTCTCGCGCCAATCAACCCGACATTTCGCCCGTCTGTTGAGCCGGCGGGGAGGCGCCGCTTTATCTTTCCAAAATTTCTTTCAAAAAGTGAAGTGTGAAACTATTTTTTTGTTTATCAATGGAGTATATACATTATATAATATATATATATATATACCCTTTCTAATAAAGAATTTCTTATTTTGATATGGTGTGGACCTTTTATTTTTTGATTAAATTTTGATAATTCAAACCGTTTAATATGTTTAAAATATGTTTTTAAGGGTACTCACAAGAAATCGATTTAAAATAATATAGAGAAAAGCTTGATCTAAATAATTTTTTTATACATGTTGACAAGAATAGTTTTATAAAAAATTAAATGAATTGACGAGAGTAAAAACGTAATCAGTAAAATACGTTTATCCCCCCAAATAAGTAATGAGTTCGGCCGAGACCGGATGATATGTCCAGAGGCACGTGCCGATCACATGAGGATATGGCCGACACGCGGAGTGTCGACCATACATAAATCAGGACAACAAAAACAAGTATTGAGCAAGCCGACTCGAGAAAGGCGGACTCGCATCTGGCCGACCATATAAAGTCGGCCCGAGATACAGTTGGCCCGAGAAAGGCGACGAATAACCGTGCTCCGAGATAAGACAGAATCCCGAACAAGTCGGGATAGAGTTCAAACAGATATGGATGAGAAATCCATGGCCAATTTAATTAATATGAGAAGTATTAATTGAATGAAACTCTAACGATAGAAGATAACTACTTGATAGAGAGTTAGGGCCCGATTGGATGGGGCCTTAGGTGGTGCATTAGTTAACACAAGCCTTAGTTAAGGCTGGACCCATCTCTAACCCGTTGATTGGCAAAAAATTCTGAGGCGTGTTAGTTAGCCCGTGGGCTAATTAAAGCCCCCATTGATGTCTTAATTAGCCTCACCCACCCCCTCCCCCCAAGGCTAACTAAGGCATTGCCTTAGCCTTAACTAATTACCAAAATACCCACCCTTTTATATACAACTTATCTTTATTAAACATAATGTAAGTATATATAATAGACGTATATTAAATTATTATTATTATTATTATTATTATTATATACTGATAATATTTATACACACATACATATATACTTATATAATATATAATACGTATTTATAAACATACGTATATTTTATAAATACATACATATAAACATATATATATATATATAATACATATATATACACTATATATTATCCGTATACATTATACGTGTATATATATGTGTGTGTGTGTGTGTCTCTCTCTCTCTATATATATATATATATTATTTATATTATAAGTGTATATATATAAGCGTGTGTGTATTTTGTATGTATATATACGTATATTTTTAAATATATATACATATGTATAAATATCAATACATACATATAAACATATATATATATATATATAATACATATATATACACTATATATTATCCGTATATATTATACGTGTATATATATGTCTCTTTCTCTCTCTCTCTCTCTCTCTCTATATATATATATATATATAAGCGTGTGTGTATTTTTTATGTATATATACGTATATTTTTAAATATATATACATATATACATATATATGTATATTTTTTTAAGTATATATAAATATATGTATATATTTTAAGTCTATATATGTACATATATATGTATATATTTTTTATGTATATTTTTTAAGTATATTATACTTATATTGTAAGTATAATATAAATATAAGTATAATATACATATATAATATAATTATAATGTATATGGATATATAAATATAACTATATGTAAGTGTGTGTAGTTATGTACTTATAATATACGTATATATACATATATATGTTATTTTTGAAATAATTCATTAAATCCATAACAAGGGGCAAAATTGTCTTTTGATAGTTTAATACACATTTTCCTTTTCAAACATACCCTTCATCCAATCACTATATTATTTAACACACCCTTCTTAAAAATCACATCAATGTGGGTCCCCCCATTTTATTTAACACACTTGACTATTTAACACACCCCTCTTATTTAACACACCAAAAACTAAAGTGGCATCCAATCGGGCCCTTATCTCATTAGTGGCCAATTAGAAGACACTTCACTCCAATTAGAGTCCTAAGAGAATTGGGACTAAAGAGAAAGTCTATAAATAAAGCTCTAGATCAACAAAAAAATGGACGTTCTAACTAGTGCATAGTTTCGCTTGCTAATAGAGAATATTAGCTTGAGTTATTATTCCTGTGAGCTTTGGCCTGACTTAATTATCGGAGTATCTTCCTGCCACAGCGGCAGAGGGCTCTTTAACAGATTATTATTTTGCAGATCATAGGTCCACCCAAATTGAGAGTATTGTTTCGGCTGGATAGTGAGCTCCTGATTTTCCGTCCTGATTGAGAAAATTCACCCTTCTACATGAATCAAACTTTTTTGGATATTATTTAGAGCTGATTTCTTGCTTTAATTCTTAAAAATATGTTTTAAACACATTGAATACTTCAGATCATGAAAATTTGATCAAGAAATGAGAAGTATGCACTATAACAAAATAAGAAATCATTTATTAGAAGCTCCATGTATACATGAAGACAGCTATGCAATTCAATGGATATCATTTGACCAATTTTTCTTTTCTTTTTCAGTCTTTGAAATATAGTAAGTGGACGCCAATTTTCTTTAATATCCTCAATGTTCATTGTACACAATTTAATTCTGAAAGCACATTTGAGATTATATTGAATAAAAATTAAAAGCAAAATTTATAAAAAAAAAAAAAAGGAAATTGTTATGATTAGGAAAATGAGAATGATGCTTTTATTATGCTTTTTTAATACCAATCAATTTTAGTGAAAAGGAAAAGAAATAGTGGTTATAGGTGGTGAATAAGCATTTAATTATAAGATAGTTAAAATACTAATTGTACTTTTTTTAATGATTAAGAGGAATCCAACGAGGTTATGTTAACATAACCAAGACATTAAAAAAAAAGTGTTGACTGTTTGATTATGGATATGTTAAAAATGTTAATTTGGGAAATAAAATCTCCTATTAGTACAATGAAATCAATAAAACTTAGACTAAATACTGATAATCCAAACAAAGTATATCTTGGAGATGATTCTATGACAACAAAGCAATTAGCTTTGAAATTTTGCTTTGACTGCTTTAATAGGTTTATTGACTTTTATTGACATGTAATTATTCGTGTGTACCGATGAGTCTCATCGAAAATAAATAAATAAAAAATACTGAGAATGTGTATTTATTCTATCTAAGTAGATAAATCGAAACAATATTCACCCAAATGATATCAACGTTTTAGAATCTTTATTGGTTGCAAAACATATAAATTAGGAAATAGAGGATTTAAAGTTACTCAAAACTCGCACTCAATAAAATATTTCAGCAAAATATGAGAATGTATTACTCATATTTATACTATTATGAAGAACATATTTTTTTATTGTAAACTTTTTTTTTTGAAATCGGCTCATATTTTCATGTTCTCAAAAATCTTCATGACCAAAAAAGATATTTTTGACAATCTGATTAACTTTTGATCCACATAACTGTACAAGCAATTGCATGCAATTAAAGTCTTAAAAAAAACCACATGTATATAAGAAAAATTCCAACAGTTTTAAAACTGTTCACGCCCTCCACTTCCTCTTCTTTTTTTTTTTGGTCTCTTTTTTTGTCTCACGGTGTATCTCTCCTTCGGAAAACTCACTTCTCCAAATGTGTGTTTTTCAAAGTTGGGTTTCTATATTAGATTATCGTTCATTTTTTTACTTCAATCATCAACATTTGAAGTTGTAATGTTGAAGATACCATTAATATGTAGATTTATTACAAATGATTTATTCTCGACACACGCAGCGCATTAGCACCGACGCTAATCTATAAAACATACTCGAGGGTGTTTGAAATTTGGCTTTAACTAATGTGGTTGATATTCTCCTTGCAACCACAACACCACAAGTCAAACACAATTATCACAATGCCTAAAGGGCAAATTTAATGTCTGCGTCTGGAACAGTATTTCACATCCATCACCAAGTGATAGGTCACATGTTGGCCATTACACCATTTAATCGGTCACATTTACGTTGGATACTACGTGACTATAGAAGTACTATAAGTTAGTCAAAATGCACATAAATTAACTTGAACATTACGCCATGTAATTAGTCACATCTAAGTTGGACACTACGTGACTATAAAAGTATTTTGTTAGTTAGTCGAAATTCACATAAATTAACTCAACATTTTGAATTATCAAAAATTAAATAAACTACAAGAGCAATTAATAACTTCTCTCACAAGAGCAGGTATTCATTAGAATTTTTAAGTTTACTTATTTGGTTTATTTAATTGAAAAAGAAAAGGGAGGAGTAATGATGTTTGTTTGTTAGGAATTTCAATAACTTACTTCGATTTTTCAGCTTATTTGGTTCATTGAGGTTGGTGGACTCTGCTTTCTGAAAATCAGATTTGCAGCCAGCAACATTCTCAAAGACCATACTATGAACCCTGCCATAGAAGGGGTGGGGATACAAGACTTAACAAAACCACAGGCGCATCCGTAATCATACATACAGAGGAAATAACGAGCTCACGGGGCAAATACCTCCAGAATTGGAGAGAGTTTTTCCAATAACTTAATTAGCATTCCAAATTTTCCACTAAAAAGTAATAAGAGCATGATACATTATGACTTTAGGAGCATCAAAATCTTGTCAATAGGTATACAGTTGTAGATCAATGTTTTGGAATCATAGCTGGCCTCTTTCTACTACAATGTTGCGAGTGAACCACCAAGTGACAGAGGTCCAAGGCACAGGACCATCCATCAGCTGGGGAAAAAGACTGGTTTACCATTGGTCATTTTTCCTGTATTTATGTGGGACACACTCGTCACTATCAAGTATGCAAGCCTGGAGCACCCACCCTCCAAAGAAAGGAATGTCGATTTGGTGTGCACATATGTTTTCTCTTCCATCCAATTAGTCAGAGTGAAGTTTTCTCTTCCGGCACCTATTGACGTACCACATGGCATGTTTCTTAAGGCCCATGCCGATCATCACTTTGAGGCTCGCAAGCATGATAAAGGTCATCGTGGACAGTAGCAAGATCCAAAAGAGCCTCCATGGAAGTGGACTATACGGAAGATGAGCAGCATATACTGGAGCCAATACTCTAATTACCTGAAAAACCAAGATTAACTACTCTTTCTAAAAGAAAATTAACATAAAGAGTACATAACCAATATAGCCCTTTTACTTATTTCAACTCCATGACAAAAAGGATTTTGACTCCGAGGTGCCACAGGAGGGACTCTCTCCCATTAACCACTGGAGGAGTGCCTGCCTTGGCAGAGGAAAACTATTGTAGAGCAAGTGACTCAATGAAGTATTGCTGATACTTACCACACAAGCTGGTGCCAAAGGAACAAAAGTAAGGGTTTTCTTCCCATTCTCCATTTCAATATTCAAAGTCTGTCAAAAGATGAAACCACAAAAATGAGGCTTCTGCAGTATAAACATTATGCAGAATCAGAGCACACAAGATGCATGAGGTTACCAAAGCCAATAAGATGAACAACGCAAATGCTCCTCCAACTAACATAGATATAACAGGAGGAGAATTTCTCTACGCAGCAATTTTATTTGTCTGGATGGGGTGTGGGTGTGGGTAATAGTATTACTTCTACAACAGCTGAAAATAGAAACAAGCAAGACTTGTGATCAGGTATCGAAGTGACAACACAGACTAAGCCACAAACTAAAGACAGTGCTGCACTACATCTCATACTTCCTGTGACAACTATATTTCATAAATTCAGAGGACAATGCATCTTCATTCTTATCCATAGCCTAAGACCTTGACATATTTGAACTGATCAATAAGAATTTCATATAGTGCTACTACGGTGTGCAGTTTTCAAAGTCTCTTTGCCTCTACTATCTTGTGTTTGCTATAATCACAATATTTCCAGGGTTCGTGATTATACAAATGCATTTCACAGAATAGTCATTTGGAAAAATTTATATTCCTTAGTCTAAACTTCCATAATCTCCTACATCTCCACAAGTAACGCAGTAACAAACAATAAGGCTCCATTTGGATTAAAGTTATTTTTTAGTAAAGACAATTGGCATTATTTGATATTTCGCAATTTTTTGTATGGTGTTTTGTCAATCTTCTTGCATCTACTTATTGGTCTCAACGAAAATAATCGGAAAAACATAAGAATATAGACTAAAATTGGGGGAAAAAATTAGATAAGACGATGCTAAAGACAGCGGAAAACTTTTTTCCCAAACTCTGAAAGCCTTTAGTGAACTTTTTGGGGGGTTTTGGCAATAATTTTTACTTTCTAGATTCCTTACGTCCAAAAAATTTGACCCAAATTTGATAGCATATCAAAAAGAATTAAAAAAAGACTGACAATAAAACCCAAAAATGTAAGAGGACTAAGTCTCCATTTCTTCTATGAACTTCACCACTGGGCAATATTTTACTCCCAAGTCTCCATTTCTTCTTTCAGAAAAAGTTCCAATAAGAATATTATTGTTCTATATAATGACTTGTATGCCCTAGTTATAGAATTAAATATATCACTGTTATTAGAAAACAATGACCAATGACTAGGGTTTAATCAACTTAACCTGACACACAATTACAGTAATATATATAGGCAACAAGAATACTTGTTAAAGACATAACTACCCTTACTAATACATATTTTCTAACACCCCCGTCAAATTGGATAATACACATCATAAAGTCCCAACTTGTTACATAATAACTAATTGAGGCTTCAATAATCGTTGATAAACATATCAGCTAGCTGAGCTCCTGTAAACACAAATAAAGTAGCTATCACACCACCAACAAACTTTCCTCAAACCAAGATGACAGTCAACCTTAATGTGCTTAGTTCTATCACGGGCGACCAAATTAGATACAATATGCACTCCTGCTTGATTATCACAGTAGAGATTCATACGCAATTACACGATGAATCCTATCTCTTCACGAAAGGAGCACAACCAATCTCATAAGTAGTATGAGCCATAGCTCTAACAAATGTTACAGTACGTATTCAGTAACCCCATTTTGTTGTAGAGTCCAAGCACTAGAAGATTGATGAATAATACCATGATCAAAAAATAAGGACAAACTATCACTAAATTATTCATGGGTATTATCAGAAACAAAAAATACAAATCGGAAAATCGAACTTTTTTTTTCCATATTAAAAGATTTGAAAATAGAATACAACTCGGACCGTTATTTCATAAGATAAACATAAGTAATCCAAAAATAATCATCCACAAAGACAACAAAGTACTGAAAACTAAAGCGTGGTGAAACATGCAGAAGATCCCAAACATTAGAATGAACTAGATGAAAAGGACACGGCCCACGATTCTCTACCCTAGGACGAAAGGAAATACAGTGATGCCTACTAAACTCGCAAACTTCACAAGGTAAAACCTCAACACAGCCACATAATGGAATCAGTCGTTTAATGTTCTAGAGAGATGGATGGCCAACGCGAGAATGATGCTGCTAGGGTGAAACAAAAGACTGGAGTGCAACAGACCGAGGGTGTTCGCCAGTGGCAAAGTAGTACAATCCACCATGCTCAGCACCGCCACCAATCTCCTTTACCTTCGTGAGATCCTAGAAGACACAACAATTAAGAAAGAACGTGACAGAACAATTTAAAGACTTGATAATCTTACTTATAGACATCAAACTAACAAGGCGGCAAGGAACATGCAAAACAAAATCCAAAATTAACAATGAGTTTAAAGCAACTGAACCTAACCCAGCAATAGTGAAACCATCGGCTAAGGTAGACCTAAGAGGAGGACTGCCAGACAGGATATCAAAAGCACACATCATATGATCAGAAGCACCTAAATCAATAACCTAAGGAGCCTTGGTAACAAGGCAAGCAAAAGAGGAACCTTTCTGAGCAAACACAGTAGTAGTGGAAGACGGTAGCTCAGAGGGCTGCGTAGAAACTAGTCCACGGTACTCATTCTCGGAATAGTAACCACAGGCGGAGCGAAGCTAGAAGAGCTAGATATATATAGTCCATCATCCTCAGACACAGTGACCTGATGAGTGGCAAGGCGACCATGATCCATGAAGATCCCAACAATAATCAATAGCATGATTATCATTACAATATGTGCAATGAGAAGGTGTGCGACCGTGACCATGACCACCTTCCTTGACGAACGACCACCACGACCAGAGTCACGACCACCGCGTGAAGAATCACAGTCAAACCCTACTCGACCACTTCGCCCTGAGCCCTGACCACCACAATGGAAACCACAAGACGGATAACAAAGACAATGGTGGCTGATGTAGAACGATCAGGAGACAAAAATAGTGGTAGACTCAATAGCAAGCAATGAGGCCTGACTATGACTACTGAAGACATCACTGAGAGGTGTGAAGTTTCAGGGGCCAAAAGTTATGAACGAATAAAATCATATGACAAGGGAAGACCAAACAGGAACTAAGTCACATGCATAGATTCGCGATATTGTTGCATAACTTGGATATCAGCAAAAATAAGTTGACAGATATTAAGTTCCTCACAGATACCACGAAACTTAGCATAATAATATTCCAAACAAGAATCACCGATGGCAAGTGAAAAATAAATCTGATGAAGATCATAGGTCCTGTGCAGATTGATAACACCACAATATAACTCTTGAGCATGGTGCCGCACGAGTTTGGCAGTAGGTAGGAAAACTAAAGTGCCGCTAATATGAGGCTCCAAACTATTGCGAATCCGAGCATCCTCAGTCGTCTATGCAGTGAATTTAGAATCAAATTCTTGAGAAGGATCATCGGTCAAAAAATAAAACTACATGTTGCCCATAAAATGTACCTCAACTACCTAACCCAAGGGGCATAATTCTTGGTATTTAAATGTGCAAAGAAATTGGACATCGTATCAGGAAACTAAGGAGGCCTAAAAAAATCAGTAGAAACAACAAAAGTAGAATAGGAAACAACCTGAGAAGCCATGGTATGATGCACAAAACCGCCATTGGATCATATGAACAAATAACTACTACTCGATGACGAGGCAACAAATATGAACAACAAAGAATCAAAGCAAGAATCAAAGCGAGGACCAAAATGTGTAAATTCAGCATTGCATAACAAGAGCAACAACCAACATGACGATACCCCCAAAATCAACACAAAAAAATTCTTGCTAACATGAGAGATCACCAACAATTAGAGATTCAACGGCGACGGTGATAATCTACCAAACAACAGCAAACATGAAGTCGAGTAGATCAAACAGAGGGCATCCGTAGATCGAACAACAAACAGATCAGATGATCAAACTAGTTAGAGTCTAACTGAACTCTTTTTTGCATAAAAAGAGCTTCGATCGAGATTCGAACTCTATTCTGTAAAAGAGGTGCTTCGATCAAGATCGGTCATCGCAAAAAAAGAGCTTCAATCGAGGTTGTGGAGTCTAGATCCACTGGTTGAACTTCTGTGAACCCCTCGCTAAGCTGCAAAACTACTCATACGCTAGGTTAGTTTCGATCGGTTTGGGTCTCCGTCGGGCACTCTAACGATCAAGTTAGCTTCAGATGAGAGTAGAAAACAACTTGATAGCTTGTGAAAGAACAGTGTGTGTACCTCAGGCTAGAATGCTTTTGGGGTATTTATAGAGAGGGAGTCCAAAAGTTTGGCTGAGACTTTGGCCGAGAATATCACGCCGTGGTCCGGAAATCACGGAGCTCTCACCACGTGTCCCACATCCATGTGGATCGGATGAGCACGTCTTACATATCCTGCAACTGCCTCCCCACGTCCTTCCGGACAATTGTCCGTAATGTGGGGAGTACGTCTCTACAAAGCCGTGCCGAGTATAGAGTCCTCAGCAGCACGACCGGAGTTTACCACTTGGAACAAACCAAATGTTGGCGTTGGTAGCTGATGACGACCAATAAGAGGTTTTCGACTGTACCCAACATGTCGTGTGCGCGGCAATGACCGAGGCACGACAGATGTCCCTGTTGGCCCTTCAACCAAGTGTCGATAGGATTGTCCTTGTCGAACAATGCTGGTCCGCATCAGGGGCTCTTGTGCGAGCCATGCAACGTTCCCAAGCAGAAACTTCTCCTTTCCTTGAGCTCCCCCTTTCTAGGTATCATTTCGCTTGTGCTTATTTTAAATGGATCTTTGATGGAGGGGGGCAAGTGAAAGAACATCTAACCAGAACTGCCCAACAGATAGTGAGCAAGCTTCGTTGATTAAGTTTATATTAGGTCGTCACCTATAGGGAACAATTTTAAACTACTTGTGCTTAAGAAAGAGCTACAAGTGTAGATGGGCCGAGAGTGATCATGGACCGAATGCCCATCATTCTACAAATCCGGCCCTACCACTGAGGCAAACACCTAGAGAGAGGCGAACTACTGGAGACCAAGGATGGAGTTCGATGGGCAATTTCGACGCTACCGGCGAAGTCAGGGGAGCCGTCGGTGGTAGCAACATGGAAGATCGCGGACGGCTAGGGTTTGATGGATATATCTCTGATACCATGTTATTAGAAAAGAATGATTAGGGTTTAATCAACTTAACTGTAACACAATTACATTAATATATAGAGGCAACATGGATACTGGTTAAAACATAACTAACATTACTAATACATATTTCCTAGCAATCACCAATCAGCATATGCTTTGCCAAAAGTTCAGCACAAAAACAAACAAACAAATCTCCTACACTTGATCCTATCAGGCAATTCCAGCTAGTATTGCTACAGGAACTTGGCATGCTTATCACATATAAAAAAAAATTGACAGTTGCGGGCTATAAACATACTCAACCAAGTGGGTACGACAACCAGAGAGAACAGATGCATTTTGTATCCATGGAAAGAAATACATCACACATACATAGAAATAAGCAGTGGGTTGAAGTGGAGGCCACCAAAGCCAAACTTATCACTCTGCAAGGTATGCAGGTCAGATCTATGCCAGCTACTTCTTGCTCAATTTCTTTCTTTCAGTTCTAAGAACAATACAACTCAAGAAAATTATCTAACAGGAAATTAAGACATACATGTTGCAAAGAGACCTTCATGTTCAGAAGTCAATTACTGGGTGATAGAGGAAGACAACGATGAAGTCATAACTCAGAAACCTAATATGCAAAGACAAGGTAACCTGATAGAGAAGCAAGGAGTAAACCAAAAAGAGGATTATAATGCAACAAACAAAGACATAAAGGCATACCTGTTTGCAAAGGTCTTCAAGAAATTCAGAGTATGCAATTGGCTTTATGTCATTAAATTTGGCAATGAAAGAATGTTTTATTATGTCAATCATCATCTCACAGATATAAACCACAAAAGCATTCTGCAAAGTCCAGATAAAACATATAAGCCAACAGAGAGCAAGTGGACGAATCAAAGTTTAAAGCTTTATTCCAACTTGTTACTTTCACAGTATAGTACCCAGGATTTCCAAGTTAACTTACAGAAACAAAACTATCAAACCAAGGACCCTCTGCTTCCAGAATATTTTGAGCTAGAACGAATAATACAAATGCTGAAATGTGGAACCTTTCCACCGAATCTGGTCACAGCATTACAGAACGAATGAGAAAAAGGGAACCAAGTCTTGAAAAGATGATTCGTGACGACAATAATTACTTTCAGATATTCCATATCACCAGCATTTTGATAACGATGTAGCAAAAATATGGAAAATTGAAGTGAGCATATGAAACCTAAAACTAACAGATGCAAATGAAAGAAGTATAAGACATCTTTCAACTAAAGGAAATTCAAATAAAACTAAACCAAATGTAGCAAGAGGCCTAACAGTTGCAATTCTGAAAGAACCGGATGAAACACATTTAAAAGCATGTGCCTAAAAGAATTCGCAAGTGGCAAGCACCTCAAGTTCTATCCCAATGCCAATCATTGAGCTGCAACAAACACTCAAAAAGTGTTTTGCAGACCACCATGAATGTGAAAAATTTGTAGACACAACCAAACATTATCCTGATTCCAGAAAGATAAATTAAAAGCATTTGGGCAGGGACAGCGGAAATGAGGGACCAAGGCCATGGCCCCCCATCAACTTTCCCAAAAATAATTGACCTTTCCTTCTAAGGAGAAAGCGCGAACTTCTCTCTCTCTCTCTGTCTTCTATGGTAACCACTAAAAAAAAAAAGAAGGTTCACTATCCCTTCAAGGGTGAACCATCGCTTCATTGGATTCCGGGCCGTATGAATCCAGTGCATGATCCGTAGGGGGTCTTGATTATCAAGAAAATGTCTGCCCCTCTTCCTGCTGCCCCTATAACATATGGAGTTTTTACAAATCATATTTATTGTCCTCTAGCTTTTTTATAATTCTTTCTCTGATCTGTTATATGGATATTCCTAAATATATGCAAGATATGGTATGAGTCCACTTCACCAATTGCTTAATAGCATCAATTCGTTCAGATTATACTAGGCCACTGAACAACGACATGCACATTCATGGATTTACTTGCTAACTTTTTGCCCGATATTATTTTTGTCAGAAGGTAACCCTTTTTTCCACCAGAAGGTGGAATGAGACAAGCGTAATCTTCGTACATCCCATACATCAGAACAATAAACTAATAAAGCTGTCAAAATCACAATAACACTAAAGAGCCTCTAAAACACACATGCATGCTAATCAAAGTATGCATGATCTATTGAATAATATATTGCAGAAATGAGGTCAATTCAGGGCTGACGAGAAACCTTTCATTTTTTCCCATCAAAGTGAGTACGCAATACTTATACACATGCATTCTACATGGATCAAGTAAAAGAGTAATATCCGTACCCCTCAAAAAAGACACAGCAAGAGAACAATAACAGGGAAGTCAACTAACCATGATACACCAGAATCTGAATATTATCCTTGCTAAAACGTTTAAATACATTGCTCTTTATCTCAGCAAAGTTGTTTGATACCAGCAAAGCAAACAAGGCATTATTGTGAGCAACAATACAGGTTGAAAGCGTAATGGCTTGAGCTAATAAAATGAATGAATGAACAAGTGGGAATAGTTAAGGAACCAAAACATAAAAGCAAACTGATATTCTAACACATTAAAAGCAAAGTAACTTCCAAAAAAGGATATTTGATGAAACTGCAGCTAATGCTTCATCTGAAACGAATCTCCAAATCCAGTATCTCGTTTTTTCCGGAGAACAGCTAGCAAGTCCTTCCGCTGTATTAAATAATGTTTGCAGTACATCTCCACCAAAATTTTGGCATAGTTTGTCAAAAATCTGTCGTCAGGGGGAAAAAATTAAGCATAAATAACCCAGGTAGGCAGGTACAATGCTTGAATATTAATTAGCCAACAAAAAATCAGGCAAAGGAAGCTAGAGCAGCACCAAACCCTTTGCATATAGGTGAACTAGGTCCCATGATTCTGTCTAAGGTGAAGTACTATGTCGAGCCATTTTGCAAATAATGACTTGCCTAAGATACTCGGATCAGAAGTTTAACAAATCCATATTGGAGGTCCAAAACCTTTATCAAACAGGAAACTAGAAACCCAATAAGTTATCCGAACAATAACTAAGAGGAAACTAAATAGCACAAAAAAAAAAGGATACCAATCATAAAAATGGTATATTGCACGAAAGTTTTAGTGCAAATGCATGAAAATGGACCTCTACATTGGGCTTAATTGGGATCAGCAGTTGATCAAGAATCACAATAGTCAAGACTGTGTTTGCCAGTTAAAATTGCTATAGGTAGTAATTATGCTGACATCATATAGTGCTCAGATCACTTCAAAGGCACTAAAAGAACTTTTACCAGACTTCTCATTCGGTGAAGAACATCTATGACCCGAATTACTTATAGATCTTTCTATAAATAGAAAAATTAAGTCGTTATTCATGTAATCCTAGAACTATTGACACAAAGGGCTTTCAGTTATCTGTACTAAACCTGAGAATTAATTGTTTAACAGTATGCACATCATTGTAAGTTGATTAGGATTCTTGCATGCTTGAGTACTATAATCCACTCACCTCCAACACGTTGTAGACAACATAAAGTTTGATTATTCCTTGACCACGAATCATGTGATATATAAGGCTGATATCTGAAGCAACAAAGAACATAATAAGTAGGCAGCAACTTCTAACCGAAACGAAAAAAGGATTCGTATAACAATCAAATGTAAAAGGGCCAAATTGCCTTGCTTAACCTGTTTGTTCAAGAAGAGCAACCCCACAAGCCAGAACAATGAAACAGCCAAAGTCAGACAACTCTGCTGCAGAAGGCCTCTCGAACTGCCTGGCACAAGTATGGTTAAATTACTATGTAGATATCACAAGATACCAAAAAATGTTAAGGAAACGAAAACATAACAACAACAACAACAGAACAAAAACAAAATACAAAAACAGGCAAAAAAGAAAAGCAACAAAAACAGAAACAACATATCAAGATCTCTATCAACAAGAAATACTACTTCGTGTTCATAGTTTTACCTTTCATTTGCCTGTCCAAATCCAATTAAGAAAAAGCTTGAAGCGCAAAATTTCTTATACATAAACTTTCATTGAAGAGACACTTAAGGGGCTAACGGACAACACCACTGCAAAATAAACTGAATAAAATAAAACCCAACTCCAACTTAAGCTTACCAAAACTCAACATCCTAAAAAATTGTTTTTCTTTTTCTTTTTCTTTTTAAAACTTGACTCAAAACAAAGTTTCAATAATCTAGGCCTTTAAAGTAAGAGACAAGGGCAGACAACTTATGGATGTTTGAATTTTCGCTGAATAAAAGTGAGCATTTCTTCCTCTATTTGTCATAACCGTAGCACGGCCTTGGTTTTCCCCTTGCATTTTCCTAGGACTAAAATTCAGGCCCACCTGAATATATGCATTGCATTAGCCCACTATACCCGTATGACAGCAAACACATTTGAACAGCAAAACTAGACTACTTAATTACCCCACTGCATAAAAGAAAGCAGTAAGCCACACAAAGCCAACCATATCCATTCCAACTCACATACGAGGCAAAAAGTAGTCCAGTTACTTAGCCCCTCCCTGAAGAAACTAGTCCGCAACAAAGCCAGCAACATGTTCCCCTTCCAACTCCGTTACAAGCCAAATATTGAAGCACTCATCAAGGATGAATCTGACAAATTTTTCGCCAAACAGAACTGAAGGGAATAACAAAAAAGGCACCGAGACAAAACGAAAGCACAAAAAAAGTGAGCTATTGCTCTTTCTTCTCATCTTCCTACTCCTCTTGTCAGTCCATGAGACCCTAAGAATAGCCTTATGAATATAGAAAAGGATAAGAACTCTTTGTACTTCAGGCAAAATAAGTCATGTGTCACGCTCAATTGGGGTTGCCTATCCGAGTCATTTTTCACCGTTCGGCTCTCTCAATGGAAATACCGATATGATCAGTCTAAGTTTGATAGATTCGTATATTTTTCTACCTCTTGATCCCATGTCAATTTGGTCTTCCACTCCCTTTGCATTTCCACCAACAATTATCCTATCACTCTTTCTCACTGTTGCATCAACCAATAACCAATCCATCTTATAGTCCCTTCTCTTTCAGCTTGTCCTCAGTAGATTCTAATACTTTATTTCCTGGTCTTACAACATATTCACGCTGGCATGATCCAACTCTGTGCCCTATTATGCCAATTTGATGGATCTTCTCTTGAAGTGATCTTATTTCGTATTTCTTCTTATGTTTTCAACTAACGATCCAAGTAACTGCATCTAAGCCCTCATACATTTCTTCTACTTCATTCCTCCTCTAAGTCAAGACTACAAAATCTTAAGATAAGAAAACTCTCCAATGCCTCAAGATATTTGAAAATTTGATTGTAAACATATGCTGACAAATCATAAAAGTGGCCATATGATGATTTATTCAACAATAATTACAGGTCAGATGTTCTTCATAATCTATTTTGGTTGACAGGAAAAAATGGTGCCCGAATCAAATTACACCACCCATCCACAAAATCAAAACCACCATTTCAAATGTTGTACCAGCCCAAGTATAATTCACGGTCACACGTGGCGGACACCAAGAGGAATCGCCTCAAGCAACGTACTCTCATATGAGAATATACACATTATGTGAATAAAAACGAAAGACTCCGGAAGTAAGAGCTCCGTCTCAATCCAGCCAAATGTGTGTTCGGTCGTACCTCCGGGAAATTTTCATTTTAAAGATTCTGCTCATGAGCGTAATGGTATAAGCTTGCCTGACTATGCTATAACGTAAGTAACTCGGTGCTTTTTAACCTAGAGTCACGCTCTTTAAACGCCCTAAGAATTTTAGTAGATGCTTAACTCATCTGATCCAGTGTTATACTTTTAATATGTATTTGGATATTCGTACATATTACATGCACGTAACTAACTAGCAAGTTGGCAACAAAGAAACTAAAAACCACTATGAATAGAAATCCACCAATTAAAGGCAAACTGAAGCTAAAAAGGGACCTAATCGAAGCTCCTCTGCCAAAATCGAAGCAAGAGGGAACCCATACTTAAGCCCTTCTTCAAAAATCCAGCAGAAATTGAACCACGTAAAATCTAAACCGCAATTGCCAATTAACCTCTATTCATACTCAAACCAATGCTTTTTTCTCCAAATGGACGTCAAACCCCTATCAGGAAGCCTCAATCCATAAGTTCGAAAAGAGATTGGGTGCAGGTAGGAAGGTAATGGTGTCAAAAGGAACCAAAACAGAGAAAAGGGAGCGTGAAATGGGATTGAAGAAAATGTCGATTTGCCAATAAGTTACAGGTGCATTTTCGTGGATTGATTCGTGTATCAGGCGTATTTTTCAATGTGCACCAACATTGTACTGATACCCAATACGTATCAGTTGTAACTAATAATGTGCTTGCTAATGCTTATTGCTAGTTTTTTTACCTAACCATACCAGTACCTTGAAAATTCGTTGTGTACAGGCAGATATGGCCAATCACTAAAACTCTTCCACCACAAGGTAGAACAGGTCTTTGTTGGTTGTCCGATAATCTGACAATACCTTACTAACAGTTGGGGTGTGAGTAAAAAACAAAGAAGTTGGAATTCATGTGAGGAATATTCCTGCTGTTCAGCACCTTAATGTGAACTTCAGAAGACCTTTATACAGACAAGAGGCGGAACTGTCATGATGCGTGTGCAAGTTGAATAAAAAAAAAGGTCCTGATTGTTGAATTCAAATGTCGAAGGATTAGTGACTGAAAATTTGAGAATTTAAGTACACACGGGGAGAGAGGGAGAGAGAGGGAGAATACGGAGAAGAAAAAGGATAAGTAGTTATCAAATCATGGAGTGTAGTGATAAGGATAGTAGTTACTAAAATAATTATTTAATGATTTGCCCATTGCAGTTAAAGTGAGAGTGGTTTTACATTTCAGTTTTGAAAGTTTTTTGGGGATAATAATGGAAATCACTTTTGTGACATGGCTCCATTTCTAAAGTCACACCAAAATGAATAGGCCCTTTATATTAGTATAGATATATAGATGAATGGTATGGATATGTAAGCTGAAAGGTAGCTCTCACTGTTTAAATAAGAAAAATGCAAAATAGGATGTCCATCCTCAATAAACTAACATGTTAACCTAATAATATTTTAGCCAAAGAATTTCCTAATAGAGGGGTAACTAACCATGTCTTTAAAAGCCTCCCAAAAGTCATGAGAATCCTTGCTGGCATGATTGTTAATAATGACAAAAAGGAATCCAAGCAGATCAAGAAGCCAACATCTATAAGCTGCAAAAATGTTGATCATTTATTAGAATACTATTGTCACGAGACCATGTGTTTGTGGCAAATCGAATCCATAATAAACTATTTTCCAGAATTATAATTTCATCAGATTTTTACTCCAAAGTCACTTGAAAGTTTAGACCATAAGGGGCCAGTCACAGCACCCGTTGAACAAACAACCACCGAACTCACCCCTGAAGTCAATGATAACAATCAAGCCCCCACTAACGAAATAGTGATTGTAACTCCAGACAAAATGCTTACACCACCTATTTCCCACAAGACTATGACAGAACCAATATTACCAGTTCACATCGCCATGGCAAGCGGAATATAGTATCATATACTCTTTCCCGTTCTTTATCATTGGCAAGAGTAGTTGTGCTCCTTAACGAATTTCCACTGTGCAGTTCTTCCATGAAGTACTTCAATGGTGACTTCTCCACAGACAATACATCTGGCAGCAAAATTGTAGGACCATAACTGAAAGTGCACGAAAAACGGAACATAAAGAAAATCTTTGGTTTTCCATTTAAAAAGGAAAATTAAAGAACCAGTAAAAGAGCCAAATGGGTCAAAACTTCAACATTTAATTGCGCTGAAGGTGCATTTGTTCCTTACAGTCTAATGCTCTGTACTAGATCAATTCAAAAAGTTTCCCAAATCTATACACTGTAGATTTATCTGCTTGATTCCATATTGCACACCACGTATCTCCTCAAAAGACTAATTTCCAAAGAAACGTTGGGCTGGCTTGCCACTCTTATGACAACATGTAACAAAGATGAAGTACAAGTACCTAGAAAATGAATGTGAATACCTATTGCATGACTGGGAGAGTAAATGACACGAGCACTTATATAGTATCTCTCAAGAATAATTCTTGGCACGTGTAGGATAGAATCCAAATTCATGACGACGCAACTTACTGCTTTGCTGACTTTCGGCATAACTAATATAGTTTCTGTGAGTGTTTCGTTTCGGTCTCTTAGGAAAAAGGAAATGCTTCGGCTATTTCTGTGGAAACCAAACCAAACCAAACCAAACTGAGCCTTATGTCCCAAATCAATTGGGGTCGGCTATTTCTGTGGAAGCAAAAAGAAAATTCATTCCTAGATTGATTTTAAGTTCTCGCTGTGAAACTTTAACTGGGAATCAGTGATAGAAAAATTACATTAACCCCCAACCACCATTGCAAGCAGAAAGGGGAAAAAAACAGAGAAGAAAAATACAAAGAAAGAAGTCATACGTACATAAGTTGTTTCTTCAAAATTTTGATACATTCAGCCAGTTACAAGTTATTTGCTATTTTAGCTAGAGGTATTTTAGAACTTTGCACCCATTTATATAAATTCATTATACTCTAGCGGATGAGGGAGAGAACCCTAACTTATTCTCTCCTTTCTTACCAACAAACTCTTCTCTTCCTTTCTCATTCCTAGTGTCCTTTCCTTTTGCTATTGTTGATCCTCAGAATCTAACTTGAAGTCAAAAAATATAAGGAGTTTTCAAAGGCACAGTTGACTCCAACATGGCCTTGGAAAAAGATATTCACATAAAAAAACAGACATAAGTTGGAAAAAGATATTCACATAAAAAAACAGACATAAGTCTCAGATTAGTATAATCGCATCATCTTTTATAACAGTAACAATGATAAGCTACCAAAATAGTACAAGTCTGTACAATATTGAGTATGTTGCAAGTCAGATAGCACTCTGGTGGATGTGATGGAAGGGAGTTGCCACCACAAGTCCAAGAAAGAGACATTCCAAAACCTGCTCTAGCTATCACGCCCAAGCCTTGGACATGGGTGGAAATTGAATGGTTATTCTAGCTAGTCATTCCACTCTCCAGTCTGGTAAACCGAAGGAAGTGCCATGGGCCAATTCAGGGATGTCTATTCCCACTATTCTGTGGGAGTAGGCATTCCTCTTCCTTAGGTGAGGATGCATGTAACCTCTCATCATTCGATCACATGAAAACCAATAAAGAATAGGCATTCCTCTGCCAATTCCAATCGAAGCATCCATGCCAAACCACCACAGCACCACCTCATGTCAACCTCCATAAGCACCAGCTGCACCACCAAGGATGGGCAACTACAAGCACCATCACTAACCAGTAACCACCAATGCCTAATTTGAGCCTACTATCTTGACAAGCACCATTCTGCAGGGTTGTCTTTCTGGTTGAAATGGTATTGTTTTCAACTCCCAAAATGCAATCTAGACAGCCGGGCCTCCGGCCAAAGCCCTCTTTGAATTTGAGTAAGGGAAGATAGCATCAATATCAGTTCAACATTCAAACCAATTCAGCCTCCTCCACATTGGAACCATCACTGTCAACAACAAGCACCTTACCTCCTCTCACCACAGCGTTTACTGTTAACAATCAAAATGCAAACCATTACATTTCCCAATTTTTAAAGCCTATCCATTGCCCTCAGACGTATATTCAGTTTACGTAATGGTTTAAATCTCTAAAGGTAAAATTGAAAATGATTATAACTGCTATGGAGTTTCTTGGTTATGTTTTCAAATAAATCTATATGAACAGTACACAGGTATGTTCATTTGGGTGATTCCACCATTGGGCATTAGCAAAGCCAAACATCTGAATGAGAATACCATTTATTCCAACATCTTTCAACGTAGGCAATCAAACTGGAGAATGGGAATGAGGATTCCACTTTATTTTATGTGCCATTTCAGTTCTAGCAAGCATTCCCTAACAAATAATGAGTTCAAGCATACAAGACCTGGCATAAAAGTATAGGCAAAACCGTTTTAAATCACTCTGAGACTATAACGAGCATTGTTCAAAACAAGACCACTGATGTAGACTCCCTATTTCAGGCTTAATTTCAGCATGTAAGAAGAATGGGAGTGTAGAAAATTTTCACACACGCATACATCACTGCAACATTCACACTGATCAAATGAAAAACTTCAGCCTTCAGAACAACCCAATGTTGACACTTTTCCTTGTCCACCTGCGTAACTTAATCCACTTCTCACCGCAGATATAGCTAAATTTCGTAGGAGAAGCATATTTATTCCAGTTTGTAGCTACAACCCCATTGTGACAGTGAAGAACAACCAGAAAATGGAGAAAGTGAACCACCCATGCCCAAACAGCAGATAAGCAAAGATAATCACATAGGGCTTATAACCAATTCTCTTTTCTACATTTCTACAAACTGGTTTATCACCTATGTACGGAAATTTTTGAGGTGTTTTTGGTGTTTCACTGGAAAACAATTTACTCCTACCTCAGATTAAATGTACTTCATGAAGAGAACTTACCTTCGCCGCATATCCTAGTCAATACATCCCAGGACATGTTACAGAAAAATACTTGTGGGGCCATGTTACGGAAAAATACTTGTGGTATATTTCATAATCAAAATTAAGTGCTAGTAAGTCTATGGGTTGCTCTTATTTGCTGCCCTAGCAGTTGCTCTTAAGTGTGTGAAATGATTTTGAAGTTATGCCAAATAGATCCACTGCGTAAATTTTGAAGCACCCAAAGAATTGTAAATTAATTTCCATAGGTACCTACCAGTTTTCACCATTAACCAAACCATCTACGCATCAAACTTGTTGAAAACTCCCAAACCTAATGAAAGAAATGAGGGTCACATAAGGTGCAATAAGCAATCACTTACTATGGGGATCTTGTGCCATAAACCGCTTCCAATCCAACGACTCTACCGTCTCCAATTTTCTAACCGCATTGCCATTTGATTCCACCCGTTGTTTTGCTGACGCGGAATCCACTTCCGTACAACCACTCTCCTCAGTATTCTCGCCAATACGCGACACGGCCTCCTCACTTCCACTTCCACCTCCACCTCCACCGCCAACCACACTCCTCTGCCTCAACTCCCCAGCCAAGGACCCCTCGAAATTCTGCACAGTACGGAACTCCGCTTCCCTGACCGGAAGCACTGTACGCAGACTCTCTTCACTCTCCTCCGGAACAGTTACCTCCTCACATACAACGGTCTCAACACTGTAACGATAACAATTCGCTTCCAATTCACTTCTACAAGACCCATTCTCGATCAGCACGTGTCTTGGATCATCCAAAACCGAATCCTCGGATATCGAGCACTCGATCGCTCTTTTCCTCTTCTTCTTCTTCTTAGATCCCCTGTTGTTGCGCTTTCGCCCACTCGGATTCGAATCGGAGGCCGGGAATTTCGATGCCTCGCCATTTTGGCGACTGAGAGAATCCGACTTCGATCGGTGGAGGATGGATTCGACATCATCATCGTCGAAGGAGGTTGCCGTTGTGGCGCTGAGTATGTCGAAGGAGAGCTTGCGGCCGCGGGATCTCAAAGCCATGGATTTAGTGAGAGAGAGAGAGGATGACTGGGAGGTGCTAGGGTTTCATGATTGGGGTGAGACCGGAGATACTGGGACTCTGAATTGGACTCAGAACTGCTGCGAAGGCTCTTTCGTATATACCAGCTCTGGTATGGAACTTCCTGTGATCCTTTAGGAAGATCGCAGCGAATTTTAGGAAAACTATTAAACAATAAATACACCTGGATTTAAGATAAAAAAATCCACCTCATTATAGAAAAGTTGGTCTTCAAACTTTCTTGTTAAATTATAATTTTCACCTTAAGTGCGTGAGCACAAAGATTTACAATTTAGGCTCAATTAGCCCTAATTTAAAGTTTTGTCTATATTCAAAAAAAAAAAAATACATTTGTTATTTTGGTTTTAAATTTTTTTAGATTATTAGTTCGTACGGATCTACAAAATAAGCCGTTTTTCCGGCGAGGCGCCCTCGACGCCGGGCCTATGTTGTAAGTTAGTTCGAGATCGAAACTGGACCGCTTCGCTTCCCAAACCAAAGCACGGAAAGAAGCAAGTTCCCATTCTCTAAGATCAGAGTATGCAATTTGATTATTGACAGTGGGAATAGAGGAGAGGGCAGAGAAGAAAACGTCCTTCGCCATAAGGGGGCATTCTCCAAACGGGACGGGGCCAAGCCTTTCCTCGAAACTAGAACTTTACTTTTTTCAGGTGATATCGGATAGAAAGGTCTTTGAATGGACCCCAGAAGCCGGCGCTAGCCCATAATCAGCTTTCCCGGCCTTTTCCTCTTTAGGACGAGCTCTCTAGCCCTCTATCTTTCCATCCAATTACTAGATCCACCTATCATCGCCGGCATAACCATAAAAAAAATCATTAAAAAAGCGTGAGCCGTTATTAAAACATTATAAAGTTGATGATTCCCACCAAGAATTTGATCGCCGGGTCCTGCTAATTCCATACGAATCAGTACTGAGAAGCATGTGCCCATCACGATGCCTATTCCGAATACGACTTCTATTTCGAATACGAAAGGAGAAATCGATTTTTCATTCTCATACTTCTTATAAGTAATCTCTTACAATTATGTTCAAAAGTTTAAAAAAAATCACTAAAGACAACAAATAACTACAAAAAGACCCTTTTTTAATTATTTTTATTTTTCTGAACTTTTTTTAATTTAGCCCAATATTTATAAATTTTCTAAAATCTCTCGTCGAAACGAACTAATAATCCACAAAAAAATTGACGAAAGACAAAAAATTATAAAAAAATAATTGAATAATTAATTCAGACCAAACCCTACCTTAATACCAAATGTAAAAGAATTATTAAGACTACACATACTAGCAACGCAAAATTGCAGCAACGTGAAGTGATCACTTTACAATTGTTAACGTCTTCTTATAATTTCATGAATAAGCAATGACTTTACGATTGTTAACGTCTACTTATAATTTTGTGAATTATTTTATTTTTATTTTTTTAAGGACTTCACACATGTTAGCTTGCCGTGCCTTTTTCCTTATTTCAATCAGGGACCAATTCTTATCCCTATTTTGTATGGAATTCATTAGGAACCGTATCTCTCAAAGGGTGATTATTTGGGAAGGGATCGATTCCAATTTCAATAAACCCATGCTTATTTTGACTACAAAAGTCTTGATAGTTCTCTAGAACAACTCATCCCGATATAGGGAGAATTAATGATCGATTAAAGGTAAATCAGAATTTGCGAAAACATAAAATATAACTAACAACAATACCCTAAGGACGTGAAACTCTATAAATAGCATATAGCTTGTAAAAGTTTACAAATCAATTAGTTTCTAGCTCAACCATAATCTATCCAAATACTTAGCAAATACTATATAAAAATAGATGGCTAGACTTGTTCTCTCTTATGGCTTGTCGGTTCCTACCTCGTAACCTGACATCTTGCATAACAATATTCATCAGGATAAATTTAGTGTGAATTCAAATATGCAAGCCTTATAAGTTTATCGTATTTTAACCATATATTCAATAATCAAAATGATTCACAATGCCATGATCTGGCTTTTGAAATCACATGTCATCAACCCACATATTTAGGTTCATGGGTCGTAGCTGAGGATAAATCTCAACATACTTCTCAATATTTATGATAAAAGGGATCAATTCCCATTTCAAAAATACATATGACCATTCATATAATGTTATTCAATCATGACCATTCATACAATATTGTCCAGTCCAACGGTTGCCAAGATACACAAGGGAGCAATCCCTCAATTATCAATAAATGGTATATCATCCAATAGAACATTGGCTATGGCAGCCTCCCTTATTCCTTCGCCGTGCTATTCAACCCCTAGCTGCCTCGCGAGTACTACCTGAACAATATGTCATCTCATGATCATAATTTGTTTATCAATTTTATTTATTAACACGTGACTTATGAAGTAATCAAAACATTACTCAAACTGAAGTGTTTAAGCATGGCCTCACGTGTAAGCATGCTATCATCTAACAATCATTATTTAAAATAATTCTCATGATTTAACATGTCATTGCAAATAATCAAGTAAGAAAGTCATATTCAAACTCACCTTATGATTACTTCATGTACAGAGTTGACTAACTTGTTACGGATTTTCTCTCACGTGTCCTACATACCAACAAAATGTCTTTTTTAATCATTCATGCCTAATCCTATCATTCACACTCACTTAAGACCAATATCCGTTCGTGCCTTAAACCAATTGAGGCTCAAGATTCATTATCTGACCATGTCCTATATTAGGATTTTACAGGGTGCCAATATTATATTCATAACAACAATCCAAATTTCCAGACTAATCCAAGAAAATGGCCAAACTAGCCTCTGCTCTACATTTGATCGATTCGATGCAAAAGGGATAGTCAACCGGCTCGGGTGGTCGACCAGTCCAGGTCAGACGGTTAACCGATTCTGCAATTCTACAAGCAGTGAACTGTAATTCTTTATTTTTTAGTACCGAAGCACAGATTACTTTCAGATTCTTAACAACCATTGTATCTAACAACCTCTTGGGCTCAATGCAAGGATTTATGGATTAAATGAAGTGAAAATAAGAATCAAAATTGTGTGGGATGTAAATATTCTTCCTCTGAACCACCCTAATGGCCTGTTTAATGAATATTCAATTAGCACATGTATGATTTCGTCTTCCAAGTTGCATTTTTGTCTTTCCACATGCTAGGAGCACGATTTCATGCATTATAGTCATTAAAATTAGGATGTTTTCACCATTTTTAGTTTTTTGATACTGTTCATGTATGAATAGCGACTATTTCACCATCCCATCAACTTTTTCAGCAACCACGCCCCGCCAATAGGCATTTTTTTCGGCAATCCCATCCCATCGTATCATTCTAACCCCAGACTTTATTCTATTCGGCACATTTGCCTAACACCTTCGGCATCGGCCATCATCTCAACTTTTTTACTCCTGAACCCATGTACCTTTGATAGGTCTTCATACAACGCCAAAGAGAAGGAAGATCCGAGATCGGTTTGGATCATATGCCAACAAGCATGTCTTCAAGATTAGATATAATATCCCGAACGACGTGGAGCTTTCACTATTAGACATTGGCGCTGCTCCTAGTTATAGGCCCGACTGCATCCAGGTACCCATGATGGCAATCATTGAAAGGGGGTTCGGTTCCCCCTTCACCTATGGCTCCGATGGGTTTTTCACGAGATCAACCTCGCCCCATATCAAGTATCCATTAACTTTTATCGAATTATAATTGCGATCGTTCAACTGAAAGAGTTGAATAGTCTAGCCTATAATTTTTGCGATATTTTTGGCATTTATTCGGCCTCGAAGAACGCCAAATCCAAGAGACACCATCTTCAGAGTCGATCACCGTATGGATCGCTGATAATTGGTCTGCCCGACTCAGATAAATACACCGGGGACGTTCTCAAAGTTATTGGCAACTTCGAGTTCAGCCCTGGTGAGCATGAGTATCCCATCCCCACATGCCATGGATCTTAGGTATTGTTTGTCTCTTTTTTGGTAAAATAAAACATTCCATTTGTTTTGCTTGGTCCTGATAACTTGTTTTGGATTTTCTACAGATAAGGACGTCGTCGCCTGATTTAGCCGAGTCTTGTCCTGCTTGAATCACTCAACCTTCCAAGTTCCTTTCCAAGGTCGTGATGTTTCTGAGATTTTGGAGTTCAAGCCCCACTACAGGCATATGTTTGAGGATCATCGAGCCAAACGAGCTCCTTCTAGCAATTTTTTGCAATATCTTGATTTCGGACCTTCCAGCCAACAGCGAACCTACCATGGAGCACATTCTACACCGAACAGCCAAGTCCATCTCCTCTTGCTTTGCTAAGCGTCGGCACCTACCACACCGTTCCCTCCAGTGACTGTTGGTCGGTTCCGATCTGCCACATTGATTGCATCTCCCCTTACCAGCCGCAAGGGCCACGAAATGGTTCGATTGAAATGGATGCCGAGCGCTCCTCCCTCCTCAGTCAGCTACCTACGATAGGGAACTAGCCAACACTGCAGAGGCGGAACTGCGAAACCTCCAATTCAAAGTTGGGCGGATAGAGGTCACAAGCACCAACTCCATTGCCGACGTCGGGGTCGCCGAAGTCCTGGCTCGTTCGGTGTTTCTGCCGAAGGATGCTGAGTCTCTACCATCATCCATCACGCTGCTCTATCGAAGGGCTCTATCGAATGCTCTCTCAGTAAGAAATATTCCTATTTTCTTTAGCAGCCTTGTCGTTCTTGGATGTTTCTGACCCCATTCTATTTTTCTTTGTTTCCAAGCACTCTTGGCCTTCGACGAGCATCTCTTTGAGTTGATGAAGATCACCAATTGGTCGTTTCAGCAACTGACCACCGAGAAGGAGCTCCGCAAATGGATGGAGTTAGAGGTGGCCAAGTTAAAGGACGAGGTGGTCCAACTGACCTCAAACTTGGACGTTGTGCAAAGTGCCAATGCATATCTAGTAAAAGAAGCCGACAAACTGAGGGAGAAGGAGAAGAGTATAGCGAGGAGGACCTACAATGCTGCATTTGACAAGGCCGAGATCCGGTGTGAAGTCGCAAGATATCATTTATCGGTGTGGCTGGGTTGACGCTTTTAGGGCCACGGCTATTACTGCCAACTCGGCTCTCTTCCAAGACCTTCTTCCCTTTCCGACTAGTGTCAGCCGCCCGCAAGTGCTGCTTCGGTTGGTACCCCATTGCTGGAGACCTCCCTACTGTTCAGGATGGGGTGACGGTTCCTGCCGTCCGTGAGGAGGTCCACGCCGATGAGTAGTGTCTTGTACTGCTTACTTCTTCTTGTTTCGCTATTTTAACCTACACCGAACTGTGGCATCTGGTCGGCTTTTTATGTATTTGTACTCATCTTTTCAAAAAACAAAAATGTTGCTTGTCTAATTTCAGCATGTGTGCTTTATCTGCTGTCTTTTTATTTTCGTCGGCCAATATGCCTCTTATTTTCGTCAGCCAATATGCCGCATGTTTGTGTAATGGCCGATGTGCCACTTATCATTTCCTCCCCCACTAATGGTTTGGAAAGCTTGGTAATCGGTTGAAAACTCTTAGTGGTTCGAATATCTCGGCTAACCCACCTATCAGCCTTAGAGCTCCAAAAAATAAACGCGAGCCTTTTGCGTGCTCCTCGGCTATCGAGGTTGGTCTGGGGCTCCTTCGATAAATACCTAACCTTAAACGTGTTATGTAATGGGTATAGAGTTATGAAAAAATGATAATTTTATTGCTAACAAGAGGAATCTCAACTTACTATTACAAGGCATATAAAAAAATATATAAGTAAATGATTACTGGTAATATTTCCTAAGGTTGGCAGCATTGCAGGGATTCGGTACAGCCTTGCCATTTATGTCTGCCAACCGATAGGCCCCTGTGCTGATCTGTTCGGTGATTTTGCATGGACCCTCCCAGTTTGGGCCGAGTTTTCCATCAGACTACTTCTTTGTGTTAGCTACCACTTTGCTTAGGACAAGATTGTCCAATCGAAATATTTGTTGTTGGCCCCCTGGTTGTAACCTTTGGCCACTTCCTACTGATAAGCGGCCAACCGTATGCGGGCTCGATCATGTTTCTCCTCAGCCAAGTCTAGATCCTTGGCAATTATTAGGCTATTTTGAGCTGTATTGAAGTGTTCGATTCAGATAGTTGGCAGATCTGATTCGAATGGGATGACGTCCTCCATGCCGAAAGCCATAGGGAATAGAGTTTGGCTTGTGGCGCGCCTCGACATGGTTCGGTAGGCCCAAAGCAGCTTCAATAGTTCTTCCGCCCATAGCCTTTTTGCTGCCAGCAACCGTTTCTTGATCCTGAAGACCACTGTTTTGTTGGAAGCCTCGGCCTGCCCATTACTTTGCGGATAGTAGCATATGGAGTTGTAGAATCTGATCCTATGTTCGGCACAAAAATTGGTAAAAAGGCCTCTCACAAACGAAGGCATATGGGATGCCGAACCAAGAGACAATATTTTTTCGCGCGAATCACTTGACGTCTTCTTTTCGATGGTAACTAGTAGTTCAGCCTCCACCCATTTTGTGAAGTAGTCGATGGCCGTAATAAGGAATTTGAATCCACTTGGGGTTGTTGGCAATTTTTCCACTATATCCAATCCCCACTGCATGAACAACCTATCACTACCCGATCTGAGAAATGATCGGTTAGTGACTGGCCAATGAGTAAAATCACTAAGGCCTTACTAGTGTTAGTCGAATATTACCATGGAATGATCAAATTATAGGTGTCAACAACTTCAAGGTTCTTGAGCATACAACAGTATATTAACAACATCGTCAAAACTCAAGGAACGTGCATAACTATCAACATACAACCCAAAATATCATTACAATCCTACATATAGCCTGCTCAAAAGTACAAGTTAATGTCCATCCAAACTGTACACTACAATATTTAACAAGTTCTTACTAACATCCCAAAAAAAACTACCAAGTTCAACGTCTTCTAAAGTTGAATTTCTTACTCACGTTGACTTGACATGCTGCTTAACAACATCCATTAGCAATGCTAGTGTGAATTCAAACATACGGTATTTATAGGTTTGCCATATAATTCTATCAAAAAGCAACAGTATCAGTATCAATATTATAAGGCATTTCATGAGTCATTGTTAAGGCCATAAAAAACAACAATTAATTTCATCTTCTTTTAGTATGAAATGCCAAATTTCCATTTTCAAATTTAATAATCCAATGGCTGGCAATTTTTCATAGGTGGGAGCGACCCCCTTTTCATATGTTCTTGGTATGACGTCAACCACATAACTGCATTAGCCACGGTAACCAACCAGTTCCCCATCCCGCTATATTCTAATCCACTAGCGGACCAGGGCACCGTTTAGAACGTTTAATTTACGTATTCCATCCATATTCCTTAGTTTTTTTAGATGGTTTATCAAAATCATGAGTTTTCAATTGTAAACATACTCAAGACATTTCTTAATTTATGTATTGAGGATATCACATGCTTTAAATGCTTTAAACGAACTACAAGTAAACATCATATGCTTAAACTCACCTTTTTATCTGAGTATTGTAAAAACTCTTTCAATCAACGTTCACCGTCAATCTGATCCCTATAGTTAGATAATCATAAATCTCAATAACTTATCACCAAGTGCAGAGTAGCTTTTAAACTATAACTCTCATGGTCTAATCATGGCCATTTTCCTATTACTTGACCTCATGATTTAATCAGGAGTTTTGGAACCTCTGGTTTGCTAAAAAAGTCCCCCTTAAAGTCCCTCTTATAATGTCAAACTAGCTAGATAAGGCCTAACATATGATATTCCTCCAAAACCAAAAAAAATTCCATTCTGGTCTACATCCAGTCGACCGGACAACAAGGTGGTCAACCAGGGACTTGTAAGAACCCAAAAAAATTTTGAATTTTTTTAAAAATAAAATAAGATTAATTATCTGAATTTATATTTTGGGACGTTCGATTGTATTATTTTTATGTATTTTGAAATTTTAGTTACAAGACCAGAGCCCGAAACTTAGTTTTATTATGCGCGTGTCACATAGGATGTTTAATGGTTTGGTGACCCCTGACGTCTGTTAAAAATCAAATTTTGGGAAGGGGGTGGCTAAACCCATTATTTTTCTCATCTCTCCCTCTCTCTACACCATAGCTCTACCTTCTCTCTAAGCCATTTTTTGATTTTGTTTACCATTTTCAAATTCCTTTGGGATATAGGAAGTTTGGATCGTGCTTGACATGGAATGAAAGACGGATCGCGATTTGGAGCTCTGGAAGGAAAGATCCGAAACTTGGAACCTAAGGCTTCTACCTCTTTGCCAAACCTGTCGATTCAAAGCTTGAGGTAGGGATGTTTCACCCTTATTATATGTATATTCATGGTATTGGTAGTTGAATTCGTGTTTAGATTGCATATTGTTGTGTTTTTGGCCGATTTGGACGAGTTGTGAACTGTCTGGTGATTCTAGAGATCGCAAAAGTCGCTTCAGCTACCTTAAAGTTGCTCCAGTGACTTGACCAAACTCCAAGTCACTCCAATGACCTTCCAGTGACTTACCAGTGACCTCTACTGACTTTTGGTGCATCCAACCACTTTGGGTTTGCTCCAGTGACTTATTGGGCGACTTTAACTAACGATTTCATCTTATTTTGAGATTATGGACATTTTATAACATTTTTCACTCATCAATATGGTATGTGGGACGTTTGAATTGAGTGGGCTTAGAACATTTCTATAAATCTTGTAGGGCTCGATAACGTTGAAATTATTTAAATTTTCATTTTTCTTTTACTATAAGATTGAGATCTCTCCTATAGAATTGGATATGTGACATTGTAGCCCTTTGCGTGATATGTGATTGGCCAGTAAAATATTAAGTCATTGTTATATTGCATTGACATGATGTGATGTCTAGCCTCCGATGGGAGATATGCTAGTTATGCGATGTCTAGCCTCCGACAGGAGATGTCCTAGTTATGCAAAGTCTAGCCTCCGACGGGAGATGAGCTAGTGTATTTCGGTATTGTCTAACCACCAAAGGGTGAAGTGCTAGTTGGAATGTGACAATTGAATCAATGTGAGAACAGCGAGTTGATTAGTAAGGTTGATTTGCAGTAATGTATTCTAGATTTTGTGATCATAATTTGAAGAATTATGGATTATTTGTCATACGCGTGTTATTGCGAGTTGTTCATGAATCATACCATATCATTGCATATCCATATAAGATTGGCATAGGCATCTCTACTGGGATTTGTGGCTCACCCTTTCATTCTTTCAGATACTGCTTCGGAGACATGATATAGACTTGTGTGGATGCATGGTGGTGCATGTTTTTTGGAAGGCTTTCATCCTAGGAGTTACGTAGCATCTTTAGAACTTATTTTTGAAAGATGTAAACTAACCCCTCTTTTGTTCTTTCTTTTGTAATTAAAAGCAAATGGTACTGTACTTGTTCAAACTTGTATTTTGGCGTGATGGGGCAGGAGTGTCCCTCATGACTTGTAACATTTTCAAACACTTTGTCAATGATGGATTATGAAAATTATGATTTGGGCATTATTTGAGTAGTTGTGAGGTTTTAAAATGGTAAGCAGGGTTATGCCATATGTTTGAAAACGAGGGCGTGACAGGACTGATCAGCGACAACCGAAGGTTAATTCTATAAGTTATTAAGGGTCTCGGGATATTGTGTCCACTGATTTTGGTTCCCCAAAATGCCTCTTATTATAATAAACTAGGAATCCAAGTCATTAGATGGGTTAAACATCAAAAACTAAGCAAAATTTCATGTTGTCCATCTGCCGGTGACCGGCTATAGGGGTGGTTGACCGGTCACTGCTCAATGACGAACCAGAGCTCAATTTTCTCTATTTTTGATTCTATAAACTCTAATAGTGCCTCAATAACCCCCAAAATACTTGAAATCATCATTCTAGTGTTCTAATTCAGTAGGGTAGAGATTGAATTTATACCTTTCGTTATTCAATCTCAACTTCCAAACTTCACAATGGTTGGTTATGGCTTCTTTTTCTCCTACCACTGTCTTCTTCAATCAAAGTTTCACTTTCTCTACCTCTTGCCCCATTTCACAGACCATCTCTCTCTCTCTCTCTCTCTCTCTCTCTCTCTCTCTCTCTCTCTCTCTCTCTCTCTCTCTCTCAGTAGCCAAAAACTCAACGTAATGTGAGATTTGTGAGGAGTACCTTGATAGTTAGAAGAGTTGGGCAATTGACACCTCAACTATGAGGTGTCCTACCAAAATTCCTCTACTATTGCCACTTCCTTCATGCACGTCTAAAATTCTTAACGTTTGACAGATGATCCACCAAGGTAAATAATCTGGTGTAGGCACTCTTCTAATATTTAGGTTACAACTTAAGATTAATTGCATCATAGGTCCCCAAATTAGTATAAATCTCAAAAGCTAAACTAAATCGTAATAATTCTCAATTAAGTCTCTCAATCTACAATTAGTTCCAACTTGTATTCTTATCATTCCATTAATCGAAATTTTAAATCCTTAACCTTTCAAATTATGGGTCAGGTCCTTACACAACCATAGACTTGTCAGATTTGAGAGCTTCTCGGCCGACTGTCGCATCAGCGGAGAGAAGCGTTGGCACTTGTCACACTGTTGCACAAACTTGTGTGCATCTTCCATCATCTTTGGCCACCAGTAGCCTTAAGTGATTGCTTAGTGGGCTAAGGACCGACCGCCGAAATGATAGCCACAACTTCAGGCATGAATTCTATATAACACATTTTCATTCATTACTAGGTGTACACAGTACAGTTGTGGTCCGGTGAACGATCGTGGGGGCTGCAAATATTCTTCCTCTGAACCACCCTAATGACATTCGCAATGAATAGCCAATTAGTGTCAATCGGGTTATTTCCAATCTGAAGGCACTCCGATGCTAAGTCATAACACTTTTTGGAAGCAATGCACAATAGTAATTGCACAATGAGTTATTGCGTACATGATTACAGGCCACTGACCTCCTATCTATAAGTCATTGAGTCCTTATCTTGGGTAACCTCCTTTTTAGGGATTATTCCCTTATTTGATAATCTCAAATCATGGCATTCTCGTGTAGGGAGACTTCCTAGATCTAGCACGTCTCCCAAACTTGGTTACTACCATGTGTTCCCTTCCTCATTTTGGGACATTGCCGACCAGATCTCCCACTGCCTTAGCCGACTAGATGATCGATAAGTCGGCCTCTAACGAGCCCATTATGTCTATGGCAAACCCATTCGGCCACCAACTAAAGCCCCATGCTGCCAAAGGGTACTTACAGAGTCACTTGTCCAGACCAACAGATTCTCTTATTTGGCAATATATACACCGGCCGAAGCCCCATGATACCGACACGGTCCGTGTATAATGGCTTAGCCCAATTTATAACTTTTATTATTATTCGGTCAGCCCAATGTATTTTGGCCCTCCACAAAAATCACTCAGCTTGAGGATTTAAGAAAATGATGTTTAAAGTCATTAATGAAGATGACGAATAATTAAAGAAGTTGGTCTTTTTCTCTTTCAAAACTCTAAAATTCCTCTAAAGTTTGCAGCAACGTAAAGTGAAAATGGGAGGTGTTTCCCATGATTTTTAGTCTAATGAAGGGAATGTAAGAGACGTTAACAAACTATTGGGTGTAACAAACGTAGGAAGAACTTTTGTTCATCAACCTTAATCAGTTTATTAGCCATTAAGAAAAATACTTGGGTACTACTCACCCCCATATTCCTACCATGCACCTAACACATGGAATCAACATAATAGCATTCAATCACTCCACCGCTATCCGAGCATGTCCCAATAACATGTTTTGAATACTCAATAATAATCTAAAATTAATCCCTCTCCTCGATTAATTTTTAATTAACCTCTGAATTAATATTAATAATTCTGATATTATCCTTAATCGTCTGATTTCAGGTCAGAGTCTCACATATATAGTATTGATAGACAAACACACAGACAAATTCCGTTCAGTTTCTTACTATCACAACCTAAGTCGCAATTAAATTTTCAATCTCGCTCTTAATTTTGGGTTACAATTTCATTTTTAATTTCTACTCTCATAACTAGTAAAAATCTAATATGTTTTTCAAAAATCTTTTTACACTTGTGTTCTCTTTTTGACTCACATTCACAGCCACACATTACACGATTAAAATCAACCTAAGAAACTAAAAGAAAATGTAAGAAAATAATAAGTGAGTGGTTTTTCTTTATCTGAAAAATTAAATATCTCAGAATGAAAAAACGTTATTCCCTCATTCTCACTTTTATATCATGTAATCTGCAAGACAGAAAATCATCAAGATTCACAATAAACTCTATCTATATATGTGCATGTAATAATAATTTATAGTGTAATTTTTACCTTGGATGTGTACCTCTATTTGTAGACTATTTGAATAATCAATCCGAGTTCTTTCTGGTTTCTAATTACTCTTTAAAAATGGATTAAAAATGTCTTCTGATTGGCCACTAACAAGACAAGTCTTATTTTGACTATTTAGACCCTTGTCTTCTACTGTTTGAGTTTCATTCAGCCTCAAATTCCTATTTTTATGTTGAATTGGCATAACACTCCTCGTCTTTATCTGATTGAACCGCTTCCGACATAATCGAGGCTTTGTCTTATCTTCAGCAATATGTTTAACCACATTTCTCATATCAGCTAATCCATTATGTGTCTCGACAATAAGCAAGTGGACAAGAGCACCCTCTTGCCGAGCTACGGATCTTCGATTTAATTAATTCGAAAAAACTCAATAAACATTTATTAGTTTTACCTCTTTTAATTTTTCCCACCTTTATTTGCACCTTGCCGAGCTAACGGAGTTGGCAAAGTTTATCCAATTTTTTTTATTTTCATGCTCGGCTAAATATCCCCTATTCACACATTAGAATTCGTACCGTCGCATTTAATGCAATAGACATTTGTGGTAGCCTTTTCAAAAACTGATGTTTTTCTCAAGCGTGTGGAATCCAAATGGCGTAAATATCTTTTCAAAACGAAAATTCATTTTTACTCTTTAGCTCTTGTAGACACCCCAATTTGGACCCTGATAAATATTCAAAAGCAACAGTTGGATGTTTCTGATGATGAAAAATGGCAATCTTATTTTCGAACGAAGTCATGAGTCGCGTTATGTTTTGGTAGACCTCACCATCAATGCTCTAGCTTCATTCTTTACCGCAAAACATTTTCAAATCAGCACACATTTCTGCTTGACATGCGCTAGTCCACACTGTGTGACGCACACCAGTCCAATTCTAACACACATCAGTCTAATGTGCGTCAATCTATGGAGTGGCACACCCAGTCCAATTGCTACAGAGTCAAAAATACCCTTGCATAGTTTTGGGAACTTTGGGACCTATAGGATCCCCAGGGTTTGAAAGAGGGATCCCCAACTTTGCTTTGAAGTGAGAAAAGAGGGAGGTTTTTCTTTGAGGAAAAAGAAGTAGAAAAGTGAAAATTTTATAAACAAAAACCTCTTTACGAGAGAGTCGTATTTTAAGAAAATAAGGTTTTCGAGAAGATACTTCGAAACCGGGTAGGAGCATCCAAGTTCAATGAAAGCAGGAAGAGACGAGGTTTTGAGGTAAAAGAAGTAGAAAAGTGAGAATTTTGTGAAGAAAAATCTCTCTCCAAGAGAGTTTTTCTTTTAGAAGAAAAAAAAGGTTCTCGAGAAGATACTTCGAAGTCGGATAGGAATATCCAAGGTCAAGTAAAGTTGGAAAAGACGAGGTTGGCACTGAATAAATAATCCGATATTTATTTATTCATTTTCAACATTGTTCTCAAATACTCACGCCAAAGTCAAACACAATCAGAACTCCAATCAAGATACGCAATCTTGTGCTAGCTTGCACCCATTCTTGAGGCAATACCTGGAAACTCGTATAGTAATTTATACTACTCACAAGTTGTTCTTTGTCCATTTCTTGAATTCTGATAGGAGTCAATGCCCCTGTCTAAGTTGGAATACTATGTGTATTCCAATGTACTTACATACTACTCCTGGAATTACGGCATGCACCTTGTTAGGATGCATTGATCCCATTATGTGTTATCGCTTTATTACGTGCACTTTCAATATCTAAAAGTCATAAATACAGGAATTACTCTGATTCTAGGCTGGTCTTCATCGTTAGGCTCAATATATATACTATGCATTAAACCAACAAGTAAACAACGGAATTAATGACCAATGTTATCATGCTCAACATTAGGGGTGAAAATAAAAACCGGGAAACCGGACCGGACCGGAAAACCGGACCGGACCGACGGTTTGAGGATTGAAAAATTCGGTTCGGTCCGGTTTCGATTTGGGACTTTGAAGAAACCGGTTTTTCGGTCCGGTTTCGGTTTGGAGGAATACAAAACCGGTTCAAACCGGACCGGACCGGATGAGGGTTATAAATAAAAATATGTTATATTTTTAAGTTTATGTGTTATAACTTATAACCAATTACTCCATTAGTCATTTAATCTATTAGGATTTAAGACCATTATCATGTTTTAGAAATGAAAAATCACTATTTATAGAGAGTGAATAAAAGTAGAAAACTACCAGTTTAGGTATAAAAAATAAGAGCAATTTAAAATTCGTAAATCTTTCAGAGGATGTTTAATACATTTCTATTGTTGAAAATTTCATTCCAAATTATTAATTTTTTTCTCTTTTTTTTGTGATTGGTCCGAAATATTGTCTAAAAAAATTAAAAAGTCCAAACCGGACCGAAACCGGCTCAAACCGATCGAAACCGGACCGGTAAAATCGGTCCGGTTTCGGTTTACAAAATTTTCAAACCGGACAACCGGTCCGGTCCCATGAATTCTACCAAACCGGACAAAACCGGACCGGTTACACCCCTACTCAACATGCAACTCATGCATAATTTCAGCGGCCTTGCACCATGGGTAGCCTACATCGGGGACCATATGCAAAGTTTACGGGCTATACCGACCGTTGGGCCACCTCTTAACTCAGTAGTTTTATGGACTTTCACCAGAAGAATCACAAAGACTCCAAGTCGAGTTCACGGGCTGCTTTCACCGTCGGGCCATCTTCTACCCGATATTCGACATTCATGCATGCTCATATGTATCAATATTAATCAATTTCAAACTTAAACAATATCCACAAATGGATCGAAAGGTAAGAAACAGGCCGAAAACTAAAAATAGAACATTATGTTTTCCAACAGGTCGCTCGAGTGGCCAAGAGTTCGTTCAAGCCTACTATCCAAAACAAACCTACTATCCAAAACAGAACACCAGAAATTTAAAAAGGTCGCTCGAGCAGCCTAAGTAAATTTTTAAATTCTGTTATGTCAAATAGACCTCATTATTTATCTTTGTTTCTGCAACCTAACTATCCAATATACTCAAAATCCTCACACAACATGCATGACTCAATCAGACACCAAAAAAACATAAATACTATTGAAATAAACAAGATCTACGCAATAGTTCAATATAAATCAACTTAAAATCCTATGTCAAATGATAAAAACACAGAAACGGTACTCAAAATACCCACAAACTCTCCGCGTATATAGTTGTTCTCTAACTCTACACGAAGCTCTCGATACCCTCAACAACTTTCTAGTTTATCACGTTGCACGAATCTACCTTCTACTAGCCCGTTCTTCCTTTTCAATTGAAATTAGAGTTAGAGATCTCTTTAGAAAAAATGTGTATTTTTAATAAAAAACTGAATTAGGATTTCTCAATCCTTTTATAATAAAAATTCAATTAATTACATTAACCCCCTCAAGTCCCTAACAATCCCACATCGGGTCTCAACGTTCTAAACTATTATAATAAGATCACAATTAAAATATCAAACTCAGACCCACAAGTTCTAATATAAACCAAGGATAATAAATAATAACCATCGAACCTCTTGTCCTTGTTAGGGATTGATTCTCGAAACCCGGTTTATGCAACAAAAAAATTATGAAACCCTACTAGGCGGAATTATGGTTCATACCTTCGAGATCTGTTTGGTTTGACCTCGGCTACCTTCACAGTTTGATCCTGGTCGGACTATGAACACTACTGGTATGATCTGGTTCGACTGACCTCAAAATCTTCTACCGTGATCCTATTGCACCTTGATCACATACTGAGAGTGGGCTAAAAAACGTGATCTCCTTGCCTTCACAGAACTTCTCTCAATCTTTTGAATATCAAGTTGTCCCTGACCTAGAAGGTATAACAGTATATATATATATATATATAGGTAACGATAAGGACCCTAGGAGAAATATGTGTTAGGCTTCCTATATAATTCGGGATTCCTATTCCAGCCTGGATTAATTTCGAATTATATAAATTATACTTCATACCAGTACTACAGAATTATAATTGCATTCCCCTCCCATAGCTCAAAATTATATTTCGAGCTTCATGTTATTAAATGCTTATTTATCTCTCCACGTTAAGATTACAGATACCCGTTAATTAAAATAAATTACTGATAATTTATTTAATTAACATCTATAAAATTGCTTGAAACCTTTCACTTAACTTATTCGTTATGTCGGATACTAATATCCATATGCAGGGTTTGACATAATCAAAACTTATAAGCTTATTCAAGAGAATATCATCAATTCCTATAAAGGGACGTGGATTCCATCAATAATTAATAGTTGTCATACACTTAATATTATGACCCAACTTATCGAGACTATTGGCCGACAAGGCCTCACTCTATAATGAATCAAAGTCAACAATATTAAATGTACACATCAATTAATTATCTTTGGATTAAGAGTACAAGCACACATAATAATCATGAGGTGTAAATTATTTTATATTGTCAGTATAAATGCAATTACCTCGAATTGTTCATATTCAATACACACAAAGTGTACTAACACAGTGAGTTAAATTTATACCATTTTTCGTAGTCAAGATAGACCTACTAAAATACTGTGTTGTAGTCCTATTGGTGGTGTGTCAAATTCTACCTAAGACTGTGAACCAAAAATTTATATTCTACAAGAACCGATAATTTGATCCCCTATGTGTAAGCCAAACTCTACACACCAGATTATCTATTATGTGGAATAAGAGACACTCATGCACAATATAATAAAATATAATGCATACATTGCCCATAAAGATTCTCATCAAGACAGAAAATAATTGTTTAAATAATTCAAACAAATATTAATTCATTACATAAAGTCATACCCTTTTAGTATAAAATCCTAATAGTCCTCACAACATCCTTAGTGGCCTCAAGTTGGGGGGTGTGATTAGTACACATATTTGCACATCTTATATATTGGCGAATTAGTTTTAGATTTGCACACATGATTAATTCTAAGTTTTTGAATGATATTGCATGTAAGGCATGTTTCTCCTTGTCGTAGGAAAAATAGGTTAAAAAGGATACTTCGAGAAGTTTTCGACACTCCCGGATGATTTGTGAAGTAATTCTGAGGATGGAGCCAAGTGTTGATATGATTGAGACTAATGAAGAAACCAAGAAAGTATCCAAAAAAGTCAAGGAGTGTTGCAGTTAGAATTAATGAACTGAGCTAAAACATCCAGATTTAGTCTTTAGAACATCCGGATGATTATGCTAAAGACACCATGCCAAAGTCAGAAATCCACAAAAGAGTATCATCAAGATGTTTATCAAAATATCCGGATGTTATATTTTGAAAAGTCAAGTCAGATATCCAAACAAGAGTATCATCCAGATGTTTTTCAAAACATCCGGATGTTATATGTTGAAAAGTCAAGTCAGAAATCTAGAGAAGAGTATCATCTAGATGTTTTTCAATAACATTCAGGTGATCTGATCAAAAGAGAAACATCTTGAAGAAACATTCGGATTAGAAAAGAGAAACATCTTGAAGAAACATTCGGACTTGACGAAACATCCGGATGTTTTGATAAAAACAGAAACATCCTGAAGAAACATCCGGGATATTTTCTACTTACATCTGAATGTTTGAAAGGCAAATTGAAGAATTCTAAAACAGAGGAGGAAAACATCCGGATGTTTTCCAATAACATCTGGATGTTCTGTACGTAAATCAGCGACTTTTGTTGACTTTTGAAGCCACTTTTTTGGACATTTTTTAATATTTTTTGGACCCACTTCCAAGGAGAATATCTAGACCAATGTGAGGGTCAATCGAAGAGGGTTGCTTCTAATATTTTGGAGGCTTGATAATATCATGAAGTTGCCTTTTCAGCAAAATTTGGAGGCCAAACACATCTTTTCTATTTTTGTGTTTTGCTTGGGGGGAAAGTTAGCATCTTTTTTAGGAACCTGTAATTTCTTTGCCTATATAAGAGAGTTCCATAGAACAATTAAGGGATGTATCTAATGGAGATAGATATCTAATAGATAGGAGTAGTTCTTTTAGTAGTAAGTAGAGTAGTAAGTATTGCAAGTCTATTTCCATTTTCATTTTAATACGAAGCTATGTTTATGTCAGTCTTCCACGCTTCTCGTCTTCATTTCCATAGTAGGCTAAGTTCTTAGGTTTGGTCTTGGAATATTTTTTATTTAAAGACCCAAGCATGTTTGATATCTTCTATCAACTTTTTCAAAACTTGTTGGAGAATAAACATTGTTTCTTCTTTTGAAACTAGAATGAAGTATTAAGTCCTTGATTTGGTATGCACAAAGTGCTTTCGATACATCCAATACTTGGGTCGATGTCCTTTATATTTAGATTACTTGTCTCGGAATAAATTCATTTTACAACGCATCCTTAGTTTCAAATAGATTTCAAGCTTGTTAAGGGATCGATTCAAGTTTTCGTTTTCCAAAACAAAAATAGAGTGTTACTTTTGATTAGGTATTGCCATCGAACTTTGGTATATCTAATACTTGAGTTAATATCCTCCGTATTTTTGAGCTCTTGTTATTAAACTCAAACTGATCCGAAAAAGCGTTTATTGATTCAAAATTGAATTTCATAGCTATATTTTCTAACCAAGGTCAATTGTTCTTGGTTGAGTGATAGAAAGAAGATATCTGATGTCTAAATTATGGATGAAAGAAGTCACAAGACTATGTCTTCTCTTTATTTAATCAATTCTCATTTTAGCATTTTATTTCTTAGATAACAATTCATGAATCTGAACAATCAAGGTTTGGCTTCCTAAATGTCGCAATCGGGCAAAATACTTTGTTAAGATTCAGTCATAACTTGTTTCACTGAGGATTGATACCCGCAACTTCTCCACTATACAAGTCAACCAAGAAAGAGAAGAAGTTTGGATTTTAAACTCTAACCGTGTCTAGCACTGCAACGATGTACTAAGTTGAGATCGATCAACAAACATCAACTAGATGAACCCATTGATTTGATTCATGGGGTTGGTCCTGCCGTGTAGAGATGGAACTTCAAAGGTGCAAACTTTCTAAGCAAGGCTACCATTTCTATGGCCTCTGGCAATACGGAAGACGCTAGTTGTTGTGGCGCCTTCTTTGTTGACTCATATTCTGGCCGGTGCACTCTGTGCTGTTGGTTCAGTTATTCTCTCATGTTAGAAAGGTGAAACCAAGCTTGGTGTGCGCCACTCGATGCTTGTCCTTCTTGGTTGTCTCGAGGTTCATCTCCCACTAGAAGCCCTCCCCCCCCCCCCCCCTTCTCGTTCTAGGATGCCGCCAGTATTGTGATGGAACCCGATGGTTCTAATGTGCTTATCTTGACCAATGTGGATTGATCGCTCTCGATCACGGGCCCGTTTAAGGTCCCTAATCTATCTTTTTGCTCACATGGAGGTAATATATGAGGTCACTCACCTCTTCCTGACCACAACCCTCTCATGGGTGTTCAAATCTGATGTAGAGAAGCGTATGTTTGGATGAATGTAACACGAGGACATTTCCAAACCTTATATAAACTAGAAGTACTCACTCCTTGAACAAATAAATTGAATAAAACACTCAGTTTTTATTAATCAATTAACAACTAGTAGGCCCTTAGGTTTACAGAACCATTTACAGGGACGTAAAACACTATATCAATTAGGAAACGAAATAATAAAATATTTAGGCTTGCTAATCTGATCTAAATAAAAGAAATTAGAAAAATTACCAAAAATAAAAAAATTATGATTTGACTAGGAAATCAAATACTATAAAGAAATATAAGGTTACCAAAATAGACGGCGATTAAAACGAAAATTTCAACAAAAAGTTATAAGGAAAATAAATTTAATTTCCTACAAAAAAAAATTTATTGATTCGAATGCCTAAACGTAGGAATTAGACCGAAAGCCACTGGAGTCTACGGATTTATAGATCGATGGGTCTTGATCAGGACGACGTTTCACTTTAACCATATGATTCACGGGTCAATTTGTCACCAATCCATTTGGCCCGTTACCAATCCAAGCGTTCTAGGAATGTGGTCGTGATCCGCTCGGCATCAAAATCCTTCTCAAAATCGTCACTCGTCCTTGTGCGGAAACTCCCATGGTTTTAGGATACTCTCCCTTCCCTCGCGGTGTCTTGTGGCTCGTCTCTTGTTGAGCCTAGGAATGTTTCTCGTTCATGTGGTGCTTCACGCAATAGATCCCTAGTCGGATCTTGTTGTGCATCATGTAGTGGTGCCCATAGTAGGTCCTGTGGTGGACCCTTCTTCATGATTGGGGCTGAAAGTGGAGATTTTGACTTGTCCTGACTTCTCGCCCTTTTTGTGTTTTGATTTGTAGTATTTCTATTATGAGTCTTTAACTTTCTCACAGACGACGCCAATTGTGAGTTAGTGATTTTCTTTTTTTACCTAAAAAATTCAATATCTCAGAATGGCAGAACGTTATTCCTATTTTCATTTTTGTACTATATAACCTACAAGACAAAAGATCGTCAAAGAATTATCTGTCTCTGTGGCGGGGAGCCACTCTAATAGGACAAGATTCACAAGAAGCTCTCTCCCTCTCTCTCTATCCACATATGTATGTATATATATATATATACGTGTAATAATAATTTATAATGTAATTTTTAACCAGAATGTGTACCTCTATTTATAGACTATCTAAATAATCAATCCGAATTCTTTCTGGTTTTTAATTCCTCTTTAGAAATGGATTAAAAATGTTCTCTGATTAGCCATTAGCAAGACAAGTTTGATCTGAACTCTCCAGACTCTCGTTTTCTACTGCTAGAGCTTTATTCAATCGTAAATTATTCTTTCTAAATTGGGTTGGCCTAGGACTCCTCGTACTCTACTTGTTTTTTTCATAAATAATATTTTTACAGAGGATTGATGAAAACAAAAAATTTTGTATGAAATCAAGCCATGTACTCCCTCCTTTTCTCTCTCCCCATCCATGAACTATGTGACAAAATGAAATTTTTTCGTTATTTCTAGATTAAAGCATTAAATGTTTATCCAATGTTCATGCGGTAAGATAACACATAAGGTGACAATGCCATGTGTTGCTTTTGTGAAAAAATTGCAAAACTTATCTACGTAATAACATAATAATAATATTAATTATTATTATTATAATTAGAGAAATTTAATTTTTAGTCCTATTTTTTATAACAAATAAGTTTATACCATCATCTTTTACGGGTTATGTTTTAGTCTCTATATTCTTAAGATACTAATGATACCCTTAAATTTCAATTTCTCACATATTCGATTCCATTCTCAAAAACTTTGGTGTGTATTCTTCGGGACTTAGAGAAATTTTAGAGATTTTATTGCCACTAAAAATTTAGCTAAAATCCTAAATTTATGGTAAATTTGAAGAAAATTAAAAGCAACAAAACATTGTGCTTTGAGACTCAAATGATAAATTTGCTTATTATGATGATAAATTCGACGAACATGATATTACGTTCATAAATTTAGAACCTAAGGTAATGTAATTAATTTCCTATCCGAAGCATTTTCTACTACCAAATTAATCTTCCTTCGTAATTCACTAAATATTTGTCTTCCTTCTTAATGAGACGAATCTTAATATAATTTGTCTTGTTAATTCACCGAATATAATTTACAATATTTATTTTCTAATTTGAAGCATTTAAATCTTAGTATCAAGCTTATGTAAATGTCTTAATTTATCAGTTTAGTGATTACATGATATCACTTAAAAAGAATAAAAAATAAACTTACCACTCAAAGTAATGATAAATACGCCAAGCCATAAAAGTTATGATTAAAACATAACTCGCAATTTCTGGTGAAATAAAAACTTACGCTGTACTTACGCTGCATACAAAAAATAGAACCATAATATAAATTACCCTGACATCGGTGTGCTCCTTAAGGTGCCCATCACATGCGAAGTTCCTAGTCTTATTTCATAGTTACAAAGCATACAACATTTTTCCTTAGAAATGCTAGGAACACAAATCATTCGGACACATCTGGACACAAATCTGTTGGATGCACGTATAACCCTTGACTTTCAACGATCCCACGTACATCTAATGATTCCGTACTCAGACTTTTCTTTTTTCGTTGGCGGGATTCATCATCATCTAAGTAGAAAATTGTAGGTTTTTTAGGCTCTGTGATCTCAACCGTCCCATCCAGCATCTTAGCCACCTTCCCCATCGACGGCCTCGTCTCCGGGCGATCTTGGAGGCACCACATGGCTGTCTTCACCATCCGATCTACCATATCCAAGTGGGCCCGGCTATCGTAAGAGTGCTTGATTTGATTGTCTAAAATGTCCTCCATCTTCATTTCTATGAACACCTTCTCAAACGCCCACCTTGGAAAATACCAATCCTCGCTATTCAATTTTGATTCTTGTATCTCATGGTTCCTAACCCCACTAACAAGCTCCAGCAACACCATTCCGAAACTATAAACGTCTGCTTTCGGTGTGATCAGATCCATTTTAATCCATTCAGGCGCCATGTACCCACGAGTCCCTCGGATTCGAGACATGCTAACCATATTTTCCTTCTTCTTCAACTTGGCCAACCCGAAATCCGATATCTTAGGGCAAAAATCATCCCCTAAAAGTATATTTTCTGGCTTGATATCGCAATGTAAAACCCACTCTAGACACTCTTCGTGCAAGTAGGCGATTGCTCTCGCTACTCCTAGGGCAATTCGATATCGGATGTTCCAATCAAGTATGGGTTGGTCTCCTGAATCACTAACCTCATATGTTTCACCTTCAGAGCCTATAGGTTCCATACGATTACGAGGAAATAAAAACTTAGCCAACGAACCATTTGGTATATACTCATAAACAAGTATTCTTTGGCCCTTTTCAGCACAAAATCCCCATAATCGAACTAAATTGAGATGGTGCATTCGTGCTATAATGGTGACCTCGGCCCAAAAGTCTGCGTCACCACCCGTAACATTTTTCAAGCATTTAACTGCGACAATTCGTTGATCGCTCAACTCTCCTTTATAAACATCCCCAAACCCACCTCGGCCGACAATATTAGAGAAGTTATTGGTCGCGTCTTTAAGCTCCGCGTAACTAAATCGCTTGGGTCCACCTGAGGGCAGAAATTCAAGACCCAGGGTCCGAGCCATGTCCCTATACTTGATGTACTTCTTGAGAAAAGCCCGAAAGAAAAGAAACCCACTAATAAGCTCAGCAGCAAAGAGAGCACACACTATCACTATATTCCGGGTCGTGGAATTGGAGTCTTTGGGCGGTAAAGGTAGACTGATTCGAATCGGGCATGTTGTCTCCATCACATTCGTCATGCCCGTGAAACTCGATTCATCGGATTCGGATTCATCCACCCGGAGAAACATAGCGGTTTCGGTACCCGGAGACCAGTACCCGTTTAGGAGCCTTTCAAGTTGTAGCACACAATAGCCAGTCCCATCGTACTTGAATCCGAACCCGAGACATGTCGGGTCGAATAAGCACGAGGCTCGACAAGTCGTAAAATTTTGGGCATTAATGAGCTGTTGGTTTGACCCGCCGGAGAAGTTCACAAAATCCAGCCGAAGAAACTTGCCGCTTCCCGTGATCGGGATGTTCCTCTCGCATCCGGCGTTTCCATCGCCTGAGAGAGGCCGGAATCCCGGGGGGCACACACAGAAAGTAGCGTCGAGTCTGTTGACACCATCAGTCCTGCATATAGAGTTGGGCCCACAGGTTCCGTGTATTTTGCAAAGCTCTTGAAGTGCTTCCCATCCGATTACCCACTGACCCGAATTCGGATCGAAGCTGTAGATTCTGAGATTCCCATCGTCGTCAAGAGTCAACCTCCGCAGCCGACTCGCACCGAGATCCGACGAAATCAACGAACTTCCTGTTGAGAAAAATGATCAACTTCAATTTTAATTTTAATTTGTCAGAGTTGACGAGAGAGTGTGTGTGTATATGAATATGTTAAGTACGATTCTGGCTCAAGTGTGCCCCTATTTGGCCTAATTTTTTTAGATTATTATTTTTATTTTAAAAAGATTGCCATTTTTTTATTTTTTTAGATTATTAATTCGTGGATTTTATAAAAGTAAAAATATATGAACCAAATTTTAAAAAGTTTATAAAGACAAAAACACTTTAAAAAATCTGTTCGTTTTAAATTATTTTCATCTTTAGTAAATATTTTTTTAACATTTAAAAATAATTTCTTATTTTTAACATTCTTTTGTTAAAATGATCCAATAATTAAAAAAAACAAAAGCAAAACTAATAAATATGGTAAAGAATAAAAAAGATAATACATAATTTAATCTGGCCAAACGAGGTCATTTTTTGTCGTTGCTATCGATTTATTTAACATGATGATATTAGCTAAAGATGACCAAGTCAACTATACTTTTCATCTCAATGTCTCTGTTGTTGAATTTGTCAAATTTGAATTTGATTTCGTTGTCATTTCATTAATTATGATAGAATCCGACTTAGACAAGAGTAAAAATATATAGACATCAGTTTAAGTAATAGATAAGTATTACAAATACAAACGTCAAGGTATTCATATTATTCTCTATTCAATAGATAATAAAATTAATGTTAAGAATGTATTCAATTACACTCATATAATCATACAAAAATCTCTCAGAGGATCACATAAAATCTATAAGTTATTTTTTGTGCAAGAAAAATATAGTGATTTCTTATTCTAGTGCTCGAGTCCAGAGCTCTTGCTAATATTATATCAGAAATTCTTTTCTTGTGATGAATATTAGACTTAAAAGATATGACATGGACCGACTACTATGGGTCTATTTGGTCAAAATTAATTTTTTGACTTATTTTTTGTTTTTATTTAATTTTTTTTATATTTGTTATTTTTATATCATTTTTTCGTAATTTATTGGTTTGTCTCGATGAAAGAAATCTAAAAAGTATAAAATTATATCCAAAAGTTTAAAAAAAATCACTAAAGACAAAAATAAGTCAACATAGACGCTGTTTTTTGTTTATTTTTTATCTTTTTTGAACTTTTTTAATTTTTTAACATAATTTTATACTTTTTTGAAATCTCTTGTCAGACGAACCAACAATCATAAAAAAATTGATGAAAAATTAAAAATTAAAAAAAATTCAAATAATAACAAAAAATTAAACAGTGAACAATCTAATAATTACCACAGGCCAAATGGATCCTATAACTAGTTGTGTATTTAGCGTTTGATACGATACGAGATAAAGAAAGAGGCGAGTTGTGAGATTACCGGTGTCGCCGCGAGATACTATTTGGCCTTCCTTTTCAAGTGTCTGGAAAACGAATCCCGCAGTCCAATAACTGTCTGATTCATTAAATACAAGCTCTGTCGAATTCACAAACTTGAAATTCCCGTTTCTCGAATATAGGGTTGTTCCGTTCATGGGCTGGGTCGGAACAATCGTATCCGTCGGAAACCCGAAGCTCGACCACTTTCCGAAAACAAGTTCTCCGGCGTCGCTCAGAGTGAGTTCGGTGGTGTTGGAATTCGATACAGGGCTCGAAGGCCATGGGTTCTGGCCGGAGGAATTCCCGGTGAGGCGGAGGCTGCCGGAGGAGGTGATTTCGATGGCGGCGGAGGCGTTGACGGGGGCGTCTTGGTTGGCGGACCAGATTAGAGTGGTGTTAATTGTGGAGATGTTGTGGTACCAAATTGAGAAGGTGAAGAGGTTTTTGGAATTGGGTAGGGGTTGGAATCCGGCGGCGAAGGTGGAGTTTGGAGAGAGGAGGATTCGGTTGTGGGATGGCCGCCAGGGGGAGAGAGAAATGGAGAAGGATGATATGTTGGTGGTGGGGAATTGCTGGGATGAGGAGGGGGAAGGGGTTGAGAGGAGAAAGGTCATGAAGAGGAGAGAGAGGGGAATAGAGAGAGAAGAGAGAGACATGGCGGCGTCTGGTGGTGGGTGAGTTTGGGTTGAGTTGAGCTGGGTGGGTTTGGTTTTGTATTGTATTGAAACGGCGACTTTGAACGTGTGTAGTTTTTTTGCGTTGACTTCCTTCGGTCTTTTTTTTATGGGGATCAAATAAAGACGATTGGACGACCGGCATAGGGTACCATTTTTATTATACGGTGTGAAATTTTTTAAAATTTTAAAAAAATTAATAAAAACAGTTTAATATTCTCTCTCTCTACATAACACTTTATTTTTTTAAGCTAATTAATTTTTATGAATATTTACTTGTTAAATCTCCAAAAAATATTACATGGTGTGGGCCAATTTATATTGCAATACACGTGTGGGGCTCTCCAAATACATTTTTACAATAATAACTAAACTATTTTTGATTTAATGACTGAGATCTACCATAAAAAAAATACATAACGGAACTTGCAAAAATTTCAAGAATTTTAAGGCTTCATAAATTCATCATGCCGACCGATACTAATATCGCCCGAAATCATTTTTAATCTAGTATAATACGTACCACTTGATGACAGTACAGTATTCATAATGACCAACTTCAAGTATGATTATTTGGTTCATTTATCTTTGGAGTTTGTTTGGATTTTTAATACGAATAATAATAATTTTGGAGAATAAAAAGTGTCTCTAAACAAATAAGTTTTGATTTAGGCTAAATTTATTGTTTGTGGGCCTTTACGTCTTTTGGTGTTTGATGGGGTTCCCTGTTGACTTGGGCATTGTTGAACCTCTTGGCTAACACGGCATGGGGGCCTACCACACCTGAACTGCATCAATTAATATAGTTGATATCCGATAGATATTATTTTCTGACATACTTGATTTTCGCAATAAGTCCTAAAATAAAAGTGTCTTCAATCTTTGAAGTGAACCAAAAAATAAAAATAAAAACAGAACACCTGATTACAATAGAAAGTTCATTTAAGAAGTCATAGTTAGTTATGTATGGATGTAAACATTTATTGTACTAAACCTCCAAATATAATTATAGGCGTTGCTGCGAAATATAATTTATTTTCTTTTAATAATTTTCAAGATTTATACCCAGATCTTAATTTGGTTCAAAATTTTAGGACCCAAGCCTCCCAGTCCCTTAGTAGTCCGCCCTGCCCCTGGATACACGTATAAATATTTGCAAAACTCAGCATTTTAAATGTAAATGTCAACAAACTATATATTGTTACAAAGTAATCTCATACTATAAAGTTGATGCCTTCTGTTTCAATCCAATGCATATTCCATGTTGAGTCATAAAATTAATAAACATGTGTACAGCATAAACTTGTGAACATTCATTTGATTGATGAGTTAAGCATACAGACACTGCATTTTTGTTCTGCTTAACCACCATCCACTCGCGACACTTAGTGGGCCCCACCTAGCGGAGTGCAAACGTGTGGATTTCCCAGCATAGTGGATCATCAAAACTATTCAGCAATCAAATTTAATGAGTGTCCAAAAGGGGTTCTGAGACCTGCAAGAAAGCTCTTGGCATATGATCAGGCTACTGGGTTCAACAACATGCCAATGACCGGGTCCCAGAGCCTGTTTGATTGGCCCAATAAGACACGGGATCAGATTATCAATACGACGGACCCGTAATACCTGTGCTTGAGCACTATAGCTGTATAGTATACCAATCACCATTAGTCTAACAAAATGCCTGAAAATCAATCCTTCCAAATAAAGCAAGAACTTTACATGTCACAAATACAGATAAATTGAACATAATCACATATTTTCTCATTAGTATCATTGGTAGAGGTTCAAAATAATCACGGCGAAGTATACAGTGTTCGATTTTTTACTTTTAGGCATTGTCTGCACTTCGAAATTGGAGCATGACCTGAGACTACTTTTCCTCCAACCGAGAAATGAAATATGATAAAAATAACTATACTCCTAACCCTACTTCCGGGTACAAGGCTGTAGATGTGTGCACTTTGGTGCTACTATTCGCTTTGAAGCCACTTCAGAAGTTTTTACTCAAAATTTCTGCTCAAATTTGGTGTGCATTTCAGAGAAGAGACTGACATCCAATATAATGCCTAAATTATTGACCATCTCAAACATCCAAATTGTTAATGTTACACAGCAGCCTGAAATCATGTCTACCGAGTTCCTTGCATTCATACCCATGGGAAACCCCTCACCGATAATATGCATCAAGCAAGAAGACGTTTGGAAACTCACCAATCACTTGCTAAACAAATACAACAGCAACCACGAGAGAGTGAGCATCTGGATAAAACCCAGATCATTTCACAAGCCAGTTAAGATAAATCTTCAATCTCCTCCTTGTATTACTTCCGATGCCGCCTCTTGGGTTCAGCTCTCTGCCTTTTCTCGTCATCCCACTCTCTGTCATATATCCTAAACCACACAATTAAGGAATACTTCTGAAGCATCATCAACAGAAACGAAAGAAAAAAAATCTGGCAACATGCAAGCGACGTAGAAGGATTCCACTCTTCGCAAATGCCAAAGCCACTTCTACATTATGGTTCGTCATTCACCATTCGTAACACTGCAAATAGGATGTTTATATAGTTCAACAAAAAGCATGTAATTCAGCTACTCAAATACACGGCCTCTTGGACAAAAAGATACACATCACGCTCCATATTGACATGTAAAGAATAATAAAATGCAGAATAGATGTGGTATGGGGAAGAGCAGCAAACAATTATGTAGGGTGATTCAAAAACATCGGCCATTGAATGCAACAAACGCAGAAGAGAACCCACATGCATAGATGTTAGAATCCTGCAATTCAAGATTTTTTTTTTTCTACTACCTGATACAAGTTTCAACCAAATCAACTTCAATCTTGCTATTAAATCAGAAACAAGGGAATCTTGCAATTCAATTTGTGATTCACTCTTCAATCAGTATGATTTGGTGCAATTCACAACAATTCAGTTTTGTTTTTGTCTTTGATTTCATAATGCAAAAACCAATGTTGTTTTCCCCTCTATTAAAACAAAACAAGAAATTGATTAGTGATATTGACTAATAGTGTATTTCCTCTATATACATATTGATATCATTTTGTCATAAATAGTATGCCTACTTCGATAGGCATATACACATCTCAAACTATACTTATACCCAATAAACTGAATCATGTCGATTCAGATTCCTCATTCGATAAAAACAGTTCAAAATTTATTTTGTGAATTAACAGCAAAACCCTCACAAATAGCATATGAAAGGAAGACAAAAATTTCAAGGATACGGTTCAGGATCACGACGAGTCATCTTGCCTGTTGCTTCTTTACCATGGATCCTCAGGCCAGGTTGTTCCTCCAAGTATCCTGGACGCTGGACCATGGCCCCCTTTCCCCCTCTGTCTCTTACGTCATAGGGTTGTGCCATACCAAGATTGTTTGGAGGCGGCGGTGGGCCAGCCGGTGAAAACTCACCAGCCTCAGGAAGATGCTCTCTTTTGAGTTTTCTTCTCTTAGAGGCTGCATTTGCATCCATATCCTCCTTCAAAACGCTTGGTTTCTCTCTTTCCCTTTCCCTCTCCTCCACCTATATGCAGCAGGCAGAAAATATAAGAAACATATATTAGACCTATGTAAATATAACCAAGGTAAAAGTTGTAACAAGTATCTACCCCCGAGCAATGGTAATATTTTGCAGAATCAACAACATAAAAATCTAAACTGGCTTTATGAACAATCTAGGAACAAATGAAATGAGAGACAGCTAAATTCCTATGATTGAAATTGACTCAGCAGCAGTTCCACAAACAAATCAGACGAAGATGGATCACATATATGGCACAATAAGACGTGTCAACAATAAGCTATGAAAAAAGTAGGACACTAGTCTAACCTCACAAGTCACTATCGTCCCTCTTAAGAAATAAGCAAAGAATTGAAAGAAATGCTGCAATTTACATTCATAAAACTTTCAAAATGTGGCCTGAAATATCAGAAGAGCATGAGATACATCAAATAATTTATGCGAAATTATGGATACATATACGAAGTAATACATCAAACATACGAGGAACTAAAAATTTGAAATTATGGAGACATCTATGAAATATCAACCACGTATCTGCGAGTATAGGAGGAGCATCAATATCTCACAAGCATGATACAGATATTACACCCTAGTGGAAGCATCATGCCTTATAGTCTACATCTATATACTTTCTAAATGCAACATAAATGCGCAAATCATAAACAGGATTTCTTCAGTGCTACTAGCATGATGGAACATCAGTCACATGACCGAACCAGACAAGGACTGGGTCACAAGAGTGAGATACAAAGTACATAGGCATACCTTCATCGATAGCCCCTCCCGTTCTTCCCTCTTTCTCTCTCTAAAATCTTCTTCTCTTCTACGTTTTGCATCCTCCAGTGAAACAAAGGTATTCTCCTCGGATCTCCTCCGTTCTCTCTCCTCATGCCTCGGCGAAAGCCTTTGAGAATGTCTAGCATTTCCAAACCTTCTATCAGCATCCTCCTCTCTCCTACCTGTAACTGATTGAGGGACCACATGAGGAGGTAATGGAGGTGGTGGAGGCAAGTTTTGCCCATGAAATCGATCGTCAATGTGAGATTTCTCTGTGGATGTTTCGCTATACCGCAATTTAGTTCTGTCATCTCTATTCCTTTCATCCTTTGATTTATCTATGAGCTTATCAAAGCCCCTATCAGAACCTCTTTCCACAGAACGCTCTCTCCCATATCTTTCCATAGACCTATCTCTCGATTTTTCCAACAGGTTGTCATCTCCGCGGGATTTTTCCAACCTTTCCCTGTAGTCCCTCTCGTGTCTCTCGCTCCCCTTATCTTTGGATCTGTCCAGGTGTTTATCTGTGGACCTATTAATAATTTGCTCATCGACTTTGTCAATATCCACTGTAGCATGTTTATCTGTTAATCTGCCATCTACTGACCTCTCTCTATCAGAGAATCGAACATCACCATCTAAATCTCTTGAATCACTTTCCCCTTTCCGACGCTTATTTAGTCGATCCAGGTCTTCAGCAGGGCTGGCTCTCTTTTGTGGTTTATCACCAGATTTTAAAGTTGTTATTGAGTTATCATGCCTAGGAGAATGAACAGGTCTTGAAGGGGGTCTTTGAACATCAGAATTTCCAACACTATCATCTTTCGTGGTAGAAACCCTCAAATCAGAAGACTTTCCAGCTCCAATCTCTATCTTTGGTTCACTTCCATGGGTATCTGATGGTTTTGTGGATGGAGTAGAGCTTTTAACTGAAGTAGGAAGATTATTTCCAGCGGCCGGAGCGGGAGAAGAAACATTACCTTTTCCTGCTTTACTATCATCTTTTCCTATATCCTGTCTGGGTTGCTTTGAAAGAGATCCAGTAGGCAACAACCGTTTAACTGGGGCTCTCACCTGCCAACATGAAGGGGAGAGAACTGAGTACGAAACAACAAAAATTCAGCGGAAAAATGGAGACATAGGAAATGTCCAACACGGGACAATATTATGCAGATTGCTTTTGGCAATAATCAGTATCCCATCACTAATGTTTACGCTCAACCACAACAGCAATACTGGATCTCAATTTCAAAAAGACAACAAGCTAGGGGGCGCACACACTTTGCCGGAGGTCACCTGCCAGAGTGAGACGATTGTTAGACAGCAAAGCTTTTCCGAACTTGTGTCCGACGCTCAATTTCAGAAGTGTCCTAGTTCCGTTGAATTTTGTTTACTTTGACACTATGAGAACACTCTGGGGACACTTACATGACAGGTTAGGGGTGTGTAATGAAATAGCAATCAGTAGTTGATATTTAGGAGATCTTCTTTTCGTGTGATTAATGATGGTGGACAGATTATAACAACACACGTGATGAAATATTTTTTGGACACCTTTGTGAATGATGCAACCAAATTTTTAATAAAGCAATGACCTATGTAGCACAAACGCGGATACACACACGGACATAGATACGGGACACGTGATTTTAAAAAAAAAAAAAGGGATACGGAGATGGCATGGACACGGCAATTTTTTTTACATATAGCATATGTGTACATACATACTATATAATAATTAATAAATGAACATTAATACTACTTATTACTTAACAATACAATCAATACAAATTAAAGAGATGTCCTGGATGAATGTATCATGGAGTTGATTAAATATATTGAAGAAAAAAAAACATATATCTAGAGCAAGAAACGTACCACTGTATGCAGATCGCTATAGAGAGATGAAACATAGATCTTTTGGGGTATTTTAGGATTTTAAACCTTTAATTGTAGTTTTAATCCATATATTATATAATAACATATTTTTCCCAAAAAAATTTTAAAAAAAAAAAATCTACCTCTGTCGTATCCCAATCTTTGTCTCCGCCGTGTCCTCGTCGTGTTCCCCTTTAGAAACAAATTAAATTAATTGGACACACCATTTGGCGTGTCTACTACAAATGGCATGTTCAATACGTTTTTTGGTGTGTCCCCAGAGTGTCCGTGTGTCCAGAGTGTCCGACACGGGTATGGAGACCTACAAGGAGTGTCCGTGCTACATAGGCGATGACATTTGTCAATGAAGGAAGATATGGTATTTTATTACAATTAGAATCCTATTTTTGTTTTGCCATTAAATTTTGTTACATCATGTCTATATGGAAAATAAAAAATTCTATTTTCTTGTTTCTCCCCAACATGTTGTGTCCTTTATTTATTGGAAATTAGCGGGTCAAAGTGGGCCTACTTAGATGACCAGTAAACAACAGTTAAGTGATGTAAACAAGCGAGAATTCAAGTATGTTTGAATTTTACTTAAAAAGCTTGTGCAAACAATATAATATGATATCTACAGTTTGAGGATATCTACACTTTGAGGGGAGATGCAACCAAACTCCGAAAAGGGGCTACGAACTTGAATTTTACACAAAAAACAAGGGCAAAGGAGGACTCAATACCTATATTTTGATGGAAGACGCAACCAAGCTCCAACAAAGGGTCAGCATATCCCATTGCAGTCTATTTAGTGTCACATGAGTTGCTAACGCTTAAAACAGTTGAAATTACTCCTCCCATAATGACAAAGTTACTACTTTGAACTTGTAAGTACAATATTCTTAAAAGAGCCATAAATATCAAAAACTAGGTAACGAAAACAAAAGAAAGAAGGTGATGAAGGGGAATGAGAATTAAAAATTGACCTAACGCAATATATGTAATTAATCTCACATTAAAAGCTCACAATAACGGGACGAAAAGGGGATGCTTTAATATCAGAGAGATAGAGAGAGAGTCTACTTGAGTCTTTAGACCCTAGAATGTGTAAATAATTCATAATAGATCAATGTAGACAAACTAGTTAACCGACAAAGTTAGTGTTTGCAAACCAATTAACCAACAAAGTATGGTCGTTAACCAATAAATTATCAACCCAAAAAAGTAGAACTCAGCATGTCTGCCAGGCCTAACGTCATGTCATGGAGTGCTTTGTTGCGCGTCATCATGGGTTCGTGTCAACTTTCTCTAAAACCTAAACCAAACTATTTATTTTTCGTGTGTTATATTGTGTCATTTTGTGCTTGTATACAGTTCACCTCTGTCAACTTGTCTTTCCAATATCACTCACCAAGATGTGCAGACATTAAAGCAATTTTCTAAGAATTAACTTCATCAAATTAGTCATGAAATTAGACATAAAAATCATGAATTTCAACTCTATTTTATTACCAAAATTTTGAAAATTTGAATCCTAACTTGTATGTATTATGGTTTGCAAGATTGACTCCAAAATGATAATAAAAATATCAGATTAATCTCAACTCGAATAAAAAAGACTGCCAACACAAAGTTATGTTACCATATATTTTAAATCAACTGGAAGACAACACCTGAGGATTCAACAAACTTTGATGAAAACAACATAAAATGTGTAACCAGTCCTCCATTAAAAGTGTTAGAAGCCTCTCCATCGTGTAATGCAAGTTCCACCCAAATATGCCTAACAATCGGGTTACTGGGCCGTGTCATCTTTTTATTCGACACGAAGAACAGTAAAATTTATCCTGCTAAATTTGTGGGTGGTTTGAGTTGTGTAAACATGTCATCTCAAAACTCCCACCCCTACATAAGTGGCCTAAAAATGTCTAATCTTCATTTATACTACTCGGTATAACTTAATAACATTCAAATAACTAAATGAGGAAAAGAAATTCCGACATAAATCTGCAGAAACAGCGCCAAGAATGCCATTCATGTGTAGTAGACAAACATAATCTCTCCAAGTTCACGGCTCAATAGACAAATAAGAGCTCAGATTTTACCTCAGATTCTGCAGATGTCTTTGATCCAACTTTGGCGACACTCTCCTCCAATATCCGGTTTATCGGCTCGTCCATCTGTTTCTGATTTTCTATAGACTTGGATGTTCCAGCTTGAACAGAAGCAGTTGGCATGGAAGCCTGACCATCTGACCCATTTACTATCGCAGCAGGTTTTTGTTTTCCATGTCCGGAATCTGATTTTAGTGAAGCAATTTCTGTTCTCTCAAGCCTTACATCTACTGGTTTTGTCCTTGATATCTGGTCTTTGACAGCATTTCCAGAATCCGAAAGTTGAGTTCCTGCGCCAACAACTCTTCCCCCAGCAGGTTCACTTTGGACAATAATGCCATAACCATTCTGTACAGAAACTAAATTACCAGATAAAGATTTTGAAGCAAGTGAAGGGGCCGGCTTTAGTTCAAGATAGCCCATGCCAAATTCTTCTTCCGTAACCCATGAAGGCTGCAGCGGAAAACAGAGTATTAGCATAAGCAACTAGAAAACTAGCATACGATGATGACATGTTCCAAAACATGAAAAAAAGTAAGTTTTTCCAATAGAAAGTGCTTTATGCTCCATTTGTGTCAACATTTGACGGATAAACAGATGAAAAGTATTATTTACACAGAAATCTTGGTCAATAAAGTCTATAATACCAAAAGGGTATCTTGGTCATCTATTTGATATCGATATTTTGGTCTTTTTTGCTTTTGTCCTATTAGTGATTTTTGTGAGGACCAAACAACAGAATACTTTCTTGTTACAAGAAACACCAAACACAAGGGCTGTGTTCGGTTAGAAGTTCTAAAAAACTTCTCTGAAATTTTTTGGGAACTTGTTTGGAAATTTTTTTCTCAAACACGTTTATTTTTTTCTCAAACAACTTTATCTCTCTATAAAAGAAGAGAGAGAAAGAGAACACCTCGAAAATGCCGAAAAAAATTAACTCTCAAGAGTTAAATTTTTTCTTAAACACTTACACCAAACAACATCTTAGAGTTTTTTTTTCAAAAATCGTTTCAGAAACACTAAACCGACAGTATTTTCGAGAAAATGTTTTCTATTCCTGCGAACCGACAGAGCTTTAGCTACATCCAAAGTTACAACAGTTCCATTTTGAGTTGTACCTTTCTTGCAGCCAAGGCTGCAGCAACACCTGTAGCCAACACCTTGAGATCCTCCCTTTCATCGCTTTTAATTTTAGCAACCTGAGGGATGGGGAGAGGAAGAGTCGCACACAAAAGTGAATATACAGCTCAAGAACAACAGTCTGGTAACAAACTCGGTCTATTCTTACCCGTTTTTCAAGGTTGATCCCACTCTTTCGAGTGACTGGAAAAACACCAGAAATTTTTGTCAGGAGTATAAGAGCATTTCGGATTTCCATGTACTCAGCTGACTCCAGACATTGAATAAGCAACCTGGTGATCCGCTGACTCCATTTCCAATGTACCTTTCAGCAACAGGGAAAACAACAGTTAATAAGAATCTTAAACTCAGTTCCTAGAAATGATGGGATTTGGATCATATTAAACGAAGGTCAATCATATTTTGACACAGGTCAAAGGGAACAGCATCACTAGTGTTGGCGTTCGAAGGGAAGGTGCACTTATACAATAAAAAATGTCATCATAATCATTCATTAATTTCGCACCACATTTCCATAAAACTATGCATATCTTAAACAAATTTGCTCCAATATTTCGACCTATGTAGTTTAGGAATGCCAAAGACCAAATCAAATGAAATAAACGGACTGTCCATGGCTGAAGCTCAAAAAGTCCAGCATTAGCATTTGTTCTCCTTCAATAGAGAAAAGAGAGTGCGCAGAAAGAAATAAAAGAAAGTATACTACGACAAAATGAGACTAGAAAGAAACTAGGTCCTTTCCGATCAGAGTGTAAGAGGCATACTATTTATGACATGAGCCTAGAAGAAACTGGATCCTTCCTGGACGATATACAGATGAGAGTGCAAGAGGCAGAGTAGTTACAAAGATAAAGTGGATAAAAAGAGCAGTGATGGATATGGAAATTGAATACCACAAACAGCAGAAAAAAACAGTCAGCCCGGACAGTGTTTTCAATTTAGTTGAAATCCAAACGAAAAAAAATAGAAGATGTGGATATTTTTAATTTGAAACCTTCATGATTACCCAAGTAAGATATTAAGCACTTAATATGTCAACGAACTCACCTTAATGAACTGACTATAAGTAACACGCTGGCTGTTCGGATATCTATAATAGACAGCAAACCCTGGCATGTTTCCACACTCCCGCTCATATACAGATTCATCACTCTGCAAAGCAAATGCATCGGTCAAAATAAATCTCCTTCCAGAAAACATTCAAGCAGGCAAACATTTACAGCAACCGGTCAGTGGAAAATAATACTCCATCCCTTACTAGTGGTCTATTTTGGGGCATTTAACTATTTAAGGAGACAAAATGATTGCATTCTAACGCTACATCTTCCCAAAAAAACACCTTCAGCCACCCATTTTGAGTTTGAAATCTTGATTAAAAAAATTCAAACGAGAAGGGTAAAACGGGAATTTGTCCATTGACTTGTCAAATTGGAGCAATATTGTGGAACATTGCAAAATGGAATAACGAACTAAAATTAAGGACACAGGGAATAATAAAAGGAAGTGCAAAATGGTCATTCACCTTCCAGTAGTAAGCGATCTTCAACGTCTCATATAAAAACCGCCCAAGTCGGCCCACTTCATACTCGGTGCAGCAACATATCATTGGTTGCAAGGTTTTACATATCAGAACATCAATGTGGTTTACCGTGTTAAAAAACGGTGTGCCAAGAGAATGAAGTGTATGTACAAACATGGCACAGTAAACAGCATCAGGCATACTGAAAGTACAGCGTGGAAAAATACATCGCTGAAGGAACTCCATGTTAATCTTCAAGGTATCTGGACAAGAGCTCAACCACTTATCCTTCTCATGAGAAAGCCTCCTGCGAACAGATGCAACATCTTCTTCATGCTTTTGCAGTTCCATAGTAAGACGATCTAAAGATTCTTGAATCCTCTCCTTGTCTTTCTTCCTTTTTGTGATTGCTGAGCTCGAATTATCCGAGAGTTCTTCTAGAGCTTTAAGTGCTGCATGCTGCTTGGAAATTTCAGACTCGTAACGGCTTCTGGGAACGTAAAGATCGTAAAGCGTGAGACCCCAAAAAGTGGCATACAGGTCTGGAGATAGGCTGTTCCATGCTTTTGAAGGTAACATTGTACTAACAGTATCAAGAAGATCTGACCACCTGCATAGTAGATATAAATTGCAAAAGCAGGGGAAAAATAGATACTTAAAAGCTGGAGATCAGGACTACAGAGGCAATCATGATATCTTTAAACGAAGTAAATATCTCAAAGTAAATCAGTGACTTGACCATAAATATACACAGAAAGATACTGTGCATCCATATGCAAAAGCATTGGTATGTACGAATGTAAGCTTAAGTTTCCCATCAGCTACCAAAATCGTAAGTGGAAATGAATAAGCTCAGGTAATTACGTTAAAGGCTTCCGAGAAGGACCAAGATCCAGAACCAATTTGCCAGATGAATTTGTCGGTTCAGACTCCTTTGGAGCTTCAATGTTATCCAAAGGCCAGCAGACATCAGAACTACTCTGGCATTTGAAAAGCCTCATTACAGGCCGATAGATTAGGAAAGCCACCTGGGCAGAGGGAAAAAATCAAATTAGCAAGCTACAAAATCCTATCTAATTTAAGAAAACTGACACTGGAAGCTTGTAAGAGACAAGGAAATGGCCGTACAAGAGAGAGGAATAAAATTGAAGTCCAAAAAACAATAGTGAAGACCATTGTACATAACCAAAACAAATATGACATCAAAAGCTAGTAGAAAAGACTCCAGAGAGAGAGAGAGAGAGAGAGAGAGAGAGAGAAACCTCAGGATCGAGGTGGTAAAGGTGTACAAGATCATTAAGAGGTGGAATCAGCTGAGCATATGCTGTTGCTGGCGTCACTGCACTACACAAGAAGTCCACAAATTGAAGAAGGGTTCCATGGCATCTATCAAATTCCTCACTAACCATCTTAATGTATGGCGCATCTGCTTTTATGACAACCCTGTAGAAGGTAGTAGCCAGAAAACGTTGGGAAAAACTCAAACATTCACATAATATCAATTTTATGGCAGTCAGCAAGATCAGGCAATGGGCAACCAATTTCACATTACCTGATAAACCTATACCTAACTAATAAGGGATCAGATTTAGGTAAAAGAATTGACCAAAATAAGGCACCTCTATTTAATCTGCAAAATGAACGATTGTAGAAGTAACTACAAACTGGTTGCCCAAATAAAGATTCCTCATCCTACACTCATTTAGGCAGAGGCACACTTTCGTTTCCACCACTCATAGCGATGAGTAGTGCTAGCTCAAGAACTTTATCAGAACTTGGGAATATTAAAGATGATGTACAACTTACACAGAACGATGTTGGGCAATAAGCAACAGCAATGGAACAGCTATTTTTGGATCTTCCTTTGGAAGCAACGAGTCCCTTAATCTGTTAGTGGATTTTATCAATGCCTGTAAGGACAGATGTTAATATCTCAAGATCCACGAAGTGTCATACACAGATGGCAGTGGATTCAGTTCGAAACAAATCTTGATCCTAAGCAGACCAAGCAGTCAAATAAATAAGAGCATAAAAAATTGTTTCCTGGTGCAGAAAGAAACTTCTTGGCATGGAGAAAGATATCAACGTTGAAAAAATAATAACGAACATAAAAGTCAATCAGATTCCCAGTTTCCCACCTATGACCTCCAAATTTTTAAAAATCTGTCCTCCCTGTAGAATTAGTAGAAAATCCTCTAATTTATGAAAATGTAAAATGTGTCTAAAAGGAGTACTAAAGAAATACAACTGCAGACAAAAGTTCACGTATCCACCTAAAGTGTTAGTCCTAACAAAATTGCATAATCTAGTCTATCATAAAGTAGCCAGGTAATTGTTGAATGATAAGCGTGAAAAGTAGAACAGTACAGTTTCCTTCAAAGATGGATTCATGTGATAAGTCAAACGTGCTCAGATTAAGCACCAGGATGCATTAAACCATTTGAATAAAAATCCTAAAATGGAGGGTGCAAGTCAAGCATAAAAGACCATTTCTGGTACTATCGTACGCACAGAGAGGAAAACCTTTGTTGAGTTCTACAGTACAGCCTGCGTAAAGCTGATCATTTTCTCGAACAACTAGTGGAACTGCTAAATTTCTTTCGATTTTATCACGGACACTTGACACTCAAAACTTATCAATGCACCTTGTTGTTTCGGGTCATCCCAAAAGAAGTAGCCTGATACCGGAGTGTATCACTTCCGGCCATGGCATCTAACTGTTCCTCCGTCATGTTCTCTGTGTATTGGACATTTGCCATTTGCTGGATAAGCTCCTATTGCAATCACAGAAGATCAAATTGTTAAGCATGGCGCCCGGAAGCCACATCACACAGGCATAATTTAAAATGTCTGAAAATACCTGTAGGAGAACAAGTTCAATTCCATTCCCTTTCTTCAACTGATTCACGAGATACTGGAAAAGACCTCTCAGTTCCATTGATGGGTACTTCTTGCACCTACAAACAATGGCAACGGCTACAGAAAAGTTCAAGAAAGCAATAATAGCAGAAAAGTATGTCACCAATCCATACCGCAAGAGTCAAAGGGGCCGATTGTTATATCTTCTTCTTTCTGTTTTACAGTGATTCTTGTTACATTTGGAAAACTAAATTACTACACCAATCTGAGAGTCAAATAGGAAACCATTAACCTTTCTACTTCATCAGGTGTCTAATAAGTGCATGCACCCATATGTGCGTGCGTCTGTAATGTGAAAAATAAATTTATCCAGATACTGCAGCAGTTAATAAATGATAGGATTATAGGAACAACCAAAAGCAATCAACAAATAACACATACTTCAAAGTATAGCATTTACAGACAAGATATATCAAGACCAAAATCAAAGTATTATAATTTTTTGTTAAGCTGATACTGTGTACACATAGTTTTGACCAAGTGCAAGTCCCATAAGCACTGACTTCAAACATAAAAGGAAAACAAAACACATCAATAAACACACAAGAGGATAGGAGAAAAGGAAACAGACACATCAATGTGCACACATCATAAGAAACACATTTTCACTAAAATTCTTTTTTCTCTCTTTAATTGACGCTTCTTCTTTGCCCTCTTACAGACTAATCTAACTTAATAATCAGAAATTTTGATTTCAGACAAGACTTCAGGCTTTGGTGACATAAATTTTTCAATTGTCAGCTTGAGGCAAGCATAAGGCATGAACCATAACAGCACAATACCATATATCAAGCCAAGATATTCATCGAAGTCCAATTAACTAAAACAATATTTTTTTCCTAGAGTGACATCCTCACTTCATATTGAAAAAGAAACTTCAAATAATACATATCTGACAGTGTCATCTTACAAGAAAAAGCCACTTCAGCGGTAGCAAAATGATAGCAATCACTGATGTGTGTGTAAGTTCCCACTTTTTCCTATGGTTTCATATTAGTAGTTCCGTGATGTAGACTGAAAAGAACTTGTGTGAAATGTTATGGAAAGTATCATAAGGATTAAGGACAAGAAAATATGTAAAAAAAACCTCCCATTTCTTGAACAACTGAGCAGCATTGATGTCCTTGAGAGCTGGTTTGATGAAGCTCAAGAAACAACACAACTCTCAATTCAACCATCGCCTCAAGAAAAAGAGTGATGCATCCAAAGTTCACGAGTTCCATTCTTTGCATACCATCCATACTAAAGCAAAATATGAAGCAATGCACGTGGAAATCTCCATTCTCTTAATGAATCACAGTTTAATAAACTGCAGTAGTTCTCCATTCACCTAATGAACTTAGAAGTTCTCCATTCTCTTAATAAACCGCAGTAGTTTTCCACCATGAAATCTGGATCTGCCAAAGACCGATTAAACGAATAACCCCCGTGAAGCTATTTTCAAGAAAGAAGTACTCCATCAACTCTCTCGTGTTAAACAGAACATGTCCTTGATGCATAGGCATGCATTTCTGAGCTTATCAAAGGTCGAATTGCTAAAATAGCAGCAAATTAAAGCACAAAAAGGCAAAACTCAGGCAAAATCTCCCAGTCATGTGCCAAAGGAGGTGCAGAATCACAAAAATGGTAGGTTCAGTGAGAAGAAAAACAACTTAAACTGTCCAGTGGGAAGCACATTCTATCTTCAACTTTCCAACTAAGTCTAAGCTTTATAGTAGAGCAAAATGACTTGGACACAAATTCCTAATTAGATAGAACTGAGCACAAAAAGGAAATCCAAATGTGCAGCCATGCAGTCCGACAGAAATAGTTTAAGTACTTGTATGCCAATCACTTTGAAAATTCAAACCCTTCTTCATTACCAATCACCCCCTCTTTACATTTATCTTCTGTCTCTTTACAACCCCTTCCATACATCTCTTTAAAACCCCTTCCATACAAGAAGACAGCTAAAGAACTGTCTGACTTATTCCCTCAGCAGTTCAAAATATTGGCATTCCATAACCCCTGAATGAGCTGTAATCTATGAAAATGAACTGAGTATTTGTCTTCATATGACGGGCAATTTTCACTGCTAACGGACCCGAACCTGGGTGATCTATCCATGACCAGGATGATTTAGACAAACGATGGGCAAGATTCCCATAAAACCATCTAATTTGATCTACAGGAAGACTTCCAACTAAGGAGATACAGCTCAAACATCTTAATTTAACCTTTGAAATAGAGGAAATCTCTTTTTGGAAGTTCAAAGTGGGAAAAAGACAACAAATGTACGAAGAAAGGTTAAGGAAGTACTTCCCAAGTGAGCCCTTGCACCCCTCAAAACTAAATCATACACTCCTGTAGACATCCACTCTTTTTCCCCCTCCATTCCTCTTCTCAAAAGCAACCCAACAACATCATCTATCAGAATAGCACCAGCCAAAGTCTTATTCAGAACCCTAGTTCTAAGGAAATACAGGTTTGCAGCAAGCTGACTTGTACCGAAACAGAATTTTCCGGACATAAGAGAAAAGAGCCCAGGGTGGTTCGGCCAACCTACCCTATTTGATCCACAGCCAATGGGTCTACTGGAGCCACCCACTTTGATCAATGACCCAAGATTTTGACCGGATACGAAATCATTTGTGCTCGATCTAGCGTAATATGAAAACGAATGTAAGAAGGCTGAAGCTATATCACCCATCAAAGGAATTCAGGAAAATCTGCAATGTCCACAACATCCCCACCTCCAGCCAACCTGCTTTTTCTTGAGGTTAATCTGCTGCGAACTGGAGCATCCTAAATACTATATTCAAGAAACAATGACAATCATCTTTTTTTTTTAAGCCGAGCTCAGTTGAAGTATGTTAAAATTACAACAAATATCGTATCGCAGTCGCACAAACCCACAACCAGAAAATTTCTTGACAAACAGAAGTTGTAAGGCAATGGAAAAAAATAAAACTTAAGCAGATACGCTTGATTATAAGGTTAACCAGTAAAACACGAAAAATAACCTGTTCTTGAAAATAAGTCTTTGATTATAACTATTAGCAATCTACATAATAGTATATATACCTTAAAGTAGTTTTCCACGTATTCACCAAATAAGATCCAAATGGCATATGACAAAACAGGGAATCTTACAACCAAGGAAAAACAATGCACATATGCACATCATGCAGTACTACTTGCAAGTATCATGAAAGTAGAGATTGTTAAACAAGTGTCCCCAAAATGAAGCACCAATATAATGTACAAAAAAGGAAGAGCACATACAAGTGTCCCCAAAATGAAGCCAGAGATTGAAGCCAGTCTGACAAATTAAGGCCATCATCTTTAAGCTTGTCACGCCCACCTTGTGCCAAGCGCTCAATCACAACATACTCCAAAATATCGTACTCAAGCTGTGTTGAAAAACCATGCATTTAGCCTAAGAAAACAAGAAGCCAACCATCTATGCCAATCCTAATTAGGCCAAACATCAAAAGTTTTGATTATCATATACAAGTTTCGTAAGCACATTTTAGCAATGCATCAAAATATCTTGAAAAGAATGTCTGAAGTTCTATGCAACCAGCGCAACGTAACTGAACCAACATATGAAGGTGAAGAGATTCCACAACAAGAATTACAGGTGATCCCTACTATAACGACATGCAACTAAAATGACATTTGCAATAAAGCCCAAAGATGATACATTAACAACGTGTCAAACAACTAAAACAAACTATTTGAACAATCACAAATCGAGTGAATCCAAATTCTTCACCAAGTGAAACCAAAACATTTCTAACAGAGAGCATTGAACTTTGCTAGGGGACTAAATACCAGTTTCATCTAGCTTTCCATAAATAGTGTTTTCAAATTTCTTTCCCGGAAAATCTGCTTCATTAAAGCTTCCAAACGCTCGAAAATATCATATAATAAAAGGTTTGAATTAGCCTAAGAAACACACACTTCTCAGAAGGAGATGCATTCAATGCCGACACCTACGAGACTCATTGGCACCTGCCACCATGTGTTGGGACTCATCAAAGTGTCCATTGGTATATTGTCTTGTAGAGTCGGGCACAATTAGGACACTCGAGGACGCACATCTCGATCACTTAAAGACACATGAAACTCATTTAAACTAAGTAAAAATCTTGCGATCCTATAGCATAATAAAAAAATGTACACTTACACCTATGAAGCACGGATACTCCGAAACTAGTCCCGTACGCGTATCGGATACTTACCGGATACCGATACGCGCCCGATACGCCCCGATACGTATTGGATACGGCTGAAAAGTATCGGGTATTAAAATTAAATCATTTTAATTTCGGATACGTTTCCGATACGCGAGGGATATGGCCCCGATACGTTTGGATACGTTTCCGATACGGCGGGGGTTAAAAATGAAATTTTTTTAAAAAATAGACTAAAGATGAAGGGGAAATGTACAATTTAACTTTAGGGTAAATATAGTGCGGGAAAAACTAAAAACCTAAAGCCAAGGACCTCCAAACCTCAGCGCCGTTTGACCTTCAACGTCCGACCTCCAAACGTCGTTCCACCTCCGACCTCCAGAACTGCAGGTTCGACCTCCAGAACTCCAGGTGACATCCAGGCCAGGTTCAACTCTCTCTCTCTCTCTCTCTCTCTCGCGCGCGTGCTCTCTCGCGCTCTCTTCACTGCTCTGTTTCTCCCTCTTCATTGCTCTACCTCTCCAGCGAGCTGCTCTGCTCCGCTCTCTTTCTCGGTTTCTCCCTTTTTTGATTTTTCAGAAATAGAAAGTAATGGGTGAAATTAAATTTCTTAGAACTTAGATGTTTATGTTAAAATATGTGAATGCAGTGTACTGTTGAAATCTAATGCCATAGATATTGCCATGAAAATACAGGACCTTATGCATGGGTCAACTATGCGCAATTGTGCAGTGCCCTGTGACTGTGAGCCTGTGAGGTAGTGAGCCCATACAGGACCTTCTGCCTTGGCAGTGGCCAGTGGTAAATTATATCGTATATTAAATATATACTTGTATTGGGTCATCGCTATAGACTATAGTTAGCGGTTTTAGTAGTTAATTTATATTTGTTTTTCTAGGATACTGAGAATGGCTAGAACTGAAAGTTCTTCTAGTGTGAGTAGCATGCCTACGAATACAAGTGAAGAAGATTATGCTCCACTTTGGGCATATATTACTAAGTTAGAAAAAATGGGAGCTACAGGTGGAAATACAAGATTCAAATGCAATATGTTACATTTTTATTTCTTTAGGCTCATTTTTTATGTGTAGTACACGATTAATAATTATTAAAAAATATTAATTTTAATAGCCGTATCCCCGACGTATCCGTATCCTACTTTTTTAAGTTTTGCCGTATCGCCGTATCCGTATCGTATCGTATCCATATCGCGTATCCGTGCTTCATAGACTTACACCTATTAATCCCTTTCACATAACAAAAAAAAAATGGTTAAAAATGTTGAGCAAGTTACACGTTCAAGTATAACAAAAAATAAGAACTGTCTACACTACCATTTAGAATGTAGAATGTGAATGATAATTTTTTAAAACTTCGATAAATAAATATAAATCTATTTGTACTCTTAAGATGTAAAAGTATGTGTTCTTCTCAATTCTCATATATTTGCACTCCTATGTATATATGGTGTCATGTCCCTGTGGTGTCTTACGGTGTCCATATCTGTGCTTCAGAGGAAACACTCACTCCATCCTGTAATTTTAGGTCCACTATTCCAATTTTTGAATCTCCAATAATATATATCCATTTTGACAAGTCAGAAAAAGTTCGTAAATTTCATTTTCTGTGCTTCCTCTTTTGAAATGGAGTAATAGTGTCCTATTTTCAAGACGAAGGCAATTTTGAAAACTTGGACTTTTTGAAGTGTAATGACAATATTTCCTTAAATGGTTGGATTCCCAAAAAGGGACTAAAATTATGGGACCTAGGGAGTAGCAGTTACGTTCGTCACTGTAAATTGTGGACATAATCAAGGCAACAAAAACTCAAGCTAACTTTCAATACAAACGATAATGCAAAAGCACCAATCTACGTGGTTTATTAGTGGCTACCACCTACCCCGTGTGACCAATTTCCTCTGGCACAAGATAAAAATGACACTAGCATAACTCTAACTACTTCGGTCAGAGCACTAAAGACCCATCAAATGAGCAAAGCTTATTCTCTCATGCAGGCAGAAAGAGTAATTTGCTTAAGTATTGCTTTCAATTGATATATTGGTTTTCCGAAACAATAAACATAATGTGACTTTTAGAGCAATTAGGAGCAAACATATAATACCGTCACAAATACTTTTTTTCGCAGTCCTTCACTTACTTTAGCATATGTGATGCTTTTCTTCTTTTTGTCCATCTTGAAAATAAGATATCAAAGGATTGCAGACCCCCTTTTATACACAAGTTTGTAAATAAATCCGTGTCCAGTGGCAATTTTATGTATTGCAACTATGCTCTTTCAACTTATAGGAGCTTCCCTGTGAAAAGTAAATAGTTGCTTAAAGTGAAGCAAGTTTGCAACATTTCAAAGGAAATTTGCACTCTTTCCTAAGTCCATGACTTGTCATGTCGGAAGCTTGGTAAACATTCAAATAAACAAACCAAACCACAAATCTGTTCCAGCAAAGAGAGTAAACTGGAACTTGAATATATGCTGAAGAGGGAAAAACTCCCATCCAGCAAGCCTTTTTTTCATCCAGTCAACTGCACGATATTTCACATTTCATGAACTAAGAAATCCATGAAGTACGTAGAATCATAGTTGTGAAATCGAGAATCGAAAAGGTCTGTGTACAAATCGTGAATCGAATCGAATCATGAATCGCTCCGATTCGGTCATGTTTTTAGAACATATTAAAAATGCAAATATAATATAGCAATCAATAAAAATATTGTATCTAAAGATATATTGATGATCACGTAGTCTAAATAGGTAAGTCACTTGCTTTTATAGCTCTCTCAAGTCTCAAGGTTGAAAAGTAAGAAAAACCAACAGGTAAAAGGTGAAAACCTAATTTTTCAGTCTGCAACTCTTTCTATCCCCAATTTTTTTACAAAAGACCATTCGTAAGCCCCAACGATAATTGTATTATTGTTTTTTTGAATTCTTTTTTTAAAAAATAGATTTTTTTGTTCTATCGGGTCACTAACCCAACCCAAGCCCGCAAAAATGTGAATCGAAAGTGAATCGATGATTCATGCGAATCGGCCGATTCGGAATCGATTCACCGATTCTCTTACCGGTTTAGTCCAAGTTGCGATTCGTCGTTAGGTTCGAATCGTTTTCATGGTGTATCAAATCGAATCGTACGAATCGTACGATTTTGATAACTATGCATAGAATGAACATGTTTAAGGCAAGGAATGGATACAAATGAGTAACTTTAATGTCCTAACCAATTGGTCAAAGATGGATGATAAAAGTTACGACTTGCGAGCCTCAAGTCAAAACCCAAACCCTAAAGATTAGCAAGAGCAACGCCTGCATACTTCATAGAAAATGCCCCTCTCGAAAAAACAGAACAGTCCACAGACAAGGACAAAAGGTCGAGTGCATGACCATGACTGCATTACATTTTCTAAAGCAACCACATTTCACGCAGGTAAAAAAGAAAGCTGTGCAAGCCTGCACGAGAGACACACATAAACATACAAACAGGGACAACCACACACACACACACACACACACACAGAGCGAGAGGAGGAGGAGGAGGAGGAGGAGGAGGAGAGGGGGGGGGGGGGGGGGGGGGGGGGGGGGTTTAACAACTCCAAGCGCATTACATCACAAAAGCAACCACATTTTATGCAGGTAAAAAAAGAAAGCTGTGCAAGCCTGCACGGGAGAGACACATACACACAGGGACGGAAACAGACACAGAGAGAGAGAGAGAAACAAATCCAACCTGTGTCAAGTACTTGAATGCATCCACCACAGGAGTAATCATATCCCTGTATGCCTCTATCTGTACACATCACAATTCAAGAACATGAATGTTCTCACATAAATAAGCAAAAGATACACCATTATTTCCTCTTAGTTTTCTCCTCTTATCAATTTGGTCCCCTTCAATTCTGTACATATTCTCAATTTAGTGTTGTAATCATCTATGAAAGTAACTTTGATGGGAAATGGCCATGTGTATTGCATGATTTCGTACAACTGGTCTATTCCTCTCTCCCTTCATCTTCCTCCCATTTCTGAGGGTAGACCAGCTCCAGCCTGCCATCACCACAAACCTACCTCGCACCGCCACCCAAACCCTCCTCGCACTGCCACCCGAACCCTCCTCCCACCAACACTTTACCATCCCACCCCATTACCAAACCCAACCTCATGTTGGCAAAATGTGTTCTCTTCCCCATTCTCTTCTATCCGCCACTCTTGTCCCTTCTCCTCTCTTAGTGTTATGTATGTGAGTGCAGAATGCTGGCTTGGAGGCATGTAAATCTATCTTTAAAAAGGAACAGAATCTCTGTTTTCTGAAATATGTGAGCTTTACATGCTATAGCAATTTTATTAAAAAAATCTTAAGTTAAAATTTCCCGCTTTCCATTCAAGTCATTTAATTCTATCCATAAAATGTTAAACAAGCAACTAAAATGAAGGAACACATGACGGATTCGCACTGCTCAAAGGCCCAAGACGGTGCTTCTTGTTTTGAGTGGTTTATGTGACTCAAAACCAGGGAAGGGGAGAATTTAAGATGGGTCAACAAATCGAAAGGAGACACAAAATGTTAACCCAACTAAAAAGACAGGAAAAATTGGAACCAAAATCTCAATTTGGTTAGAAAGAAAAAAAAATATGCAACATTCTGATTCTCGGTTTGATTTCAATTGCTTCAAATCAAATTAAAACTTAAACACCAAAAAAAAAAAACTCAATTTTAGTGTACCCATACCACATTTGAGAGCGAGTTACGTTGCAGTGGTTTTTGCCTCTTTGGTAGTGGAAGAAGAGAAGGAATTTGGTTGGTGAAAAGAAAAGGTGGGAAAAGATAGGGAGAGGGAGGAATAAGAAAGAGAAAAAAGAGTTGGCATCTGGTGGCACCGTGGTGGTAAAGCATGCTGGAAGGGGAAGGTGACGGCCATTTCGAGCGGTGGAGAAGAAAAAATATGAGTGGACCATTGTGTACGTATTTAAATGGTTGCATTCTAAAACATCCTTGATCCTGTTAAAAATCGTAGTTATCTATCATGGATTGGGAAGTTGACACAATGTTGACCTAGAGGAACAAAATTGACACGAGGAAACAAATGTAGGGACCACTAGTGTAGTTTGCCCGAAGAATAAATAGTGAATAACGATACGGCCAAATAACAAGAATAAGAGAAACAACACTGAGTTGTTCCAAGAAAACTCATAGATGCCAGCAAAATAATGATGACCATTTCCAACATACACAGTACCTGATGAACAATTGTTCGTAGCACTGTCATTGGATTGGCATGAGCTAGTTTAGCAACCATTCGACCCAGCTGCTTTAGGTTTTCCTTTGCAAGCCGTTTCAAGATCCTTCTAGTGTCCAACTGTTAAAGATCAGGGGAAAACAACCAATACTACTCAGCCACAGCACCAAAAGAAGTGAAAAAACTAATCAGTTCTAAAATTTCAATTTTGTTACCTTCGCCGTTTGCCTTGCAGACAAAACCATTGGAATACGCTCATCATCTTTTTCCCACTCACCATACAAGCGATATCGCGCCTACAAAAATGCCACTGAGAAAAATGTATCCAATGGAACTAATAAAGAAGTATAAGAGAGCTATGGCGGAATGTCTACCTCATACGGAAGCAGATTCATAACTTCCCATATCTCTTGCCCAACTGCTGGATTAGCAGGTGTCAATTGTAAAGAAGGAAGTAGACATGCTCCCAGGGCTTCCTCAATCCTTAGCTTGGCTTCCTTTAGATGCAGAAGACGAGTTCCATTTACACCAGAACCACTTTCAGGATCTTTTCCATCACTAGATCTGACACGCTCAAGTGCACAGAGGTAATAGCCTTTCAATACTCTACACACCTGCTTGCCAAAAAATCAAAGAGATACCACTTTTGTGAGCACAAAGAGCTATAACTTATAAAAATAATAATAAAGCTCATGGAACTACAAAATAATGCACCTTCTGCAGCAGCAATGTATCACGGTAAAGGTAAGGCCCAACACAAGAAAGCATCTCAAAAAGCTCTTTTGGAAGGTCAACAGGAACTCTCTGCACAGAGGAATTTGTTTCCATTGAATCACTACCAGTTACTGAAGGCAACACCAAGTTCTGAAGATGTGTTCGCCGGACAAGTGCATATGCCGAAGAGAGGGACTTTTCAATGAGCCTGGACAAGTACAACACAAGGTGAAAATGAAATACTCGTAGACTTTGAACAAGAAAAAAGAGGTGGGAGGACGGAATTTTAGTGAAAGAAAAGATTGCAGGCAGAGACACGTGAAGAGGCAATCATGCGAGCAAATCGAAAAACATAGACAGAAACTGATATATTTCATCGAATTAACTGATGATATACCTGAATAATTCATTGCAAATCTGAATATGTTCGGCCGGCTTAAGAGGTGAAAGACGATCAAAAAGAATATGGGCATGATACCTGCAAAACCCAAAGTCAACATAAGTAATATTTTGCACACTCAAAAAGTTTAAGACCTCAAACAGCTAAACTGAAAGTTGGATTGATTACTTCAGACATGAATCAGACTGAAGAAAACATAAATTTCTGACAACAATAAGCCTAATGATGTTAATAATCCATTATACAAGTATACCATGCATAAATGACAGAGACAAAAAGATTCCCATTTTTTAAATGGCAAATCAGAAAAAGGTGGCCAACATTATACTCTCTTGATCATTGACCTCTTTCAAATGAACAAACACAAAGAAGAGCCCAACCTTATATTCTTTTCATCATTTACCGATTGTAAAATGTAAATTTTGCAACCACACGGCACACATTAGATGTGAAGCATTATACCTTGATAAAAAGACGAAAAACAGAGAGAGAGAGAGAGAGAGAGAGAAGACCATTCTATAAAATAAAATAAAAAAGAGCAAATTTCATTAAAAAGATAATAGCAGACTTTTTTGTGAAACCAGCATTTTATTGCCGAAATGAGGATATTGAGTGAAGCTTGAACACACCTGAAGGAAAGACCCATATACAGGGGACAACACATGCGTAGCCTACACAGAAAACATATCTCACAACCAAAGAGGCGCCTAGTAATATTCTTCTCACAACCCAAGAAACGGGCAAAACAGTGAAAGTACATGCAAAGTCAAATAATCCCAAAGACGCTCACTTTTCGGGGAAAGTCAACAAGGATACTGAGTGAAGCTCAAACACAACTAAAGGAAAGACCCTTATGTAGGGGAATAACGTGTAGCCTACACAGAAAACATACCTCACAGCCAAAGAGGCACCTAGTAACATTCTTCTCACAACCCAAGAAATGGGCAACACAGTGAAAGTACATGCAAGGTCAAATAAACCCAAAGACGTATCATGGAACCCAAGAAACACTTTATTGCAACAAAAAGTAATGGGAAAATTGTCAGACATCTGCAGTTTTCACAATTGTTGCTAAAACAGTATCTCGTAGAAAACATAATCGTGGCATCCAGAAAGATGGAGTAATTATCAACATAGTTGCAAGCAATAAAACCCCAATAAACAGAATCAGCGTCCATGATAACACGGGCAAAAAATGGTTGAGAAATAACACACACTGGGGCAGCAGGAAAGTTCCAATTCCCCAAAAACAATGATATAATGAACAGGTGAACATGATAACGTAATAATTGAGGCTCCACCTAAAGTACAGAAATCCTAACGAGCATTAACGAAGTTGCACAATTACGCCTGTACAAATACAAACACAAACACAACGAAAAGGATATATAGCAAGACCTTAACACTTTCATTTTACCTTTGAAGGAACAAGAAGTTAGTTAATGACGAAACGCATAAGGTGAAAAAGAACAAGCAAGAAAATATAGAGATCTGAGCAGCAGAATTCAACACATCAAGCTTACCAGTCATTCACCGAAAGAAATCCAGTAAGCAAGCCCAAAGTTTGATTGTTTTCAAGCTCTGAAGCTCGTTCACTGACTGCCTCATTTTCCATGTCTATAGCAGAAAAAAGATCTATTGTAACATCTCCTTGCTTCTCGTCTTCCATAAGATCCTTCCCAGTAGCAGCAAGGTTTATTTTCCCAATTCTATTAGCCTGAAAATGATGTCATCAAAAAAATGGGACGACGCCAACATGTAAGGTAGCCAGATTCAAAAGTGTAGATCCTTCCCACGAAATCCTGTCCTGGGAAGAAAGCTGGATATATCTATACTGAAAATTGTCCTAAACACCCAAACCCATTGCTTCTGATAGATTGTGAAAAGTGATATGTGCACCTAACCTAAGTAGCACAAAAGGCAACACAAACACGCCAGCACGATACAAAAATTGTTAATCATCAGTTGACTAAAATCTTTATTCTTACTCGAAGCATGTTGTTAACACTTTTTTTCATTTTTATTGAACACGAAAATAATCATTGTAGATATGGTTAATGCTAAGATACCTTCCCATAATGAATTCTTTATTGTAAGTTTGGTAAAATTTTCATTTTTTATCATCATATGAGTCAATAGATGAGCCCAACATCTTTTGAAAGTTATTATTTTCTTATGCTAAACCATAATGATTCAAACAGTACGAGTATTATGAAGTATAATATCATACATGAACGCACATTTTGACAAGTCAGTCTCGTTAATTCTTGTATCATCGGAATCATAGATCGCGGCAGGACTCAAAGTATCGAGCCAACCAACATATGTTGCCATATAAGGAATTTTCTTACCTACTACGACACATAATCGTTGTTATACACATACTTTTTTATTGTTTTTAAGGCTAAGCTTTCAACATAATAATGAGTCTTTGATATCTAAATGCATATGAATAAAATTTCTGACGGTCACCGAACCATTACGATTCACGATCTGATTCGATTCACGATTCATAAACGACTATTTCAGTTAATGATTTAACAACCTTGATCCATGAAATGACAAAACAATTGCATCCTAAAGGAAGCTAAACAATTGCAGATGAATGTAATACAACTTGTCTGTACATATTACAAATATTTCAAAGCATTTTCAGAGTGGAAAAGTTGTGTTCCAGAGAATGAAGAACATTGTTTTCACAGAGAGATTCATTACGTTAGGTCATGTTTGCTGAATTCAAAAAATGTACTGGAAGTGTCAGGAAGTAGTGTCAAGTGTGAACATCATGAATTTAACTTTTCAATTAATAATTGTTGAGTCGTGTCATACAGGCCTTTAGTAATCTTCAAGGAGTGCTGGTGTCAAACACAACATGCCTCCTCTGCAGAAGTGTACGTGCTTCTTAATTGCCTATAGATAAAAAACATAACAGGAGCATACCATGTTTTACTCAAATACTCACCCAAACCTAAATAAAGAGATTTGCCCAGAGCGGACGGGCACCAAAAGACTGAGGGTAACCCATTATGAAGGACAAAGTTTCAGGAAGGGATAACGGCAAAAGAGGAGGACAATAATAATAAAAACAACAACAACAACCATAATTATAAAATTTTATTACCGAAAATAAAGAAGCTACCAAGTCAAACAAAGAGTACAGCCCTTAATATTTCTATAGATTACCTCATCAAGTCGCTTGGTAGAAAAGGAATTATATAGCTCAAACGCCTCGTCATCCTTGGGAAGTAGATGTGCATATCTGAAATGGATACAAATATTTGAAAACAAAACCAGCAACAAAGTAAAACAATACATCCACTGAAAAAAAAAAAGCAATAGATAGTCAAGGATGAAGAATGCTTAATGCTCAAAAACCATCCACAGGCTTTGCTAGAAAACCAAGAGGATGGGACTTGGGAATTAAAAAGACCAAGCTCCAGCACCAAGCAGTACAGAGGCAGACACGTGCCACAACCCCAACACCAAACAGGGAGACAAATATTCTGAACATGCACAGCACGTCACGCCCTGAGATATGCAGGGGGAGAGAGGGGAACAATCCAGCTAAGAGAAAAATGTAGTAAGATAGTTTGAGATCAAGCACAGAAGCTCTGAGAGAACTTCTTGGGGAAGGAGGAGACAACTTATGATGATAGACAGTACTGGCTATCAAGTTATAGAAGGTAAGTCACGTGGTACTAGTTGTGGTCCTCAATATGGCGGAATTATGTCGGACATAATCAGTCCATTGCAATATGGTTTGACTCTTAAGGTTTCGTTAATATGAACATAATGGTGTGAATTCCTCTATTAGTATTTTGTGTTGTGGGGACGCACTTCCAGGTATCACTTTCTCTAGAGTCAAAGCCACAAATCACCAAGATCCCAGAGTACACCAAAACCTTCATTGTCTCTAAGTCATGCCTCTAAGCTTAGGTGCATCGTAGTATTCACTAATGCTGCTTTGTGATACTTGAAAGAGTCATTATGCATGTGGTGTGACCCCCATGTCCAGGGATCATCAGCAAAATCTTTGTGCCTAAGAAGGACTTGAGCATTTGTATGCCAAATACCAATTGTGGATCGGTCAAAGGCCATGAACCCTATAAAGTGCTCCACTTAGGCTAGCACCGATAGTACAAGTTATCTGATGTCACCTACACGTAGCCGTACAAGTCCCAAATATATCATAGATAAACCATCCAAGACGTGGTACAACAAGAGAACCAAGTAGACAGCACCCATCCTACAAACTGATACTACTCACCAGATATAGTACCGAATTGAGAGATTACTTCTTCAAAGCGACCATCTGACCTTACTTATTAGAGTACTCAAACATAGAAAAACCTTTAGAGTGATATGTATCACCATCTTTAGCATCATGCCAAACTATACCCAAGAACCATTTGTTCTGATAAGTAAATATACCGAAAGACAATGAGCTAAACAAAGTAAATGAACAGAATCTAACATATTTTAAGCAGAAAACACCAGTGACTATTTTTTTTAATGGAATCAAAGTAGAAGATTGATATTATAGAAAGGAGAATAAATAAAAAACACCACATTACGAGCCAGATTATGCACAGAAAAACTCACATGCTATCAAGATCAATGAAGTCTTCCTTAACAAGTAAAGCTGTCAGCTGATAGAGCCCTAATGATACAGGGAGATTCACTTCCATACGCTGATAATATTGAAACTTGAAACCAAGAATCTGGGAAGCATGAGACTGTAAACATGGAAAATAATAAGCAAAACTTAACAGGTAGATTCATAGAAAAAATCCCTTAACAGTAAGAAGCACGATCGGAATACAGAAATGTATATCATGATTGTACCTTAGGAAATATGGGAATCAAATCCAAGAAGACGCCATTATCAGGCTGAAGTTCGAAACACTCCAATACCTAAGGTATCAAACACTAGTCAGCCCAAAGAATGAATACTAGCCAGAAGCTCTCACATCAGTACTTGGAAAAATACGAAATGCAGATAATAATCAATTTAATAAAAAAGCTAACTTACAATATCAAATACCCGATTTGGATCCAGATCAAAGTGTCCAATGAGCGACTGTAACACATTACATTGCTTAGAGAGTATGTCCAAGAATTTACACAGCTAAACAAACTAGTCTCAACATAAACCTTAATTATGCCAACTGTTGCTGCTGATGCATTTTGAGTTGATTCTTCAGAACCTCGACAAAGCAGGGTAACCTGCAAATTCGGAACTATATAACATAATCTGCTAGGGGTTTAAAGGTTAAAGAAGTGCAAGGAAGCATAATGACTTAACTGAAGAAGTTTACATGCCAAGACATTTCTAACCATTACGAAGGGAAAACCACGTAAAGATTATGAAACTCCTCGAACATATATAACATCCAAAAGATCCAAAATTAGCGAGCATATCAACTATAGCCTAGGCAGATCAAACCTAGTATGTAGTGTACTGAAGTCTAACATGTACCAAACACAACAAGTATAAACACACGCCAAACAGGTGTTGAATACATGTCCAAAGAACTATATATTACACTACAATTCCCTCCTTTAGGATTATCAACTATTTAATCTTTAACCCTAACAATGTATTGCCACTGTTCATGAAATAGTTTGACCTTCTCAAAGCATTATTTCTTCCCATTCCCACTAATTCTTCCATATAGAAAAAGTGAAAAGACTATTTATTGCAGATATTTTGACATGATACGTACAAAATTATCATTCCAAAAAAATATGACCATCACTATTCTTTTTTTCTCTTCTTTATCGCTCCTACCAAAAAAAATAGGATAACGAACACAAAAACGTTTGTGGTTGCCTAAAATAAAAGAAGTGCACATAACTAAATGAAGTACCTATAGAGGCCAAAAAGGTCAGTTCAAGACTAAGGGCTATAGTTATGTAGGAATTATACTCGGCATTCGAAACTTCCCACAAGAAGCAAACAAAATTTACAAGCATCAACAAAAATACTTCAGAATTGGAAAATATATACACGCATACTGTCAACAACCCTACTTTTTATCGCAAAATTCACACACTTCAAAGCCAAGCTGATTCATCCCTGCCTAAAAAGCTTCCCTAGCATTATGTGGCAGCAATAGTTGTCGAACATTATGCGGCAACAATGGTAGGACGGATGATCCATTGTTAAACCCTACACTACTATTGCTTCACCTTCAGATATGTTGTGCAACAAATAACGGCCAAAAAGTTACAAGCATAAAAGATAGGTAATTCAATGTGAAACCTTGTTTTGTTTTGTTTGAGAGTAAAGAAGGATCAACGAAACGGCTAGCTAAGCTTCTCCTAAAAGTAAACTTTTCCAGTGCTGAGGAAAGAGCAAGCAAAAATACCACTACCAACATTTAATAAGTCCATAACAAGGTATAATTTAGAATAACCATACCAGCTTTGCATAGCCCTCACTCTCTTCCCGAAGAAGGTTAAATTTCGTTTGCTGATAAAGCAAACGAGTATTCACTCTGACCTGAAATAAGCAACAAAATAACATAAGAAGCCAGCAACAAAAAACTGATGATCTTCTTTCGAATCATTTGGCAGATCACATTTGCTGAAGTACAAGTTTATTTGACTAGGCTTTCAGTGTAAGAAGCAACTTGTAGAATCAAAACAAAGCCTGTTCATTGCTTTTCTTCTAGAGATTAAAGAGTATTAACAACTGTTTATTTGCATTACACCTAGGGCTGAAAATGATTATGTTGCTTGAGTTCATCTGTCTACATATCATGAAGTTCAGGGTTTAGCGATTGCTGGAGTTCTAATCAAGCTTAGCAGTCAAGGTTTCCTGGAATGGTACAACATATGGGAAAGTGGCATGCCACATACCCCTGAATCATGGTACAATAGGAGTAGGCGTCTGTACAGCATAATACTAAAATGTACATCTTCAACCATAAAAATCTGACAAACCAGCATGTTTTTAATGTTATCGTGTAATCACAGGAGTCTTTTTACAAAAAGAAAAACTTATACAATTTTGTCTTACAAGGGTATGCTTTCTCTGGACTTTCACTGAAATAAATAAGAGAATTTTGGAATCGCTATATTCATTTTCTTGGAACAAAATTGGACCTAGTTTCAGACCGTGCAGTCCAATATGTAAATCAATATAGGATCTTAGCTAATCCAGCTAAGCTCAAACTGTGCAGTGTAGCTGACTCCCAATCTGAAAACATCAAGCTCGCCTCTACATCTTATCACAAAGAAAATTACGAAGAAGCTTCACAAATCACTGCACTTGCAACCAAACGATTCTTGAAAATAAGTATAAACCTCAGTGCGGCATGTCTTGTCTGGCTGAACACACGGAAAACACAATAACACGCTTAGAAAATGCATGTCAAAGTGTCCTGCGTCTTTTCTAATTTTTTAACCACCAAACAGTCTACCAACACTTACAGGACCATCCGTATCATTGGAAATGCATAAGAGAGGGTCGGGGGAAGAGAGAGGGAGCAAGTGAAGAACACAAAGGAAATGGCAGCAAGAACCCTTGTGCTATATGGTACAAGCACTCAAATCAATTGAACATGTATTTAAATCACCTTAAGCATAGATACTCACTTCCTTTTTTCTTTCCTTGGTATGAAATTCAGCCATTACCATTCTTTTCTTTGAAATTTATATTTTGTTTCGATAAGCAACCATTCTAATCGTCACATAATTCACACTTAAAGTATTAAAACCAATTAACGTCAATAGGAAAGAAGTTGGCAAAGAACCACACTTCAAGAAGTGGAGGTCTTGTCTTCAACTCCTCTCATTCTATTTGATGCCCCCGGTCAATGAGTGTGGTGGGATGCGCACAGAACAAGGTTTCGCTAGAAAGGGGCCCTCGTCATGAAAAAGAAAACAACTAAAAGCCTGGGCACTTGAAAAGATGATATACCCGGTTCTTAGCATGGTACATCTGGAACATTACCGGGTATGCAAAAAGGCATGTTTTGAGCTGTAACTAGCCCACATGTACCCCATTAACCAGCATATCTAAGCCGTAACTGGCCAAATAATACCATATTCAACAACAGAGATGAAACAAATTGGCTGGAACATTTTTGTTTGCTTTGCATACTTTGACTTTAAGGAATAATTTGTAATTTACTTGTGGCATTAAATTGTTGATAGATTGAATCCATAACCAACTGCAGTCATTTTCCTATTATCTTAATATAGTTTTCTAATTGTTACATATATGCATTACTTCAAATAACAAAAACAATACCCTTTTTGCTCCTCATTGTTGGTCCTTTTTGTGATGTCCTAAATGTAATACCTCCGAAAAGTCTACGGAAAAAGTTCCTAAATCTGCCAAAATTACCCCCTAAAAAGCAACTATGAATATAGACAAAAGCGACAACCAAAGCTCACATTGGGAATAAATGCTTTTCAATTTGGATTGGAGAGCATTCATTGTAAGAGCCCTTAATAACCCATAAAGGACCACCACCATTGCGGGACGGAGGATGTATTTTTGTACAGAGTAATCCAGTCATACATATCCTACTTTTCTAGGTTTTGGAGCATCAACCTTCATCAGAACCCATTTAAGTGTTTCCTTTGTAAAACATACTTATTAGGCCTCCTCTAGGTTTTCTAAAATGGACACTGAACTCAGTGCTCTACCAATTCTAACATACAAGCACAAAGATGGTAGAGCCCTATGTCCATGTCTGAAATTTCTAGAAACACCCTAACAGGATGTTGTATCATGATGTACCCCTCTCCCACCTATCTCTGATTTTTAAATTAGATCGGATCAAAAATATCAAAAAAGATAGTTTTGGGAAAGTATTGCAGAAACCGAAAACTATTTTTGCAGAGAACATAACCTTTTTGGTAATGCCACTGTCAACAATTGCACTCAATATCTAGAATTTTCACACACCTGCTTTGCCAGCCCAAAAGATTAGCGTGATTAAAGAAAAAATCATTTTTTTCTGCAAAGACAGATTCAAATATAAAATCCAAATTGCAAATGCTTTGCAAGCTTCTATCGCGGAGATTCTGCTACTTACCTGCGTTGACCTATTCTTCACAAGAGACCCAACAAGTAAACCTATGATTCCCACATTGACAAAGTTTGAACTAGGTTATCAAGATGGAAGCACAAATGCCTTCCTCTTTCGGTTAAGAACCTTGATCAAAGCTTCTAAGTGCTAATGCAACAATTCCATCCTTGTGATGCAAGGGAATGCTCTCCCCAAAACCATGACTACCTGGATAAGATCAACTGTGTTTCTTGTGGGTTCCACTATCAATCATCAGAAACTTTCATGCCGTGGAGAGGGATAATGTAATCAAACCTAGTATTTGCTCTCCTTCACATTAGTATTACCAAGTGTGATGTGGCTAATCGCAACTAGAGGGTTCATCAAGACTTGGTGTGGGCTATGGTATTGAAAACCAAGTATGAGAACTTCTTTTAACTAGAAATTGCTTTCTTCTAGACCCTTGTCTGTTCAGAGAAGAGTTACCAAGGACACTGATCTTTAAAATAAGGGTATTAGCATAGTTGTGAAAGGGACAGTGAGGGGCACACCTAGGCGCAGGCGCAGCGAGGCACACACCTTGCGCCTCAGGAGGTGCAAGGAGAAGCGCCTGGGGATACTAAACCCAAATTTCTTCCTCCCTCTCTCTCTCTCTCTCTCTCTCTCTCTCTCTCTCTCTGTTTTGTTCTCTGCCTCTCAACTTCATCAGACCACATGAAGCCTCTCCCTCTCAGTCGACTTCAATCACAGAGGTACCTCTCTTCTTCCTCCTCCATCCTCATGTCACCTGACTTTCGAACACAGGTGTATTCTTTGGACTTCGTACGCAAACTCGAAACCCTTTCTATCAACTTCGAAATCTTTTCTATCGACTATGTCTGTATATATAAAAATATATAGATCGAAATACAATAGTATATAGTGTGTATGTATGGATACAACATATAGATACTATATACTGTGTATATAGACTGTCTACATGTATATATACACTATTTTTCTCTCTAAATATGTATATATAGATATGTATATATAGATACAATACACTGAGTATATATAGACTTATATGTATGTATTCTCTCTGTTTTAAAGTGTTTTGAAACAGTAAGTTGTAATTATAGATACAACATATTGTATATAATAGATAAATACATACATATTATGGACATTTTCTTTTTTAAAGTGTTTACAGCCTTTGTAAGTGGTACACTCTCAAATTCATTGTCTTGGTGGTTACGCTTTGATGTATTGGTGCATGCTATTTTTGTTATTCTCTCTCGTCTAGGTGTCCCTTGCTTCAATAAGACCCCCGCCTCGCCTAGTGCCTAGACCCCAAGAGACCTTTGCGCCTCTCACCATAAATAACTATGGGTATTAGGACCAACATGAGATGTAAATGATGGTAGAACACTCCTGGTTGGGGAATTGGACAGGTTGAACCTCTGTCCAGGTTGATCGAGGGCCTTTCCTTTGATAGAGACCAAGCTTAAGATCATTGAGGCATGGTTCATGGTAGCTAGAATTCCCATCTCCATCTTTGTGTCTCCGCTTGGACATAAAATCTAAATTCTCAGTACAGTCTCACCAACAGCTGTCCTAAACGGCACAGTCACACCATGGGATAAAACACCCTTCATGTGCTCGGGGTTACCTTAGAGCTCCAGATGTTAGGTTAAAAATCACGGATTTTGCCATGGGTACAAATGAAGGTGCACAAATCTTGTACAAATGTGAGAGGGGAGGAGAGAGGAGAGGAGGGGAGGGGAGGGGGGATGGGGGCCCCACCCCCTCTTACATTTATACATGATTTGTACCCATAGCAAAATTCAAAATCACTGTCCCTAATTCCTTCATTTTCTTCTTTGAAATAAATACAATGAGTATATCAACTTGAATTGCAAATCTAGAACTGCCCACTCCCAGCCCATGCTTCACTTCGACTTGCTGCTGCCCAAAGATGAATAGAATAGGAAGAACATTCAGCAGGACTTAAAACACATTGACTCTATCTCCACGAACTCTAAGCTCTTCTCTGTTTATGGTGTCCCTACTCGAGCATTTTGTGACAAGTTGACCCAAAACACATCACCGCGTATCATGATTGGTTGGCAAGCACCATCAGTTGGAAAGATTCAAGCTTAACATTGGTTGCAAACTAGGTCACAAAGACAAACAAGCTTAACAAGCCATGAACAAGCTGAATCTGAAGTGATAATGAAAAACTCAATACATTTCAACATCACGTTTTCATCTTAACGAGTAACAAAAGACAAAACATTCCATTAATGACAGGCCACAGCATTTAACCACCTCATAATGTTTGCCACCATAAAAAATAAAACATAAAAGCAATAATAACAACAATAATCATAACAACAGCAACAACTAACAATAATAAGCAGCCAGAGGACCACGATGTGCATACCTCTTTAGACTTTAAATCTGCTGCCTTTATCTTGATCATTTCACTCTCCCATAAAAATTCTTCCTGTGACACAAAGGTGATGTAGGTACCATTTCAACGTTTATTTCCTCTTTATCATACAAAAAAACTGTAAAATTTAGAAGAAGCTTTGCCTACCTCACAGCGCTCCTGAAAAAGCCTCAGCGGGACGAATGCAGATTCCACCAGCCATTTTGCCTAGAAATGAGCAAATGAAGAAACAATAACGAGCCATGTGAAAACAATTACATCCAAAAAGGTCTGTAATCTGTATGGTCTAAGCTAATACAGCAGAACATGACATTTACTCTTTTATCTCCCTGCTATCATCCCTTGGGTACTTTCTACAAGGCTTTTCTTTACATTCATGATTCATGAGCATTTGATCTGGTAATAGTGCCCACCATGCGGTGATGCTAATTGCTAAGCAAGGTAAGCATGCTAATATCGGTTATCCCACATCCAGTAGCATTAGAAAGAGTCTTTCGGCTCTTGATTCTCATGGTTCCCCTTAGTATATACCCTGATCCTCTTTCCGGCAATCTGGTGAATTGCCTGGCCCCTTGATTTGGCCACTTGCTTGCCCCTGTTCGTAGCTCCTCATCTCTCCACTATTCTTTCTTAGATCTTTAACTTTGCTTATGCTTCTCCGCATTTTATGGTAATCTGCCCTCCTATATTCAGGTTTTTCTTCTCATAGGCCAGTATATTCCAGTGCATTCATATAAATTATTGGTATTACTAAGGATAACTCTGTTGTGGAGTAGGACGGACAAGTAATGAATCACAAACCATTAGGACAAAAGATAAAGGGAAAAACGAAGCAGCTTGTGATCACAAAAAACAAGCTCAGTCAGACAAGCCTGAAGCCTCAATAGATATCAGAAGATTGACTCATCTTTCAGTTTGTTCCACTTTCCCTTTTCACTCCCCCACCCCTACCCCCCTCCTTTTTGGCCTTTTTGGACACAAATCTGATGTTCAATGGGATACTTATAACAATAACTCAAACTATCATATGAGTAATAACTTTTATCATTCTAGTTGATGTTTGCATAGGAATCCATGAATTAAGTCAGATCCAAAAGTTTGAGATTTAAAGCCTCGACACTGAGGACCAATGCATCCTAAGGCACAAAGGTAAACAGGAGTAATGACGAGAGCAGAAAGTATATGGAGAACATCTTTCTTGAGAAAAGTACGTGACAACATAACTTGAAATGCAATTATTATAGTAGGCTAACAAAAGATATCATCAATTAAGCATGAGAGTTCTCTTTCTCTTTTCTTGGCTTTGGCACTAACCAATTTAATGAGTCGAGCGCGATACTCTCCAGCCATCGTGAGCTGCAAAAAGGTAAATGAACACGTATCACAATTCCAATTTTTTATTAGAAACTTGTAGGCTGCAATGGGACGTACTACATAGCAAGTGGCCACTTACCAAAAAGCACCATGATTAGATTCACACTTCAAAACATTCAAATAAACAAAAATTGTGAACTTATGTGGTCGTCTACGCACGAAAATGACCGGCCGACTAAAACAAATACGAGTTTAATCCAATTACAAAGGTTAGCGATCCCTCAGCAATGACAAGGCAAGAGGAAAAAACAACGCAATGGTGAATTCCAAAATTTGCCTAAGAAAACCTAGTATATATACCCATTTCATGAATAGAATGCTTCACAAAACAACAGATCAGTAATACCAAAACGATTAAAAGCAGCTTATATCGAATCTGTTGTCCTAATTTTGTAGCCAGATTTAATTGAGTCACTCTAGGAATTTAGAAAGTTTTACAGGACCAATCCAATCCGCTTTGATACAAATGAGGGGGCATAGGTTAAGGACCATGACTTTTGACAACAGATAATGCACAGTACAACGAGGGATGAGTCTTGGACACACTCTTTGGTCAGGAGACGTCGTGCAGATATTCTTAATAAATACATCTCATAGTAAGTACACACTTACTGAATGGGTGTTGAAATCGTAGACGGTGAAGATGGGAAGACCATCGGCTTAGCATGGGATCCAGTCATTTATTCCAAACATTTTTGGTGTATCTTTGGCTTTCCAAAGGCCAGTGGCTGAATTGTTTTAAGTTCAACATGAGGGATCGTGAGCAAGGCCAAAAGAAAGATATGGTCGGTATCTCTTGCTGCGTGATATGGGATTCATAACGTGCAAGGAACCTATATTCTTTTGAGGGTGTCAGGCACCAATGCATGAAGTGAATGGGAAATTTATGATCCTATTATGCAAATGGGCCACCAAAAGAGTGCACCTTTGCACATACTTTCCATAGTTTGCAGACAAAACTAGTTTGAAGATTTCATAATGAGGTCTATAGTCTTCTTTTGTTTGCCAGTACTTTTGTACGAAAGGGTCACACCTTTGACACTCTGCTGTCCTATGTTACACTGGTACGACTTTATGTTTAGGCTAGGCAAGTGTTGTCCACGGTCTGGTGACTCTAATCATTGGAACCCCCTAATCCCCTAATTTTAAGATTTAGGGATATGCATAACACTAACGCAAAACCCATAAACAATTCTCACACAACTAGTTTTCTTAGGCACCATGATCCAATTATTATAATGTTTCTCATCTATCACCTTCCTCGTAGCTTTTGTTCCCATGAAAGCTGCACGTCAACTTCCCAAAAAAGCCTCATTGGTTCCATTCAAACCGTTCTACTCATCCACTGGGTTCAAGAGAAACTATGGCACCAATTCCACAAACACCACACTTCCCATAACTCAAATCACATAAAGTGCATAATGAAAAGGCAATGCATTAACGTTCTCATTCCAATCAAGTGATACAGACTCTAATGCCAAAATAACGACTCACTGATCCCAAGTGCAAAACATGAAGCATTTTACTCGATACATAATAGTTCAGAATAAAGGAATTTCCTTACATAGAAACTAATACACCAATAAATTCATTCATGATACACAAATAACTTCATTCAGCCAACAAAACAAAGGAACTCACATCTTGAGCCATTTGGGTGACAACATCGGCGAAACATGATGCCGTATCTTCATTCAAGCCTTCATCCAAAAATTCAACAGAGTCCATTGCCACTTTACACTTCTGAACCGGTAATTCTCCACAAACCTAACAACAGAAACCCCATGAGAACAACACATTTTAAACGACAACAATAGTCAAAGAGATCACAGAAACACAAGCTGAACAAATTCAATATTGAACCAAAAAAACATCAGTTTTCAATAACATCTATTCTAATATATAAAGGGACACCACCGGTTTATTTCTCCCAATTTTGTCATTGTGTCAACTTTTGTCACTACCAAAATTACATCTTAAAATAAATTAAACATTTGAATTTTCAAATCTTTTAATCCATATCAGGTGGTGTTATATACAAACCAGAGAATACTTAAATTAGTAACTACTTCTCTTTATCATTGTACCCACAAATCACCTTAAATCCTACTTTTTCGTGTGTTTCCCTTTTTCAATTTGTTTGTTTTAAAAAAATAAAAAACAATATTACGAAACATACAAAAAGGCCAGAAGCTATTTATATTTTAACAAAAGATCGATTTTAGAAATTGAGCAAAGCCGATTGCAGAGGAACACGTACCATGACCCAACAAAGCTCGTACAGAAAACGAAGCAGTGGGACCGGTTTCGGAGCTTTGAAGCTAGGGTTTCCGTTCTTCCATTCCCGAATACATTCTTCTGTTGCAAATATACACTCTATAGGCGGCGCAGACATGTTTGCAGATGGATATAGAACAAACCCTAAGGTTTTTTGGAATCGGGTTTGGAGTGAATTAGAGAGAGAGGATAGGGATTGTCGGAATGGGGGAAATCATAGGTGGAGAAGAGGGAGAGAAGCGTTATTCTTTAGGGTTTCAGGTGATCTGTTTGGGGTTTTGGGACGAGGTTGTGTTGATGTTTCCGGTTATCGTCTCCTTGCTTTTTCACTCTTTGGATTTGGCTAGGGGTAAAGAGCATAACCGAACTAGCTACTTTTAGGGTGTAACCGGTCCGGTTTAATCCGGTTTGATAGAATTCATAGAACCGGATCGATTGTCCGGTTTAAAAATTTTATAAACCGAACCGGACCGATTTTACCGCTCCGGTTTCGATCGATTTGAGCCGGTTTCGGTTCGGTTTGGATATTTTAATTTTTTTAGACAATATTTCGGACCAATCACAAAAAAAGAGAAAAAAATTAACAATTTGGAGTGAAATTTTCAATAATAGAAATGTATTAAACATCCTCTGAAAGATTTAAAAATTTTAAATTACTCTTATTTTTTATACCTAAACTAGTAGTTTTCTATTTTTATTCGCTCTCTGTAAATAGTGATTTTTCATTTCTAAAACATGATAATGGTCTTAAATCCTAATAGATTAAATGACTAATGGAATAATTAGTTATAAGTTATAACACATAAACTTAAAAATATAACATATTTTTATTTATAACCCTCATCCGGTCTGGTCCGGTTTGAACCGGTTTTGTATTCCTCCAAACCGAAACCGGATCGAAAAACCGGTTTCTTCAAAGTCCCAAACCGAATTTTTCAATTCTCAAACCGTCGGTCCGGTCCGGTTTTCCGATTTTTATTTTCACCCCTAGCTACTTTAGTTATTTAAAATATAAAAATTGTGTTCCAAAAATCTTAACAAAAGGCTAACTATTCTAATTTTGTGAATAGTATTTAGGTAAATATACTTAGACACTATTTACTAGTAATACTTTTCATAATAATTTTTCACTTCTCTAAAAATTTCTCTCCCTTCTTTTAAAGAGTAAAAGAAAAAAAATGAAATAATACATATTTTAATAAATAATACGTAAAATCGATAATATTGTTAGAGGTTTGAAAGAAAAAAATACTAGCTAAATTAAAAATACACTATTCAATAGGAAAAATACATAACACCTCTTGGACATGCTCTAAGGTCTAGTCGAAAAGCTCTGACCCACATCCTCGATCACCTATATCGCGTACCACCATGATATTGGTGGTGTTATTAGCGTAACCTTTCAGAATTTATCGCTAAAATTACATTAAGCATATAAAATAAAATATTATAATTTAAAAATAAATCACCAAAAATAAAAAGAGATGACTTTTGTATCATTTTATATCTAATTACTCAAAAAGTTATTAATTAAAATTTTAAAAAACTAAAAAACATGCCAAAATGGTCTACAACAAATAAAGACGGTTACCGAGATAGTACGTTAATTTTTGATACCGCTACAAGGTCAGTACATTGAAAGATAAATAACTCGATTGATATGGTCTATGGAAAAATATTGAGAAAATTATCAAACACTAAGTTGTGTTTGGTTAAGTGTTTCTGAAACGATTTTTGGAAAAAAAAACTCTGAGATGTTTAGTGTAAGTATTTCAGAAAAAATTTAACTCTTGAAAGTTAAATTTTTTTGGCGTTTTCGAAGTGCTCCCTTTCTCTCTCTTCTTTTATAAAGAGATGAAGTTGTTTAGGAAAAAAATAAAAGTGTTTGGGAAAAAATTTCCCAAACAATTTTCTAAAAATTTTCAGAAAATATTTTTGAAACTTTTAACCGAACACAGCCCTTAAGTCTTGGTTAATAATAATTCTAAAAAGGTGATCTCCTATATCAAATTCACCAAACATATGGTAGAAAACAAAAAAAAATGATAGAAATATGGTGATGAAAAACTAGATGTTAATGTTGCCTCTTTACTTGGGTCCGAGGCCCTATTCGGAACTCAATTGTTTAAAGATAATGTGAAAATTATTAACCTTAATATTTGGGGTTGATTAAAATGTTGCTGGGAATTGAGGATTTATCTTGGATTAATATCGAGCACACATAATTATTTATAGGATGTGCTCGTGTATCAGTAAGGGTAAAAAATAATTATTCATTTTATTTTAATGTAGTGCGAGCCACACCAAAGCATTTTTTCTTAGTTTTATTCAACTGCTTAAGGTGTATATGTTAATCTTCATTATTTAGCAGAGGATTACCTTGACACCTCCTACTTGCTATTTCCACCATCTGATGAAAAGTCATGGGAAATTCCTCATTCAATTCGTTTTACTGTAAATGTGAGTTGAGTAATTTTAGAGGTTTGAAGAAGAAAGAAGACCAATTACCATCTTCTTCAACTTGTTCATCACTTTCGATCTTGAGTTTTGTTTTCAAATCTTCAAGGTAAGAATTAAACTCCTATTCCTATTTTATTTAGTACATAATCTCTTGAATTGGACCTAACTAAATGTTAGAGGATGATGTTGTTGAGTTTATAGGTGTAATCAAAGCTTGAGAGTGATGAACTGGAGTTTTTTCTAGTATTGTATTGAACCGGTTGATCGCCCAAGCAAATTGAACCCCTCTCTGCACCCAGCAATCGGAAGCAGAGTAGAGGCTAAGTTTAGCTATTTTAAGTTATTTTGGATACTTGAATTCTTGTTATGGAAGTACCATTGACATTTAGACATTTAGTTAAATCCTAATATGGGATATGATCGGGTGATAAGTCTCTGACCTCTCATGGATCGCGAAGACCAATATTAGACTTAAGTGTGAATAAGAGGCTAGACACGAGTGATTAAATGAGACATTTTATTGAAATGTAGGAAATGAGGGAGGAAATTCGTGATGAGTTAGTTGACTCTTTGCACGAAGTAATCATAAAGTGAGTCCAAATATACATTTCTTACTTGAGCTTTTGAATGACATATTTTGTTTTTTTCCGCAAAATGACATATTAAAAGCATGAGATTTTTTTAAGAGATGATTGCTTGATGATACCATGTTTATACGAAGAACCATGATTAAACACGTTAAATTGAGAAATGATTCGGTTATCTCATAACTCATGTTATTAATCAATGAAAATTGATAAAGTATGATTGTAAGATGATATCCTCTTCAAGTGGTACCCATGGGCCGCTAGGGGTTAGAATAGCGTGGTGATGGAATAAGGGGGGCGGGCATGGCTAGTGTGGTATAGGACAACATCCTGCCATTTATTGATATCGGGTCGATCCCTCCTATGCGTTGACAACTGTTGAATTGAACAACGTTATATGAATGATCATATGTATTTTTTAAATGAGAATGATCTTATTACGAAAATTGAGAAATATGTTGACATTTGTCCTTGGCTACGACCCATAGACCAAAATTCGTTCAATGATAGCTTGATGTTTTGAGTAGCTTGGCTACAATTTTGCAATCACATGGATATACGTATAAGGGACTAATGTATGGAAAAACCTGCATGGTTGGCATATTTAAACTTCACACTAACTTTATGCTATTGACAACTATTATGCAGCATGCTAATTAACAAGATATAAGCAAATAGATTGTAACAGAGGTCGAGACTAGAGTTGTCACGTTGTGATTGTCCATAAGAAGCTTAGTTGTTCTTTGTATAGTTAGTCACGTTGTGATTGTCCATAAGAAGCTTATTTGTTCTTTGTATAGTTAGTTATGTAAGAATATTGTAAGTACTTTCTTAACTTTTAGATAGGCCATGTTTGGGCCATACACAACTCATATATTGTAATATATACAAGTTGCATTAAATGAGTAAGTTACATGTCCTTAAAATTATTTTGTTAATTTACACGTAATGCTTCTGCAACTCTGATAACTTTTAAAATTTATATACAGATAACAAATGATAAATTTTTAAACTAATTTTGTTAGAGGTCTTAGTGAGTTAGATCACAGGCATGTCACTAACCCTTCCTATTTTGGAATGGGTCATGACATTGGGATTTAAACAATTTCCTTATTCGTAGTTCCAATAATATGATAACTCATTCTCTATAACACACACCTTCCTATTTCTCTCTCTCGCTTTCTCTCTCACTCACTCAGTTCAAGAATGCATGAATAGAGAGATGAAAAATCATAAATACTCGCAATCAAACTTAATTACTATAGATGGGTAGATTTTCTCAATCAGGATGGAAAGTTAATCCCTCAATATCTAGCAGAAACAATACTCTCAATATGAAGAACTTGTGATTTGCAAAATAATAAATCGTCAAAAAGCTCTCTGCCGCTGTGGCAGGAAGACACTCCGATGATTAAATCAGGCAAAAGCTCACAGGATGAACAATTACTCGAGCTAATATTCTCTATTAGCAAACGTAATTATACACTAGTTAAAACGTACATTTTTTTTTGTTAATGTGGAGCTTTATTTATAGAATTTTCTTTAATCCTAATTCTTTTTGGATTCTGATTGGCCACTAATGAGATAACTCTCTATCAAGCAGTTATCTTCTGTCATTAGAGTTTCATTCAATTAATACTTCTTATATTAATTAAATTGGCTATGGATTTCTCATCCATATCTGTTAGAATTGTATTCTGACTTATTTGGATTCTGTCTTATATCAGAGTAACAGTCACGCATCAACTTTCTCGGGTTGATGGTGTTCTCGGGCCGCCTTTCTCAGGTCGGCAAGATGTGGGGCCGCCTTGACCAGGTCGGCTTATTGCCAAATCATCTTTCTCAGATCGGCTGACTAGATATTCGGCCTTCTTGGTTCAAATATAGTACGGATAACCTTTCTCAGGTCGGCCATAACCTCACGTGATCGGCACGTGTGTCCCGACGTATCTTCTTATTGGTGCCGAACTAAATCCTTGCTGAGGGGATAAATGTATTTTCTCACTTACATTTTTACCCTCGTCAATTGCTCCCTAGCTTTGGCTGCTATTTGCTGAGCTGGGGGATCAAGTAAAGCTATCACAGAATGTTATTGTTCCGAATATATCCTTCCTTTGGGCGTGTTGCTTCTCAACCGTCATTTTGAATCTGCAGTGTTGCATTAATTACGACGTGACATCGTGGTAGTCTTTTTTCCTAGGGACTATGCGCTTCTCGCGAATGCTGAGATTCGAACCATTTTTCCATTTGTTCTTTTTGGAATATCTAATTTCAAACAAATAAGGTTTTCTCTTCTACTCTTCCTTTGTCCTTTCATTGTGCCCTTCTTCTCCGTTCATTCATCATCGCTCTGTTACCGATAGGCTTCCGTTCATCGACCTTTGTAAGTCGCCTTGCGAAACCTCATTGTTGTTTCTTTTTCTATCCACGTGTCCCTTTTTTCCTCATCGAAATGGGAATCTTTAGGCAGTTAGTAGATACGCCGGAAAGAATGGCGAAATGTCGACGACAATACAACATCCCACATGATGTTGCTATTGAACTTAATGACCCCACTACTCATCGTGACTGGAGCGACCCCGATACACTTCATGTTCCGTTGATGGCTATCACTGAGGGCGGAGTCCATTTTCTCCTCAATCGCCTTCTTCGTGAAGTCCTCTATTGGTATCGGTTGCATCTCATGCAGATTTTTATAAACACATAGGATTATTCATTGTATAGTTGAACTCAATAGGATAAACGATACAAACTTAGGGCTTTAGGAAATTCAATTCTACTATGATATGGTCAGAAAAGGCGCTGATGCCTATTATCTAAAGAACCGACCGCATATCGAAAGGATCGTCACTTATCTGACAGACTCTAACCGAGGAAATGATGATGACTTTCTCATCGTTACTGGTAACTGGGAGATCGGTCGGGACAAGCCAGAACGCCCTAAGTTCCATATCCCGATCCAATTCGGGGTTGTCCGTCAGTATCCCGATCTCATCTTTCTTGATTTGGTTCGCCTTCTGCAGTGACTGTACTTTTTACTAATCTCGTGTCTTTTTTCTGTGCAGCCATGAATGCCAACAAGAACAAGATCAAGAGATTGGTGAAACTTGACGATGCGAAAAAGGTCGTTCGATACAAAGGTTCTCTGTGCCGGAGTTGGGCCCATTCCCCTGAAGTTCTTTTGGAATACACGGTAAGTTACAGAGGCTACATTAAGAATTCCATTCCTGACGCTATTGTGGTCACTATCGATCTTCTAGGAGAGTTTCCCAGAAGCATGCCCATTTTTGAATTGCAGAAGCCGAGTCGGGTTACTGTTGCTGCTATTGAAGGCATCCCCGTCTCATCTACTTCGTCAGGTGCAGTGCGTTCGCCTTTCCGATCTCCTTGCATCAAGACGTGATGGCTCGCAACCCAGATGTTCGCAATCTCCGCGAACTGATGCGGTTGAAGAATAAGCAGCCAGTCACTGCCCTGAAGAGGACTGAGCACCCGAGCTAAAAAACAAAGCCACCAACTCCGGTCTTCGAGGGGACTTCTGCTGAAGTCGACGTGCCTCTCTTGCTGAGGCGAAGGCTCAAGAAGGCTTTTCAAGATGATCCTTCCGAGTCGCCGAATCCAAAGAAGGCCAAGACCGTTAAGAAGGCTGCCCCATGGACCCCTTCGATGTTGGTAAATGGGGCCAATCCCCTGACTATTGCAGATTCTGTTGGGGACTTGGACATGGCCCAAACCTTCGCTGGCATGATGATGCTGCCCAAAGATATCGAGCCGTACAAGTGCACTGATCTATCAACTTTGATGCGCTCTGTGATGGCCCATCAGGTTTTTGTAAGTATTCTCATCCATCTATTATCCTTGCTTGTCTATAAATTACTGATTCTATTCTGCCGTGTGTTTACAGGCTATGTAGAAGACTATGATATGCTTGAGCCACTATTAGGATCTTGAAGCTTGATAGAACACTATCAATCTAGAACTCAAAGATTGGAGGGTGAAGTGCACCAAGGCTCAGGATGATCTGGCAGTGGCTAAGAAGGCGGCTTATAAGGCCGACCTGAAGACCGATACTATGTAATATCACTTGGGTGCGGAGAGAGGAAAGAACGCCGAGCTGGATGAGCAGATGGCCGATCTGAAGGTCCATCATGAGGAGGAGCTGAAGCGGTTGCAGGCCAAAGCTTATAAGAAAGGCATGTCGGATGCTGCGGCCGACTTCATCCAAAATTAGATGCTAGATATCCAGGTTGACTTCGTTGCTCAAGAGTGGAAGGCCGCTCTGGAGGCGTGCAATGTTCCTAGGAGTCGCCTACGCAACTGTGCTGCCTGCCGAAGGGCCTTCAGCCGAAGTAGCTGGACAGAATGCTGAGGCTGCCGAGACCGTGGATACTGTCGCGGTTAATGGGGAGGGTGATCGAATTGATCCTGGAGTCATTTGTGCAGCCAATGCGGAGGAGTCAGCCCATGTCGAAGTCTAACATTTTTTGTTCTATGTTTTGCTTGTCTACTTTTGTTGCAAACTTCTAGGATGGCCTTTGACTGTCGTATTTTGTCTACTGAAATTGGTAATCAATAATACTGTTTGGACTGTCGCTTATACCTATCATCATCGGGACTTGTCTTTGAACTTGAGTGATCCTTTACATTAGTGAAAAAGATCAGGTTATAGCTTATCACTAATTGTTCTTAAGTTTTAAGCTCATATCCTTCTCAAGTAAGTTCGGATAGTAAACTCTTCTCAAGTAAGTTTGGATAGTAAACTCTTCTCAAGTCTTAGTGCATACTCCTCTGTAGTACGGTCGGGCGTTCAAAACTATTCTCAAGTTTGAACTTATCTCAAACCTTTCTCAAGTCTATTCGGATGCTAAACGTTTCTCAAGTATTAGCCCATACTCCTCTGTAGTATGGTTGGGCGTTCAAAACTCTTCTCAAGTTTGAACTTATCTCAAACCTTTCTCAAGTTTGTTCAGATGCTAAACTTTTCTCAAGTATTAGCCCATACTCCTCTGTAGTATGGTTGGGCGTTCAAAACTCTTCTCAAGTTTGAACTTATCTCAAACCTTTCTCAGGTTTGTTTGGAATTGTTTAAACTTTTCTCAAGTTTAAACACATACTTTTCTCGAGTATATTTGGAAGTTCAAACTTTTCTCAAGTTTAAACTTATCTCAAACTTTTCTCAAGTTTGTTCGGATGGTTTAAACTTTTCTCAAGTTTAAACACATACTTTTCTCAAGTATGTTCGGAAATTCTTACTCTTGCCCCTGAGTGAGATAGTGAAGGAAACTATGACATTTATGGCCTTACTGAATATGTACCAATGAATGAACGAAAAGTGATACTTTTATTCACAAAATTGACTTCAGTAAATAGAATAATAAATGTTCAACCGAAAAGAAAACGACTACTGATAAAACTTTTTGAGGTTGAGACATTCCAAGTACGTGGTACTTCTTTGTCATCAAGATTTTGGAGCTTGTAGGCACCCTTCCCAAGGCGTTAACTTTGCAAGGTCCCTCCTAGTTGGCTCCAAATTTGCCATCTGTTGCGTCTTTCGTGTTTCCCATGACTTTGCGAAGTACCAGGTCACTGAGCTCAAATTCCCTTTGATGGACTCTTTTATTGTATGACCTGGAAAGGATAGACTGATCATAGCCCATTCCCGTTCCTCTTCAGTGAGATCAAACTCTACCGCTAAAGCTTGATCATTTCCTCTTTGCTCCATCAGTTCGGTGCGAATGGTTGGGAGGCCAATTTCAAGTGGAATGACAGCCTCGGTGCCATATGCAAGTGAATACGGGGTGACTCCCATAGATCGACGAGGCGTGGTCCTGTATGCCCATAGGACCAATGGTAACTCTTCTACCCATTTTCCTTTAGCTTTCTCTAGCTGTTTCTTGATACCTCCTAGTATTGTGTTGTTTGAGACTTCTGCCTGCCCATTGCATTGAGGATATGTCTCTGAGATATAGTAGTTGCGAATCTGATATTGTGAGCAGAAGGCCTTAAACTTGTCCTAGAATTGGGTCCCATTGTCTGAAACGATGGCGTATGGGATACCAAATTTGGTGATGATGCTCTGCCAGACGAACCGCTCAACGTTCTTCTCTGTGATTTTGGCTAGGGCCTCTACTTCTATCCATTTGGTGAAATAATTAGTGCGGACCATGAGATACTTCCTTTCTCTAGTTGCCTTAGGAAGCAGATCAACGATATCTAGGCCCCATTGAGCAAAGGGTCAGGGGTTGGTGAGTTGTGCTAGGTCGGCAGCAGGCTGATGGGGGATCGGGGCAAACTTCTGACACTTCTTGCAAGCTTGTACATATTTCTTTGCATCCTCCTGCATGTAAGGCTACCAATATCCCTGAGATATGGTGCGGTGGGCGATGGACCTACCCCCAACATGGCTTCCACAAGTGCCTTCATGAATTTCATATAGGAACTTTTGTACTAGGTTTGGGTGTACACGCTTTAGGTAGGGACCCGTGTAAGACTTCCTGTAAACTTCTTGCTTGGGTGAGAGCCAGAAACGTATTGCCTTGATCCGCAGCTTGTGAGCTTCTCTTTTATCTTCGGGAATTGTACCCCCAGTGAGGTAAGAGATGATTGGATCCATCCAGTTGGGATCGAGATCAATTTTCAAAGCTTTCTCGGCAATTGGAATATCGATGCTCGGGTATTCGATGGCATCCACATATATGGTTCGATGCTTATCTCTTGGAATTGCTGAAGCCAAACATGCCAGGGCATCCGCGTGCTCGTTCTGCCTAGAACTGATGTGGGTCATTTCGGCCTTTTTGAACTTGGATAATTTCGCTCTAGCTCTTTCGGCGTAAGCAGCCATCTTCTCATCTCGGGTGGCATACTCGCCATTGAGCTGATTGAGGACAAGTTGAGAATCACAGTAGACTGCTACATATATTGCCCACAGATTATACACGCATTTGAGCCCATGGATTAGTGCCTCGTACTCAGCGACATTATTTGAAGTGCTGAAATTCAGCTGAATGGACTGCTCAAAGTAACATCCGTCCGGCTCCTCGATAACGATGTCGACTTTGGATCCCCGTGAACATGAGGATCCGTTGACGTATAACCTCCAATAGGGTATTTGATCGACCGTAAGTTCTTTTTGTGCTCCCTATTCGGGTAGGCTTGTTTCTGAAATCGCTGACACTTCTTCTGTCTGTTCGTGTGAGAATTCTACAACGAAGTTTGCTAAGACCTGACTCTTTATCGCTGGCATTAGAAGGAATCTGATATCGTATTTCTTGAGTTTCACGGTCTAGGTAGCCCCCTACCCGACAGCTCTGCTCTCCTCAAGACAATGCTGAGGAGATGTTTGGTTGGTACTTCAATTGTGTGGGCTAGAAAATAATGCTATAATTTTCTAGAGGCTACTACAAGGGATAAGATCAGTTTCTCCAAGGAGAGGTACCTTGTTTCAAAATCGAGCAGTATCTTGGTCACGGAGTAGATGGGTGTCTGCTCGCCATCCTTACTTTTCAATAGTACTGCACTCACCGCGTGCTCGGACATGGCAAGATATAATGTCAAGATATCTATGTTCTCGGGGGTTATGATCAGGGGTGGATTCGCCAAGTAAGTCTTAATCTCATGGAAGGCTATCTCACACTCTTCTCCCCAGGAGTACTTAGTCTGCTTTCTCAGCAGTTGAAAAAATGGCCGACACCGTTCGGATGATCGGCTGATAAATCTGTTTAGAGCAACTACCATCCCTGTTAATCTCTATACTTCTTTCACAGTCTGGGGACTTTGTAAGTTCTATAAAGTGATGATTTGATCGAGGCTGGCTTCTATACCCCTTCTGGTGACCAGATGCCCCAGAAATTTTCCCGAAATAACTCTGAATGCACATTTGGAGGCATTTAGCTTAAGTTTGAACTTTCTGAGCACTTGGAAGGTATTGCAAAGATCGGTGATATGAGTCTCTATTTCCTCAGATTTGACGACCATATCATCGATATACACCTCCATGCTCTTCCCGATCAATTCTTTAAAAATAAGTGTGGCTAATCTCTGATACGTAGCTCTTGCGTTCCTAAGACCGAACGACACACTTTGTAGCAGAATAATCCCCGTGGAGTTATGAACGATGTCTTTTCTTGATCCGGTTCATACATAGCAATCTGATGATATCCCCAATATGCATCCAAAAAACTCATGCGCCGATATCCGGCGGTGGCATCCACGAGCTGATCTATCTTTGGTAGTGGAAAGCTATCCTTGGGACAAGCTTTGTTTAGGTTAGTGAAGTCAATGCATACCCTCCACTTGCCGTTTTTCTTCTTAACCACTTCAGTTTGACAAACACTCTCTAATGGCTTCGGCCTCCAGTAGCCGATCTACTTTTTCTATTACGGCGTCGGTATGTTGAATTGTCTACCTTCTGCGTTTTTGCATCACCAGCTTGTGGATAGGATCCACATTTAAATGATGACAGACAATATCCTCGCTCACCCCAGGCATCTCCTGCGGCGTCCAAGCGAATACGTTGAGATGTTCCTTAAGAACTTGTACCAGGATCTTCTCATGCTGCTTAGATAACTCTTCTCCGATGAGAAAATACCTCTCTAAATTTGTCTCATGTGCTGGTATTTGCTTGAGTTTTTCCACAAGCCGATCGGCTGGATTACGCCCAATATTCTCTATCATCGGCTGATCTGGGACCTCTATGGATTTCACGTGTTCGGCTTTGGGTTGGTGTTTTATGGAAGTGACATAACAACTCCTCGCCATCATTTGATTCCCTCGAACACATTCAATCCCCTTCTTGCCAGGAAATTTCAACATTTGATGATATGTGGAGGGTATTGCCCCCATCCGATGGCGCCAAGTCCTCCCCACGATTGCATTGTAAGCCGAAGGCACATCCACAACTAGAAATCGATGTCCAGGGTGACTCTTCTTGCCCGTACAGGAATAGTGATGGATCCCAGAGGCCAGACTGCTTTGGCGCTGAATCCTATAAGTAGGATGTCGGCTTTCTGCAAATTTGCCTTATCAAGTTTGAGTTTCTTGAAAGGATCATAATAGAGAATTTATGTCGAGCTGATCTGGTCAACTAGGATTCTTTCCGTGTTGATGGTGTCAAGCAGCAGCGTGACTATCAATGTGTCATTATGGGGATGGGTTACCCCCCCTAGATCCTTGTCTGAAAAGGATGTCACCGTATCCATTTTTGCCCGAGATGCTAAACACGATATTCATGCTCGTCACGGCATCATTGGAGCCGTACCTCTTTTTTATCCAAAATCGGTGTTGCAGCATGTATGACGTGGACGGTTCCGGTTACCATTGCCTCTTCCTTAGAGGATTCTGTTTCCATTGGTTCTGGCTGATCTTTTGGTTGCCCTTGATCGACCACAAACTATCTAAGATGTCTGGTTTTAACTAGTTCTTCTAGGAATCGTTTAAGCGTTTTTCATTTTTCTGTGATATGGCCATTATTTCAGTGATAACTACACCAATCTCTATCCGGGTTGCGCCTCATGGGTTCTCCCCCTAAAGCTGTCGGCCATCTCCAAAAGGACTCATTTTTCAATGGCTAGATTAATTTAAAAATTGGAGTGTTGAAAACTGTATGAATTGCTCTATACGCCTGAGGACCAGGCAGCTTGCTTTCCTTTGCCACTTGCGCCACTTCGGCCAGTTTGGTTCTTGGCCTTTTTGTTGCTGGTTCGATCGTTGTGCTCCTATGCACCTTGCTGGCGGGCCGATCCTTGTCTTGGTGGATCTCGTCTTCAAACTTCGCATATTTTTTCACCCTTCCCATTAGACTGGCGATGGTGCCGGGAGAATCCCTCTATAGTGAGGGATTTCCTCAATCGATCTCGATATGATAACCCCAATCTAAAGGACTCTACGGCATAAGCCTCTGTGCAGTCCCCGATTTCATTGTAAGTTGCCAGTACGTACTCGCGTATTGCCTGAGATCCTCATCGGGTCCTTTCCTTAGAGCTAGGAGAGTATTCACGTACTTATTCTATGCTCGGTTAGCCACAAACTATTTGACGAACTGGTCCACCAATTGTTTCCAGCTAGTGATGGATCCCGAGGGAGGGCCTAAAACCAGTTTAGGGCTGTTTCCCCAGAACTCAAAGAAATCATCATGAAATTTATGAATCTTTTGATGTGAGTCATCGGATCCGTTCATTCATTATAGATAGAGAATTTTGGAGGGACAAACTTTCTGGGTAAGTCCTCCATTTTGATCTGGACCGACAGTGGTGACACTGCCAGCTGCTGCAATTCCTTATGATTTTCATCATCTTCTGATCGATTTAACCCCAGTTGCTGATTCAACCATGCCCTCATATCGGGAATCTGAGCAACTGGGCGCACTACTGGGCCTGCCGCGACCTGGTTGACATTTGGAGCCATTCCTACTCGCTGATTTAGCCAATCGTGCATATCAGGGAATGGTTGTATTGGAGGCAACCCGCCCATGTTTGGAAAAGCTCCAGCATGCTGTTCCCCTCCTTGGGGTCTCTGAATCCCCTCACGTCAGTTATCCCAACGTGAAGGGCCGATTTCGGAATGTTCGTCACGTCGGATACCGACTGCCGAGTCGGATCTCTCTGTCTGTGGAGAGTTCGATTTTCTCTCTCCATGCGGCGTACATAACACCTCATTTCTTCAATTTCCTGGTCCCTCCTTTCGACCCGATCAACGTTATTGTTCTCCTCGTCTCGGCGAGGCCCCTCATGAGTTCGGGATCCTCTCCCTCTGTCATTCCGGGTTTGTGTATGAGATTTATCTCTGGTCCTTGACCGCTCCGCTTCTCGCGGAGGGTCAAGATGCTACTCCAGTGCAGCCAACGGCACTGTGGCCTATGGCAAGGGAACCATTGGTGTCGTGACCAGTGGCAGAATGATAGGATGCAACGCCTGTTCTTCAGGCTCCCCCGACTAGCTTCAGGGGTGGGACCTTAGAAACTTCTTTCTTGGGTCCCTTTGATTTCGGGGGAATCGGAGGAGGAAACCTGGACCTGTCTCTCCCGTCATGCTCTCTCCCCTTATCTCTCTTGGGAGTTTCAGCCATGAGTTTTTCGTTTTCCCACAGATGGCGCCAATTATAAATGGGTAGATTTTCTCAATTAGTACGGAAAACTAATCCCTCAATACCCAACAGAAGCAATGCTCTCAATATGGTGAACCTGTGATCTGCAAAATAATAAATCATCAGAGAGCTCTCTGCCGCTGTGGCAGGAAGACACTCCAATGATTAAGTCAGGTAAAAGCTCACAGGATGAACAATAACTCGAGCTAATATTCTTTATTAGCAAGCGTAATTATGCACTAGTTAAAACGTACCTTTTTTTGTTAACGTGGAGCTTTATTTATAGACTTTTCTTTAATCCTAATTCTCTTAGGATTCTGGTTGGAGTAAAGTGTCTTCTGATTGGCCACTAATGAGATAACTCTCTATCAAGCAGTTATCTTCTGTCATTAGAGTTTCATTCAATTAATACTTCTCAAATTAATTAAATTAGTTGTGGATTTCTCATCCATATCTGTTAGAACTGTATCCCAACTTATTTGAGATTCTGTCTCTCGGAGTAATAGTCACGCATCACCTTTCTCGGGTTGATGGTGTTCTCAAGCCGCCTTTCTCAGGTTGGCAAGATGTGGGGCCACCTTGACCAGGTCGGCTTATTGTCAAATCATCTTTCTCAGATCGGCTGACTAGATATTCGGCCTTCTTGGTTTAAATATAGTATGAATAACCTTTCTCAGGTTGGCCATAACCTCACATGATCGGCACGTGTGTGCCACCGTATCTTCTTATTGGTGCTGAACTAAAATCCTTGCTGAGGGGGATAAATGTATTTTCTCACTTACATTTTTACCCTCGTCAATTACCCAATATAAGCATTCCAAAATTATAAGTTTTCAATAAAATGAAATAGCAAAGTGAAAAATGCTAAGGGAGGAGGAATAGTGCTATGGCATAGAGAATATAAAACACTACAAAACTAGTAAGAGCAAAGGAAGTGTTTCCAGGGCATTTATTGAGCTCTTGACGTTGACGTCCATCCGTCCGATGAAAAGAATATGATCAAAAAGTAAAACAGGAAGTTCATCAATAACAAAAAAATGACAACTTATTATAGTTAAAGGACATGTCCACATTCTAAACTGCAAGAGTGAAATTACTCCATCAACAATGGATAAGAAAAATCCCAATTAAAATGATAGCATCACCTATATTTTTAAAAGAAAAAACCTAGCCTTTTCCCAATCCCCTATAACTATGTCTTATGTGTTGTTGATCATGTGTGATGGAGATGTTCTTAGGGTTTCTTTGTAATATGAGATTTCTTGATGTAGCATTGTGACCGGTAGACTTCCTTATTGTGAAGTTTCAGAATAAAAAACTTGTCCATTTAATATGATATTGTAACTAGTCAGAGAAGGTCTTAAAACATTTCAGTAGTAAAGCTTGGTCAGTCAGAGTAAGTTTGTAACCGATCATGGTGAGTTTCAAAATAGTCCAATGGATAACTCTAATTGGTCAGAAATACAGTGTGACTGGTCAAATTCAAGCCTAACTAGTCAGCCAGTGTTTTTTATTAGTCAACCAAGGCCTAAATTTGACTCTAATATTCTAATAAACTGTTGAATCTTTGTGAGACTTTTTACTATAAGCTTTGGTCATTGAGTGGATACTTGAGACATGTAATATGCGTTGATCCTGGTTTGGTGTTATATCATTTATATGGTCATGTGTCATGGCGATTATCTTTACTGGTCTCCATGGGCTCCGTGGATAGTTGTCAGTGAAAGATCATAAAATCTTTTGGTCTCATAGTCTACATGGGTAGTATCGGTCAAAGATCGTAAAAAGACTCATGATACTCATGGGCAGCTGTTGGTGAAAAATCGTAAAATAGGTAGGGTGTCTATGTGATTTCATCGGTTCGAATTCGTAAAAGGTTGAAGTGTTGAAAGGATGCATTGGTTGTCAAAGTGTGGCACGTCCATGGTTTGCATGCGAATCTTTGTTGCTTATCAATCGTACAAAATATTATGTGAAATGTATACTCTTGTATGTACGAAGAATCTATTATTTTTGGCACGAAATGTTTTAAATTCCTTAGTTTTTGTCCTTGCATCCTGCACGAGCTTCGGTTTGTGTTTTGTTGTTAAATTGTTTTACATGAATAAATGTTGAGCCTATGGAATAGAGCCAGAATTGACTAAAGTAGCTTAGGGTTTATTTATGTTCTTTTAGAATCTGCTTATTCTTTGGGCATTGTGGGCACAATTTAAATTTGTAACGCCTCGACTTTTTCGAATGTTAATTTAATCATTTTATTAATCATAATGATATTTGACAGGGGTAGAACTTAAATGAAAAATGAATAAGTTTTCCCTCACATAAATCATTTAGTTCGGCAAGGGAATGAAATGATATTAAGATACACGTGTCGACCACGTCAGGGGAATAACCGACCTGAGAAAGGCGATTCTTGCAATATTCGAGCAGAGAAGGCCGGATATGTGACCAGTCGATCTGAAAAAGATGTCCTGGTAAGCTGCCGACCTAAGAAAGGTGGTCCCACATCTTACCAACCTGATAAGGGTGGTAGATGTCGCACCTCGAAATTTTTTGGCCCCTCTTGCAAAAAATGAATTGTTGAACGGGTGGAATAGTTTCTTGACTTGTAATGCGATGAAGTATGAAAATGATTCAACAACTAGAACATATTTAAAACTCAGAGTTGTCTCTTAACATAGAGTTTAGGTGTGTCAACTCACCATCTAAAGCTATTTTCAAAGAAGATTCCTTTAGAAAAATAATTAAAATTTTTTACTCAGAAATATTATTATGTTTATGAAATGACTCATTTTTAAAGAAATCTGGTGATTTACTGTTACGAGTTAGGAATGTGTTAGGCACCTAACATCGCCTTTTCGGTACTTAATTTTTTCATATTAATTCCATTTTATTATTCTTGGCGAAAGTAATAAATATCTAATGATTGAATGTACAACTGGATAAAAAGTGAAACAGAGTATGAGGATATGACCTCGACTTATGCAATTCAACTCTCGGTGACAAAAATGTTGAATCGAGCATATGTTAAACTTTGACCAAAATATAGTATGCAAACTAGCATCTATACGTTACATTTCTATTCTCGAGGTGCCAGGGACCTTAAATCCCAAGCGTAGGATTTCAAGTTTAACAATAGTCCGATTGTTTTTATTAATAAATTATCATATTAACATTTCTTAAAATTACAATATGTCGTATCGGGCTGAATCAAGCTATTGTTGCATTCTCATTCATTTTTCGCTGGCTATATATGTCACCAGTGTTTCGAAAATTTCAAGATTAATTTGGTGTAAAGTGTCAATATTCTGATAATCTTTTGAGAAAGCACGACACGCAAACCGACATAAACTGTCAATTTGCACGACATACTTTTATTTGAGATTATCAGGACTAAAGACCGGGAGACATGGACAGTACGACGGCTATTCATATTTCTCAGTTTTTAGGCAGGACACATATTTGCTTAAATTTATTTTTTATTCGCAATCTTTCATCCCGACAGCTACTCTATTCATTTGTGCTCCAAATTATAGAATATGCTTAAATTTATTTATTTTATTAATTTTACTAAAAATAAAAAGAAAGATAGCAGTAACTATTATGGAGATATGGAAAAGGAAATATGATATAAAATAATAAAGAAGTTAAGGGAAACGAGAAATGAAAAAATTAGGATATAAATGTGACGGGTGCCAGTAATAGCATGCCGTCAATGTGAACACCGATTCTAAAAAATTCGTATAATGAGAACTAAAAGACAAGCATGACAGAGCAAGTAAGGCAATTTAGAACCGTGCAACGCGTTAGTTTTATCCTAGAGTCCTCAGCATACAAATTTTGCTTATCAAAATCACGAAAAGTACACCGGCTTTATGTCGACTTCGTGTCATGACCCATCCCAAAAAGGTTAAGGCACTTGATCGGCCAGGAGTGAAACTTGTAAGGTCTTCAACAATAGACTAGTTTAGAAATTTTCTATCAACATATTTGATATTAGAGTGCGAAAATAAAATTTACTTCCAGAGTTCAGTGCATAAAATAAAGTGTAATAATATGACCCTTATGAGCTTACAAATCACAACTACGGTCCAGAATTTCGACCGGTCAACAAAATAAACATTACAACTTAGGTCATGTTACATCAAAATATGCTAAGTCTAAGGATCACAAAAGATAACTTTAGTTTCAATACAACTTTTCAGAATTTCAAGCATGATTAGCATCATTGTCAAAACCTGTTGCATCAACAACTATATTAGCACTAAACTAATGTGAGTTTAGATATGACAAGTTTACTAAATTATGTATTAACATAATCCGTATTCTTGAAATCCATTATAATCAAATGATAACATCACGTGATATGTGAATCCAGTTTTTAGGCTTGCACAGTAACCACACACAATTATCAAATAATAATATTATGTGGCGATGAATTCAACTTTTAAGCTTACGCTGTAACCATGTATCGTAACAGTGTATGATCTACGGCAACACCAGTAAATTAGGAAGCAACCCCAAATATATAGTCGGTGTGATATCACCCGTTAGATTACTTGGTTAATAATCCCCACCCTTATTATTTCACCTTATCGCTAGAATTTTCATCTGCCCCCTAGCGAACAGGGCGCATATTGATCTCATAATCATGGTATAATATTTACAAGATCATAATTCTCTTTAAGTCTTAATCTATCATGCTTAGTTTATCGTCAATACAATGCTTACTCACTTAATAACATGAATTATACCTCGAAGCAATAAATCATTCATTTTCATTGTAGAATGCAAGTAAGCAAGTTAGATACAACACTCACCTGAAATTACCCGTACTTCCTTTATATTAATTCGTGATGATCTTCAATTTTTGGATTTCTTTTTTCGCCGAAAAACTTGGTGGCCGAAAATGGTGGCTCGGGCTGTGAATACGATAGTCTAGACGGAGTTCTGGTGTGTCTTAGTGTAAATGATAGTGTAGAGGTGGTGGTGGTATAGTGGTAGAAGATCGTGAGAGAGAGAGAGAGAGAGATGGTCCACGGGAGAGAAGGGGAAAATGGAAACAAAAATGCATACTAGCATGAATTTATATGTATATAATGAATTTAGAAAAAATATTTAATGCAAATTAAATAAAATATTAATGATAAGAGAGATTTACTCTCATTGTCTTGAGGAAAATTAGATTTGAGTTTGACTTGATTGATTTTCATCGGTCAAGGATTTGATCATGTGCACGAGTGTGAAATACTATGTGATCCCGAGAAACTATTCCAGTACCGATTTTTGAGAAATATGAAAATAGACCGGGTGACTTAGAAAAATATAAGGATTATCATGGCGTACTCGAATTTCTCATGTGAGTATTCGTTATTAGACGGTATCTCAGTACATCATAAAAGTAACGTTTTTAATGAACTAGGTCCCAAAATTGAATTTCCTAAATCGAAAAAAATTAAATTATGTGATAATCGTAATTATCCATGCTATTTCTAAATTTAAATAATTAAATCGAATCGAGGGTATTACACTTCGACTATTGGAACTTTGACCTCAAGAAGATGACGTCCGAACATTTAGAAGCGCAGACTAGAAATCTCTAAAAATAGATTAAAGTTTCTAGAAATGCAGACTAAATATGCGAACACTGGCTTTTTCGGGCATAATATTTACATTGAAAATAAAAAGAAAAAGAGAAATAAAATCAAGTAAGGAGAGTAGAAATTAAATGAATAATGCAGAAATTAAATAAACTGCTGTTGTAGCATTACCTTGTATTGATATCAGAATCCGTCAATTACAAACGAAAGAAACACGAAAAATTAGGCTAAACCATAAGTTGGCATAACAATAGATATTAAATACTAGTGATACCCCATGCTATGCTAAAGAAGAAGTACTATTGGATCTTTCTGACAATTGAAAATAAAACGGGCAAAGGCTCTATCTGTATTTGGACCAAAATTCTAACTAAAAGACCATAACCCTAATATTATTATGACATCAAGAGCTCGGAGCTAGAGAGTTGAATGACTCAAATGAAGAACACTGATCCTGAAAGTAAAACACTCTCTGGTTTTAATATGGAAAATGGAAAAAGGAAGAAGAAACGAAAGACAAAAGCTCTCTGTTTTTTTGTATCGTGTTTTTTGATTTCTGCTTCAAGCATGAAGAAAATATTTTTCTAGAAGAGAGAAGAACTCTGGCCGACTCTAAAGTCTTAAAAAATTTGATCAAATGCATTGATCGAATCCTATATTTATAGAAAGTACGGACTAATAGGATTAGATTTAAAATCCTTAATACTAAGTAATGACCAATTCGGTGTTATTTTCATTTGACAATAACACCGAATGGTGCTAGCATTGTTTATAGAAAGTACGGACTAATAGGATTAGAACTCTGGCCGACTCTAAAGTCTCGAGGCCTCGTTTTGAACAATCGAAAACTGCTAGCGTTGTTTATTTTTGTCCTAGTCACTGTCAATGGGTTTGTATCATCATACTAGTCAATAGTATGAAGTTTTCATAATTTCATGAGGTTCTCTCGTGAATGGTGCTCCTGAGCCCTGATTTGTGCAAGGGTAAATTGGTCTTTTTATAGGTTGACTTGCTGAATTTCTTCAGGTTTGTTCTTTGAGCACTCAATTGACCTCCAAGACATTTCATTGGCTTTATATTGAGATTTTTATCAAAATTAGGGTGGTAATATCATCCCGGCTCGATTCAGATGTTTTCTCAGTTCTCAGTCGATCAGAAGGGCAAAATCATCTTTTACGTTCAAACCTTTCTCTAAGCCTATTAACACAACCCAATTGAACCTTGGATTACATCAACACTCTTCCATCCACTATAGGGGCATTCTGGGTTGATTGTGTTAATCTTTGAAGTCCGTTGTTGAACTGTCCGTCTAAGGGCGAAATGGACATTTGAACCCTGTTTCCACTAAATTCTCTGAGGTTGCTCAAGTATCATCTAAATCATGTTCACAAGCCTTCTCAGTGATTGAAAGTGTCTTCGGTGAAGTTCTTCAGTCGTTAGATCATTCCACGCGTCTTTGACCCATCTAGGGACAAAACAATCATTCTACACACAAGCTTCTTTTGAGCCCATTCTAATAGTATGTTTTACGATACCAGTGGGGAAAAATCTAGTATCAACTGTGGGCAATTTTCAATCCGAGATAAGGCACAATTTTGACTAAGTCGAGATAAGATTCTAAACAGATATAGATGAGAAATCCATAGCCAATTAGATTGATATGAGAAGTATTAATTCAATGAAACTCTAATGAGAGAAGATAACTGTTTAATAGAGAACAAGCTAGAAGTTATCTCATTAATGGCCAATCATAAAGCATTTCACTCAAACTAGTGTCCTATGAGAATTAGGATGGTTCAAAGTCTATAAATAAAGCTCCAAGTCAATAGAGAAAGGTAAGCACTAATTTACTAACTAATAGAGAATATTAGCTTGAGTTATATTCATTCTTGTGTGCTTTGCTTGACTTAATCATCGGAGTGTCTTCCTGCCCTAGAGGCTGAGGGTTCTTCAAATTGAGAACATTACTTTTGCTGGATAGTGATGTCCATTGAAAATCAACCACTTACACTTGACGCCGTCTGTGGGAAAGCAAATATCTCATAGCAGAAACACCTAAGAAAGATCAAACAAAAGGGAAGAATGGAAAAGAGAAATCCAGATCTCCTCCCCCAATTCTCCCAAAGTCAAAGGGCCCGAGGAAGGTTCCAAAGGTCCCACCACAAAAGCTGGCGGGAGGTCAGCCTGGAAAACAGGCAGTAGCACCTCCCCTAGTTCCACCACCAGCACCTCCATAGGCACCACTTATGGCTCCCCCGCTACCACCAACATTACCTCTAGCCCCAGTGGGGGAACGTCTTGATCCATCGCAAGAAGTGAGAAGGTCAACGACAGGAGTTAGGTTTTGAACATGAACTCAAAAGAACACAGGAAGAGGATCCCGAACTCACTATAGGTCTCGTTTGAGAACTTACCATGACATGAAAAACAACCAGTGAGATTAGATCAGGAGATGAGACGAAGAGCTTGACAACATGAGGCGACACATGCACCAAATGGAAAGAGAAAATGAAGCCCTTCGACGAGAAAGAGACCGTACTCAGTCTATCGTATTAGGGCGGGATAAGCGATTAGAAATTGGCCTGTCATGTTGGGAGAACCGACGTGAATAGAGCCATAGAGATGAACACTGACCTCGAGAAGGGAATTAGCAGGCAGGAGCCATGCCAAATAACCAACACAATGTGGTTCCTCCACCACCGATCCCTCAACTTCCTAATATGATGGAATAGCTAAACCAAGAATTGGGTCTGTATTGACTAGAGGAGGACAAAACTCAGAAAGAATTATAGCAACTGGCAGTCTTTCCTCTATCAGTTTAGATCGATATGGAGGCATTACCCAAAAAGTTTGTTCCTCCAAAATTTTCTGTCTATAATGGCCAAACAAACCCGATGACCCACGTCAAGGGATTCTTTAATTGAATGATTATCTATTCAGGCCAAGACAGCTTGTACTGCAAGATGTTTTCTATGAGCCTTGGCGAGACGGTTTTGAATTGGTTCCATGCGCTTCCCCCACGGTCCATCAACAATTGGAGGTAACTGGCCAATCAATTCATCAAAAGATTTGTTACCAACCGAGCTCAGAAAAAGTATGTCAACATACTCCTAGATATGAGGAAGGGGTCCGATGAGGACTTAAAGGAATACGCAAGTAAGTACTGGGCAACATATAATGAGATCAGGGATTGCACGGAATCATATGCAGTAGAATCCTTTAGGTTGGGATTGTTGTCCCGAGATTGTTTAAGAGAATCCCTGACCATTATCCCTCCTAGCACTATATCGGAGTTAATGGTGAGGGTGGAGAAGTACGCAAAACTAGAGCATGAAATATGTAGAGACATGGATCGACCCTCTAGTCGAGCACACATGAGCACTGTGGTGAGAGAAGCTGAATTGGAACCAAAAAGGCCAAGTTCATCAAGATCAAGATCAAGATCTCCCACATTAGCTCACGACAAAATGAACATGTGGATGCCCTGGGATGCTTGGCATCGTGTCAGACTTTGACCTGAAATAAGAAAGTGGATAATATAAATAAAAAAAATAGAAAATATTTTGGGTAACTTAACATTTTGATTAAATTAAAAAACAAAGACTTCATAAGTTGGTTTAGTAATTTATTGGATGAACGAAGACACCCCATAATTAGATTGAATCATAATCGGAGACCGAAAGGTGGTTTGATAATTTATTTTATGCAATATTGACAATTGAAAGTTAACCTCGCTATTATTCTAGGGGACAATCGGACAAGGTTAGGACTTCCTAGGACTTATTTATTTACCTAACGATTACCGATACATAATGGTTAAAATTGCATAACAAGTAACAGTGATAATGGAAAAATAAGAAGATAATACTATTAGGATATTTAGTTTAGTTTTTGACACCTCAAGCTTGTGTTTAGCCACCTCTTGCTTAGTGAATAAACAAGATAAGACTTGCATGAAACAACTCCCATTTGGTTTCTGGTTTTGCCGAGAGGTAGGGGAAGAGAGAGAGAGAAGGGAGGATTGAAGAAAGATGTGGAATTCTTGGGCAAACATCTCTAGATGTGGAATTCTTGGGCAAACATCTCTAGGTATGGTTTTCTTATTGATTTCCTCTAAGTTTTAGGTGATAACTCTTAGCATGTAGCCTCATGTGAGTTGCTTTAGCATTAGGATAGCTCTGGGGGTGTTCTTCAACCCCAGTCCTACCACGAGCCACCACCTTCTGTCACCATTATCTCGTCGGAAAATTTATTTTCTTGCCAGTAACCTCTTTAATGTTTTGACAGCTTGTTAGACCGTTAAAGCGCCTTCCTATCGAGCATCTTACACACTGTTTCTGAATTTGAATCCTTAAGAACGTTTAAAGTATGTTTCAATACACAAAGTTTGACACCAAAATCGTCCAGAACGGATGAACGTACTATCTTATATGAATTTTTAAAGATAGTGAAAGGACATAGCTCTGTTTTTCTGGGAGTACCCACCATTTTCTTTGATTTTTGTGCAACTTACACTTCGAATTGGATTCCCTAATTTTTACTAAGGATATATCTTTAAGTTAGTGAAGTTTGGCTGCTAAAGTCATGCAAATATGTTATGAACTCTAGTTTTGGTGAATTTTAAAGTATACTTGTTTGGTAGTAACAAAAACTGTTTAGGGTCTATTTTCTTTTGATTATTGCAAAATATCTTTTTTACTCATGAAGCTACAATGTTTTATGAGGATAATGCTTTTAGTTATCCAAATTTGGGGTTGGTTTCAACCTTTTAGGACTTGAAATGAATTTATAATGAATTTTCTACCAAATTACAACAGATTTAAACAATAAAACAAAGTAGTACTCTTAACCCTTAAATACCTTGTTATATTTGGAATATTTTGAGTTTTGATAAAATTGGATTTTTTATCTGGGAATTTCGCGTTGTTTTAATGTGGGATTGTGTTGACCATTTTACTTAGGGTTCGTTTGTGCAAAGTTAATTATTTTGATTTTAATTGTTGGAAACCCAGGGTTACACTTGGAGGTGGTTAGTGAGACGTAGATAGACCAAGACATTAAGATTGACGTTAATTTATTGGGAATATATTTGACATTTTATGATCCATTAATGATAAATTATAATTGTGAAAGGCCAATCAAAGCTTAACGTTATATGCTTTCTTGACAAATGGTGAGTTTGGATATGCTTTTTTACTTGCATGCTTCTAAAAGCGTGTCCTAGCATGATATTTTCTATAATACAATTGATAGCTTATTAATAGTTAAACCATGCTTAAATACGGCACATGGCTGATAAGCGTGTGGCCTAGAGTTCTATATTATCGAAATTCTGTGAATGATGATCCTTTTAATGACATCATATAAGACCCAATGATTCCCTGCTATGTTAGGCGTGTGACAAGCGGTGGTTGAGATGAGGTTGGGTTCCACGGTCAGGTGATATCAGATGACGTCATGCCTATTCTGTTTGGGTTCCCTTGACTTTGGGTGGATTAGGGGAGTATACCTGTACTTCTCCTTCCCATTGTGTTTTTTTACCTGATCTTTCTTAGATGTTTCAGCCATGAGACATTAGCTTTCCCATAGACGACGCCAATTGTAGAGGGGTTGATTTTCTCAATTAGGACAGAAAGCTAAGAACTCACTATTCAACAGAAATAATGCTCTCAATGTGGTGGACCTGTGATATGCAAAATAATAACCAGTCAAAGGACTCTCCGCCATTGTGGCCGGAAGGGTCTCCAATGATTGAGTCAGGCAAAGATTCATAAGAAAAACAAGGATAAGCTAATTCCTGTGATATTTTAACTCAGTATGTCAGAACGTAGCTTTGTTCATGAATCTGGACCATTATTTATAGATTTTGTGACTTAATCTTCCTAATTCTCTTAGGACACTGATTCTTCATCAGAATCGAAATAAGATTGCCTTCTGATTGGCCACTAATGAGATAACTCTCACTTGTTTCTTATCCAAAAGTTATCTTCCACCATTAGAGTTTCATTCAATTAATATTTCCCATATTAATCGAATAAGCCGTGGATTCTTCATCCATATCTAATAGAACTGTATCCCGACTTACTCGAAGTTCTATCGTATCTCGAACTAATAATTGCCCATCACCTTTCTCGGGTCGATAGTATCCTGGGTCATCTTTCTCAGGTTGGCAAGATGTCGGACGACCACCTTTCGAAGGTCGGCTGCTTACCTAACCATCTTTCTCGGATCAGTTGGTTACACATTCGGACTTCTCGACTGGAATGTAATATGGTTGACCCTTCTCAGGTCAGCTATATCTTCACATGATTGGCCATTGTATCATAAATATTTCTCACTTAGTGCCGAACTAAATCGTTTACCGAGGGGAGTTAATGTATTTTTTCAATTATATTTTTACTCTCGTCATGAGCTATGAACCCATGCGCTACATTTTAATTAAGCACGGTTATATTATTCTAGCAATTATAAAAAATTAGATTTATTATGTAATGTAAAACGGATTACAAAATCTTAATATCAAAATATACATAATTGATAAATAAATTCATTACCAATAAAAAATACAATATGAATTATTTTTATCATTTGTACTTAAAAAATATTTAAAAAATAAAAACACTAAAAATTATTTTGAGTATAATATTTATCATTGTTAATCGTTTAGTTTGGCATAAATTTAGTTATAACGAACATGATTGAATTTTAATTTTAATTTTAATTCTTACATAAATGTGCATATCAATTATAAGAATTTTTAAACTCATTGTAGAAACAAAAAATTATATTAAGAAAGAATAAGATTTTGTTTTGTTAAATTTAAAATTTAAAATTCTAAAATAATTTGTTAGATTTTAAATTTCAATTTCCGTCTCACTTTCCTATTTCCCTTTTCCAGCGTTAGAGCTCTAGATTTCTCACGCGCTCCCTCCTCTCTCTACCTCTCTTCGACGGCGACACCGTCGGCCGTTGTTCCTTATTCTCTCCTTCTGGCTGAAAATTCTTCTCTACTTCTTACTTCACTTCAGCCGCAAAAGAATCCCCAAACCCTAACGCACACTTCGGACCGAAGCCCCAAAACTCTAATCAAAGCTAACCCTGACTCACCCGAGGCAGAGGAGGCATTGTAACAGGATACGACTACCCTTTGTCTCAATGTATGTATCTTTATTACTGGTATAGGAAAGGAGAGCCTATTACTGGCCTGTTTCTCCTTCTTACACGTCGATATCTCCTAGGTCATTTTTAGGTCAAGAACAATGAAATGTGCAGCGCACATATTAGCTTTGAAAAGTTTGAGTAAAGGAGTTATGTGGGTAGTTTCTTTCGGATTAAGATTCATGGTTAGTATGTGATCGGACCGGCAAAGTGCGTGTCGTTAGGGTGCCGGCCACGTGGTCAGTGGTTTAATTTCATAAAACTGGACTTTCCTCAAAATATTAAAAAAATGAGTATAGGGATAGTCCGGAGTATCGATCCACAGGGAAAAGAACGTTGATATCAGAGAATACGCATATTGGTGTTTTCGACGTTTCGGACGTCAACCTCAAAGTTTTGTTTGGTGCGGTTAAGCAATTATATCAACTAAAAGGGGGATTAACACTAGATTAAGGAGTGGGGTTAAGTCCTAAAGTTTGGTTCATTCAAATCTTTCGTTGGTCTATCTCTTCTCCTTATAACTCAATCTAACTCCCGGTGCCGGGTTTTAGATCGGAAAATTCTTCGATGAAAATCAGGATTTAAATTCTTAAAATGGTTTTGACGGATCTTTCAAGTTTTAAAGAAATAGGATTAAAAGATGAAGGACATCGATCCAAGTATTAGATATACCAACTCTAAGGATGGCTATATCTAAGCAAGGACTTAACTCTTCATTTTTATTTCAAAAGAAAACGCTTAGAAAGATCCATCAATGGCATTAAAGTTTGGAGAAGATAGAGACCAACATGGTTTTGAATTGAACTTCACATTTAGACTTAACCCACACTAAATTAACTACTCATACTTTGACATGAACAATATGGAAATGAAAGAAAACATAATGAAACAAGCTTATCTAAAGACAATAAGAAAGAACTAAGCAAAACTAAAATGGAATTAGATTCTAAAGCAAGAAGAACAATACTTAAGGAAGAAATGTAAAGAAAACTTGCTAACACTTAAGTGCTTCCAAGAGAATTCAAAGATTCAAAGGGGAAGAACACTTAAGAGATTAAGAACTAATCAAAACTTGAAGAAATATTGAAGAACAAATGAAGAACAGTAGATTAAAGCAATAAAAGTATGAAGAACAGCTCTCAACTCTCTAAAAATCTGATATATGCTAAAGTGTGTTGTGTATGTTATGTTCTCTCCCTTTTGCAAAGGAAACAACCTAAAACTAAAATATCTTACAAAATCCTAGGTGAAAGGACTATTCTAACCTCTAAAATGACAATTTAAGAAGCTTCTTATTCAGTGATTTGGCCCAAAAAATGAGCAAAAGTCGGCCCCACAAAATCAGACGTAACAGGTTCTCTATCAATAGGAGGATCTCTCTATCGATAGAGAAGTCCTCTGGTTTGTAACTGAAGCAGCCTCCTATCGATAGGAAGATACTTCTATCGATAGGGAAGTCTTCTGATCTTCTTTGATGCACCCTCCTATCGATAGGAGTGATCCTCTATCGATAGGGAAGTCTTCTGATCTTCTTGGATTACCCTCCTATCGATAGGAGTGATCCTCTATCGATAGGGAAGTCTTCTGATCTTCTTGGATTCACCCTCCTATCGATAGGAGTGATTCTCTATCGATAGGAAAGTCTTCTGGTCATTTTTGATTCAGCCTCCTATCGATAGGAAGGAACCTCTATCGATAGAGGGCTCTTTTTCCTGGTTCTTTGCTAGGGCTCTATCGATAGGGATAAACCTCTATCGATAGAGAGGCTTCAACTTCAATTTCTTTGGTTCTTCCTCGTCTCTTTGATTCGGGCTCACTTTCACTCCTCCCGAGCCTTCAATTGGTCTTTTGTCACTATCACCAATGGTTCCGAGGCCTTAAGTCCTGGTAGAACCTTTTGGGCATTCATTTAGCGCTCGCAAACCTGAAAGGGTAGAAAAACAACCACGCGTGCAATATTAACTAAATAAATACATTTGCCTACGCATAATTGTCAAAATGAGTATGTTGAGCCACGTTATTATGCAATATAGTGCGCTCATCATTATGTAATAGAGATGGGGAACACTTATTGGTTGGAAAAGGAGGGGGTTTGTTTTTTTCTAAAAATGAAGTTATCAGATTTATAATGATTTGATGCATCGAAAAACATGATGATGCTGATGAAATTTTTGCCTATCTGTATAAAGATATAGAGGTTCCTTACAAAAATCATATAGAGGTTCCCTACAAAAATCATGTTGGAAATGGTAAATAAGGGCGTCACTAGGGATTTTTGCAAATAGTTATAAATTTGTAGAAGTATACAAACATGGTTTGGAGGCATGAGGTTATTTTCTCTTTTTGTTGCTTGTACTTATAGGGTAAATCAACTGCTTTGTTCAAGAGGATGAAGGTTTCTTATATGGAGGTGTACAACCAGTACGACAAGGATCTCTTTTGAAATGGGGTATGAAATGCGATAATGTTTGAACACTTGCTTTCTTGGTGCCCTTTAGAAGAGTTTGTTTCATGCAAAATATCAATCAAATTTCTGCATAACCAAAAGGGAGTTTGCATATTTTTTCCTATTTCGTCGGGCATCCCAGAAAATGTTGTGTGAGACCTCGACCCATAATTAGGTAGTTTAGGACGTTAGTGGGGATTAAATTTATATTTAAACGCTAATTCGATGATAATTTGAGATTTAAATGAAAATCGAGAGATGGTCACGGCTTTTATTTTTATTCCTGTTCGAAACCCCGGAGTTGAATCGGACGATAAGTTGGCAAGGCAAACCTTTCGGGGTGTTGTAACATTAGGGAAGTGGACCGAGTAACATGTGAATATTTTCCCTATGGATATACTTCACATCTGATATTATCGTTTGATATTTGCATGTAGTTTCCCCAACGTTGAGCTTAGGACACCACCTGCTTACAGCTTTGACCTAGTTAAACCCATGAAGCTGCTCAAATTCATTTTGTACGCTAGAATTAGAGAGCTAGAGAGAGAGAGAGAGGGAGGAGCTTCTTCAATCTGTTCATCGTCTGCTTCCTTCAACCTTCAACCTGTTCTTCTACATTGAGTTATTTAATCATCTAAGTTAGGATTTCATTGTCGATTCTTCGATTTTGGGACAAAGATAGACTTAGTTTGAACATATTTGTTATATATCAGAAGGTATTTGAGGTTAGAGCAAGAAATCATAAGAAACCATGTCCTGAAACCCATTCTGCGACCCATCCGGCCACGCATCCGGTCACGGATCCGGATTTCCGGATTGGCTACCGGATTGGACAGTTTTAACCCCAAACTTTGAGTTAAGCTCCAGAATGCTACGGACCTCGGATTGACCTCAAATTTGGTATTAATATACCTTGATATGTTGTCTTTCAACCCCAGTTAGAACCAACTCAATTGGATATCTAGAACTCCTTGAATTGAGATTTCCGTATGATGTGTCTAATTTGGAACAGTTTTGTTCCATTGCATTTTTACTCTACCTAAAGACCAAATTGAACTTTGTTTCCTTCTTACAATATGTTCCCAACATCTTAAACTAGTACCTTGTCAAATTTGGTGAATTTTAGACTCCATTAGATTAGGTGCTCGAACTATTTTCTATCGATGTAAATTTCAGCAAATCTGCCATGTTTTACACTTGAGTTATTTCGATCTCCGAGACCCCCATTTTGACTTCATAATCACCTGAACCTTTGTACATTCACTTTCAAACCTCGCTAGACTTAGTGTGATCTGTTTATTTCAGGTTTGAACAGTTTGGGATAGGTGATGTCAATGTTAATGTACCAGGTCTAGGATGATCTTATCATTAGAAATTGGAATCCAGGATAGTTATTAAACCATTGCATTTCTTATTATAGGAATCACTTGTGACATCAAAGTCAGTGAAAACCATCAAATTACGTGAGGTGAGTCCGGATATGCTTATCTTACTTGCATATTTTTTTACTACGAGTTCAAACATGTATTGTTATGTTTAATATGAAAACTTGTCTATATTCAAGGCATGTTTAAACACGTTGAATGATAGGATGTTTTACCTATCATAAAGCCATGTTATAATTTTGAATTTTGAATACAAAGACAAGCATAAATGACATCTCATAACACAGTGAATCCCTGACCGCTGGGGGTGAGAAAAGCGGTGATTTAAGGAAGGGTCCCACGGCCAGGTGGCATTGGGTGACGTCATGCCTATCATTGAGATTACATTGAGGGTCGCTCCCTACACTAGCTCTGGCATATACCGTTGTTTATATTCTGAATGTCAAGTATGAATTGTTATTGGACTGTTTAAACTGCATAACCTATGGGTTACGAGAAACTGAGACTATACTTTGTTATGTCCTCAGGCTACGGCCTATGGACCGATTCCTGAACATTGATGACATGTTGTTTAAAATACAATAAATGAGATTAGAACATGGCAAACCTGTAAGGTTTGCATATCTTGATTCACACTAGCTTTATGCTAATGAATGTTGCTATGCAACATGCCAGGTCACAAGCAGTATCCTGATAGACGTTGAAGACAGATAGAAACTGCTCCACTTTTTGAGTTACTTTGTAGATACGTATGTGTACGTAGGACTTGTGTTTAATAGGCCACAGCTGGTCACTTTTGAAAGTGTAATATAAACTACGTTTGTACTTTAATCTTGAATGACAGGTTATGCACGTCCTTGTGAAATATTTCGTTTAATTACATGTTTCCGCTACTCTGATTAATTCTTATGACTTAACATAAAAGACAGATAGAATTCCATAAACTTTTAATTACGGAGAGGCCTTAGTGAGTTAGACTCACTGGCCGGTCACTAATCCACCCCATTTTGGGATGGATCGTGACATGTTGCCTATACATGCTTCTTACCATTTCATATAATTAATTGATCGCTACCTATGCAAAAAATTGCATGACTTTGGTTGATGCCGGAATCTCTTAGCAGCAAAATCCACCTATCGGGGTGGTGACTATATTTCAGAACCTCGCTTTTGTACTTCCAAGTCAGAATCTCCTAAGAACTTTGCTCCTATTGAAATAGTGCTGCATTCCCAACTAAGATAGAACCTCTCAATCATAAAAATCCTAGAAGAAACAAAAAGAATGTTAGCAAGCAAGAGAAAACATGAGTAATAATAAAATACTAGAAAAAGTCCTACCTAAAAGTTGCTCAAGTATTTAATACATATAATTTTTATCTGCATTCACAAAACAAAATATTTGCAATTAACACAAATTACGAATTGATATGTATCAAATAACTAACAATGAATGATATTTACCGAGTATAGAGTACTAGCGAATGCCCGTGTCGTGCCTGAAGGCACGCAGCAAACCTCGCATTAGTGTCGTTCTAACTTCGAACATGTCCATCTTACCGATTTAAACAAATAGATTCAAGAAAAATAACACATTAACAAATGAAACCAAAGCATATCTCATTCCAATTAGTACATACTACAAATTATTCATGAAAATAATAAGAGCATGTAATCAAATAGGATATGTACTTGAACTCCATTTTTCAAAAATGATTCAGTCCCCTCCTACCAATTTTGAAGCCAAACAATTAAGGCAATGCCCGCCACTTCATTTAAAAAGTACAATAAAACTCAAAATATGTGTCGATATATTGGTTACATATTCAAATGTTAAAAGAGACACAATCAATCGCATTCTATTACAATGACACATTCTTGCATGACCAACGGGCTAGTGAAAAATTATATAGCATGCCAAACACACCCTCAAGTGAAGTTGACAATTGACATATTCTTCTTGCAAGACCTGCATTGTAGTTTTCTTACCCCTTCATGCCACAAAGATGCTTATCTTTTCTAATCGTCTTGCAACAAATTTAGGAGTGACACAGAATAGCACTTATTCTTTTCATTGACCTAAACAAAAGTAAAATAGTTCCAAATATCAAATAAATCATGCAAAAGATGTAACAAAGATAAATCATACGAAACACACATGGTATAGGATGATAAAACTTGATCTGCAATATGAAACACAAAAGTGGAATACTGAAATAGTTCGTGCCTAAAGGCACCAAGCACACATAAACGAACTTACCACAATAGTTTAATTCCAACTCCTCACGAATGTTCATAAACTTGACCTTCAATATTCATGATACCTACTCAATCGACAATCATAACCACATAAATAGTAGTTGAGTAAGGTTAACAAATGTGGACAGCTAGAGTTTCAAAACCACGAATCAAACTAACTTTCCAGTATCGCCAAAAGGTGTGTACCAATGCACAGTGATACACAAATCCAATGTTATCCACTAACGTGATGCATGCAGAGTATTGGAAAATTGCTAAAGCATACAAAATCACATACGAAGATATGTTTTAAAATTTTAATTTTTTTTTTGTGAAGCTTAGTGCTTTGAATGAACATCATAATGAAATTTTAATAACGGCAATTGTTTTAAAAGGTGTAACAATTTGAAAAATTATTTGGAGGGGAATTGAACCTCATTATAACTACCGGATATTGGGACCCAAGGTATGTATATTGTTCTATCCACAAATAGCATTTCTTGTACCAATGTTATATCTTTAAACATACCCTAACATCAATGAACTTTTAGTTAAAGCGAGTATTGGGTCGGATCCCACACCACCACACCAGCATTTCAATCCACTCTGGTTTCGTCCCGAACCCCCCTTGACCCCATGTGTAGCACTAACCTGTGGCAAACACACACCTTGTATTTCAACCGTTGGTACGTGCAATTTATAATCAACTAAAAAATGGATCTAAGTAGCCCAAGATGGATCCAGGATTTCACTTCTAACAATTTGCAAGAATACTACATGTTTAAAAGAAAATGAGGTACAATAGCCTCTACTTCCCCTGTATCCATAGCATACGGTTGACACCATGGGTTTTTTATTTTTTGCAGGTGGTGCTTTCCTAACGTGAGGAATCATGATTTTCTATTTAGTGCACCACTCAGATTTAAGTAAACATGTATGAAATTGTGTACGCTATTCAGTGCACTACCTGGGAAAGGATTTTCGTGTGTGCATGCATAGAATTCACAATTTAGGACATGAAAACTTCAAGATGCAAAACAACACAGCTACGGTTCGAAAACGATTAAAAATAAAAAAACAATAATATGATGTAAAAACAAACAAACTGGGGTTATCAGAGAATCAATCAGAGCGGCAAACCTATGTAGAAAATGTTTAAATCATCTACAGCTCCTCCACTACCATTGTCGGCTACTCAACGGGGGCTAACACAGCACCCTTGGTAGAAACGCCAAAATGCTGAAAACAATGGAATTGATAAGAACGGCTACTCAACAATTGAAGTTGAAAATGTTTAATATGATAGCAAGAGAGAAAGACCAAATTCAAAGGTACAGGGCAGGATGGATGGAGTCTCAACTATTTTGTTCTTTATGCCCTTTTCTATAGGTTAAATAAACAAAAGCTAATACCTAGAATGTGGCTCCATTGCAATTACAGTTAGTCATTACTTCTACTACAAAGGCCCTAAAGCTATTTGGCATCTCTCTGTCCACAAAGTAAACAAAAAATAGCTCAAATGAAACACAAAGTGTAAACCATCTAGTGGTAGAAATAGAATAACCTTATGGAAATACACCAAATGGAACACAAACTGTAAACAAAACGGAACGTTTAATCTCAAAAAATGTTGAAATGTTGAATGGAATGTTTAACCAAGTGCCATTGAATAAATTTTTTGATTTCGTTTTTTACATCAAAGCCAAATGGAACCTTTAATGGATCCTAGAAAATCGCTAAGAGTGAAAGCTATGGAACCTTTAATGGAGCCCAAAATGCCAATCGGAGACTGAAATTTCTAGGTTTTTTTTACGGGAAGCTTCAAAATTTCTAGACAATCGTTGAAGTCACCGATGCCAATCGGAGACTGAAATTTCTAGCCTATCGTTGAAATTGCTACTCAATGGCCTTTGAAGATTGCCAAAGTCGCTACTCAACAATGGCCTTCGAAAAGCGCTGAAGTAAAATTGTTAGTGTAAACCTATTAGCCAGATAAAAAATTGATCTCAACCTCGCCTTTTCTCTTATCGAACATAAATGAAACCAAATTCTAGTAGAAGATTCTCACATATAACCATGGAATTGGTAAAAAGTGGAAATTAATACTAAATTCAAAAGACAAATGTCGCTAGAAATAGTAAGTTACATTTGGTTAGTAACATTTAATCACGACTCTTCGTATGCTTCAGAAAGAACCTTGATAATGTAGTGTCAAGCCAAAAGCATGCCTCGAGATTTTGTTGAAAGATAAATTATGCTTCCCCCATGTAAAATTGCTATCTAAATTAGGCCTTGAGAACTGTGATAATGACAACAACACTACTTTTATGATAAAATGGATACATGGCAAAGACAGCAAAGAAACACAAACAAAAAGTTGAGGGTGGCCTGACAATGATCCACAGCTATGCTCGTACATACTAAGGATGTGGGTGATCTACAAATTACAATGCATGACCCAATTTCACTCAAATCTCATGGACAAAAGATACATTGGAGCATGTTTTCGGGAATGCCCAAGCAATGTGAATGTCATAAACAATCAAGTTGGAAATAAGTTGCAGAGGTCAAAAACAAATTTAAAGAACTATGATTTTTCATATTGCAAATCACCTAATCAAATTTTGTGTGTTCAGTAAAGTTTCAATAAATCGGGAATTCCTGTTCTTCTATTTTGAAAGAACTACATGATTTGTACAAGACCTAAACATCAACTATTTTTCATCTACCCAATTGTTCTTCTAAACACGCAGATCAATGAACTATTTGTACGTGATTATTGTTTTTCAAGCAAATGAATGTACATTCAAGCAGATGAATGTTCAAGCATATTTGTGTACATTCTTCTAAACGCGCATATGAATCAACTATTCTTCTAAACAACCCAAATTAGAATTTTCATGTTTTCCAAGCAGATGAATGTCCAACTAAGTACATGCTCACACAGGTCCCTTAATGCCTCCCCCATTATTGGCATCAATGTTTTAGTTCATACATGTAGCCCCAACATTTACATGATATGTTCTAATACGATGACTTCGTTCGTAAGAAGCAAATTCCACAACCTCTCTATTTTCTCGAATCGGGTGATTAGGCTACAACATTATCATTGGTTAATTGGAATCATGTTGCCCATGCTTTGTATGGTCCAGTTCAATGAATGCTCTTCTAAAAGCTGAGTTCCTCAAAAAATCCCTAACAGGAGGTACATCGAACAATCAAATATACGGAGAAAAGCTAAATTTGTCTAAGTTGGTCTATTTCACTAAGGCATTTTATCAAACATCCTAGACATAAAAAATTTGGAATAATGAAATTAAGAAGAGTATAAGAAGAAAAAGAACACCAAGATGTATAAGAAGAAAATAACACCCCCGAAAGAAAAAAAAATTAAGAAGAGAAATCTACCTGAAGCAAGAAGATAACCAAAATGAATCACTGTTCTTTGTCGTTGCTATGATTCCTACCATATCAAAACACCAAAAACTTGGAATAAAAATAAACAAAGTTTGCAAAAACATATTGGGAGTTTTAAGGGTTTTCAACTACCTCACCGATCAATCAAATAGCACACCAGACTGCGGCAAGATGGAGGCCCTTCGTTCTCGAATAAAAACATGCAAGCGGCCGCGGTCTCCACTGACTAAACAGCGGAGTGAACAACTAAGTGGGAGAAGCGGGGGTGAACCAGAGGTCCCGCAGTAGGCCAGGGTTTGCTGAAAGTAGAAAAAATGAATCATAAATCACTAATTTTAGTTGATGAAAACGCTAAGTTCGCACCAAAAATCACTGATTTTGGTAGCTGAAAAAATGAACTAGAAAAATGACTGACTTTGCACCTTGAAAATATGAACCAGAAATCGCACAAATGCTGAAACCGCACGCCGGGGAGAGAGAGTGAACACTGAGTGGGTGGAGGTGATGGAGAGAGAGAGAGAGAGAGAGAGAGAGAGAGAGAGAGAGAGAGAGAGAGAGGAACGATGTACTCGGTGTGGGTAGGGGGATGGATGAAATGGATAGCTGAAAACACTCCTATTGCCATCAAAGATTTGACAGATTTAGGGAGGAAACTCAGATGAGAGGATTGATCTCAACCCTTGAATGAAATTCTAAGTTAATCTCAACCATTGAAATCTTGATAAAGTTAGTTTGTGAGGGGGTAAGTTTAAAAAACACCCTTGTTTTGTTATATAGATTTGTATTTTTGTTATGTTGCTATAGATATACATGTACACGTTCTTGTAGACCCTTTCAACTTTAGATTCATCTATATCCTCTCTCTACCACTCACCCCCTTGCCATTCACTCCAGTGCTGGATTTCCTAAAGAAGGAACATTTTAATATCTTAATTAGGATCATTATTTTCTTTGGCAATTTTGACCAACAACTTTTATTGGCAATTCTAAGAGAATATTACCCGGAACACAAATTGTTTATATACAAGGAATGAGAATGCAAATGGGAACCGGAACGGCAACGGTGTTTACCATGCAATCTAGATGGAGTGTGTTCTATCATATCAATCACGCAAAAACACATTTACAGGAGCTTGACAACTCTTTTTTTGATATTTTCTCTTCTTAAAAGTACAATTTCTCTAGATCAAAATCAAGCAAAAAACCAAATCTTCTTGTATGTGGATTTCTACGTCCACTGTTTTAGAATATAAGTTTACCGCAATCTAAAAATAGTTCCTGCTAACCGTACAAAGGTTTTATATTGGTCTTTGACTATGCTTATGAATCATGTTAAACTGTTTGAAGTAAAGTTGTGAATCTCGTCTCGTCCCGTCCGGTACATTTTGTACCGACGTGAATTTGGGAAGAATACACGTTCGTTCCATTCCGACGGTGGTCCCGGATGGTCTGGGCTGGTCTGGGTGGTCCGGGTAGTTCTGGCCAAATACCGGATCTCGGCCGGGACAATTTTTTTTTCTGCTCTGTATTTTTTGCAATTACAATAAAATGTTTAGTCCGAAAATGTAATTAAACATAAGGGAAAGTGTTTGAGGATAATTAGAACAGACAAAACCTAGATCTGGTAACGTTTAACACAGACGGCCTCTCTCTCATCTCATCTTCTTGCTTTGAACACAAACATTTTTGTGCAGTGGTTCTCTCTCTATCAGGTGTTCGGACTTCGATTTCGGGTGGGTCATATACGGGTGTTCGAGCTTCAACCTTCTTTGACTTCGGGTGGGGCTCTCTCTATCAGGTTCGAATCTATAGATTATTTCACTGTAAATCGCCCACTGATGTGTGCAGTGGTTCGATTATTTCACTGTAAGATAGCCCACTTCTTTGGCTCAGTATCATTGCATATTGATGTAATGGTAGTGCTCTGTAATTTGCCTAAAGTCAGTAATGGTAGTGCTATGCTAGTTCACTAAAATTTGTGTAATGTTAGTGCTCTGTTATTCCACTAAAATTTGTGTAACGGTAGTGCTCTGTAATAATGGCTCGGTAATTTCATTTTTTGTAATGGTAGTGCTCTGTAATGGATTTATAATTTGCCTAAAGTTGATTATATATCAGATTTCATATAAGATGTAAGATTACATATAAGATTCGTACCTACATATAAGGTTGCTTACTGCCTACAATTTGTGTAGTATTTGTGTATGTTTTTAAGATTACATATAATACTTAAGTCATTGGTTTGTTAAGTATTTGCATATTGTGTTTTAGGCATAAAATGACTGATAATACTTCAAGTGGTGCCACTTCGGTGGCTTCTGCTCCTGTAAGATCTGATGATCGAGCTTGGGGTCATGCTAAGTCCGTACCAGGGAAAAGGAACAATACAATTTGCATCCATTGTAATAAACATTGAAAGGAGGTGGGATCACTCGATTGAAGATGCATCTTGCTGGATTTAAGGGGGAAGTTGAACCTTGCAAAGCGGTGACAGAATTACTTTAAATTAATATATTATATTTAGCGATAAATCCGGAATGGTATGCCGGTACACTCCAATACCGATATGTACTGTTCCAGTAACAAAACCGGTATGCTAACTGGTACGAGATTCACAACTTTGGTTTGAAGCAGAATTCACTTGAAATTGCCTTGCCCATAAATGCTGGCACCTGTATTTTGGTTCCTAGCAACTCTTTTTTGGAGGCTGAGGAATCTGGAGAGTGCCCCTATCAAGAACCAGGTTCTTTTCAGGGAAAGCTGCTGACCCATTTTCGTATTTCACTCTTGCCACACCAACTGTGTCCTCACAACATTTAATGGAGGTCAAAGATCTGTACCCTTTTGGGGACATTGCTGAAACTAGGTTGGGCATTGTTTGTAAGCCACACGATGGAAGAGAGAAAAGTAGATATGAAAAGATGAAAAATGTGTGGTTCTTGAGAGTGAGACCCTAAGAGCATCACTACTTGGCTCCTTCATTTACCACATTATATTTTTTTAGTAAAATTAAAAAGATAATAAAAAATAATTTGGACCTATTCCTGAATTACAGAATATTCCCTCCCCTTCTCTCCCTATGCTACTACGATGGTTGTGTAGATACGAGTCATGAACAAGTATGTGTAGCTAATACTAAACTCAAAGTTCAATTTCATTAGACGCAGAAGTGTAAGAAGATTCACAACTTCCCCGATTTCCACTTCGTAAAGTTCGCAACCACCGGAATCCCTGCCTTTTCGGCGTGAACAGCTAGTTTTGGTCGACGTTGACAATCCTCCGATATGAAGGTTGTGGGATTGGTCAGTGGGGGCAAGGACAGCTGCTATGCCATGATGAAATGCATGGAATACGACCATGAGGTTTCTCTCCCTTTTCACTTAGTTTTCTTACACTTCGCTATCTGTCTTTACATGTACGTATTGTTTTCTTAATTTGTAATTTGGTTTTGTTTTGAGACTTCAGATTGTTGCATTGGCTAACTTGTTACCTGTTGATGATACACTGGACGAGCTTGATAGCTACATGTACCAAACAGTGAGCTTTACTAACTCTATTCACTTACCTGTGCATAGTCAAGTTTAATTAGGGCAAAATGCATCAAATCATACTCTAGAGTCAGACTTTTGTTGTGCCATGTTCGTTATATTCCATCGTACAGGTGAAATGAAGCAATATTATTTGCTATTGTTTACAGTTGATATCAGTTTATGAAGTATGCACACTTTGTTGGAAGTCACATATCGGTGTCGGATACTTGTTGGGCACGGACGCTCTTTCAGACACGTGTTCAACACATAATTTAGAACTGTTCTAATTTTGTTTAGTCCTTTTCACTTGGATAATTTAGGGTCACTTTAGAACACACTTGAACACGGTGAGAAACTTTCTGGATACCTTAGGGACACTCATAGGACACATTAGGGATGTCAAATAAAATAGTTGCCTATGATCAAACTCGGATGAGCTCTTCTTTTTGTGTGATAAATGATGGTTGATAGACTATACAGGCATGTGTGAATGAGAAATACTTGTTGTAAGAACACTTTTGTGAACGATGCATGAAAAATTGAATGACATACGCGAACGAAGGCATATGGGGCATTTTTTTACCATTAGACCCTTATTATGGTAGTTTTTTTATGGTTTTCATTTAAACATCGCGTATATACTGGAATTCCAAAATTATATTCTTTTAAAATATCCCCAATGTATCATTTTCTCCATATTTTTGAAATTTGTGTAGAAAGTCTTGGCCTATCTCTGGTGGTGCTACCTAGATGTCAAGTGTATCGGTTACTTGAACTTAAACAGGCAATCCACATTTACATCCTATACTATTGCACGTACACTTGATTTTGTAAGACAATTTCATAGTCCGTCTGTATGTTATCCCCATGTAAATTATCTGCCATAATATTATGTTTTTATGCTGTTTGGAAAGGTATTCAAGTAATTTCCTACCGCACCTTTCCACTAAGATCCAGTGTTTTTCTTTGCGGCATAGTAAGTTTGCCAAAAATATAATGAACTTGATTGTTATCTGAACTCAAATGCCCTTCAAGAATTCCAATCACAATTGGGTATGGAGCGGCCCTTAACTTCCAACCTGAATAATGATTGGGTTGCAACTGTCTTCCAAATTGATTATTGTGTTGTTAGTTGTTGGAACTAAGAAGTTGGCTAGTTTCACTACTTTGTTGACAGAGTTAACGTTCAATCCCATTTGCATTTGCGTACTAATTGTCCTGCTAAGGGGAATGGATTATAGAAAATAGGTTCGGCAAGGACTCTCAAGGTACTTTGCTGCTGTCAATGTTAAATTTGATTGAGTTGAGCCTAACTGAAGTCTGATTACATGACGTAGTCTATTGGGATTGTGGGGCATGTGCATGTTTGTGGTTACTGTAACCGACTGTTTTGCTTCAAGGAAAGCAGTTTCTATTTTGATTAAGGAATTGTAGATGTCTATATTATTATTGACTTCTGAGTTTCTTGTCAGGTGGGGCACCAGGTAGTTGTCAGCTACGCACATTGCATGGGTGTGCCATTGTTCCGAAGACGAATACAAGGATCCACAAGGCAAGCCCTTTAGGATGGAAGTTTAGTAAAACTATTAAATCCTATTTTATGCTACAATTTTCTCTTTGCATTGCGTTAATTAGAAAGTTAGCATAAATCTTGTATGGTCATAGTAAAACATTATATTTGGATAATTCAAGCATAAACATGTAGTTATTTATTTATTATTTGTTGCTTTGTCATATCACAGTACCTGACAGACCATCTTTCTGATAGCACCGTGCATTAAGTACTTTAGCCTTAATTTCATTCATACTACACTTCTTTCTTGGTGACCGTTATTAAAAAGAAAATACATTTCCTTCTGCGATCTTTCATTAGTACTTTTTTTTTTTTTGTGTGTAAATGGGAGTTAAGGAGAATTTTATGTAAAATTTCAGTGTATTGTCAAACAAATCCAAATGAAAAAATTTGACGGACTACGAAATGCTGGAACTGGATTGGGTTGCCAATGCTATTTCATGCAAAACCATCCATGAAACTCTTCCCACAATACCAGCATGCCATTTATTTGGACGTATTTAACTTGGACTGTTCTGGATGTATGTAAGTACCCTGTCGGACACTCAATGCTTGGATCTAACTGTGTGGGATACATCATACATGTGTGACAAACGCGCCCATTTAGACATTTGGATCCCCATTTTTTTGTGATATTTGGAGGGAAAAAAGCTCATCGGATAAAAAGGAAACATTTCTAACCTTTCACATAGTTGAGGAATAGAAATTTTATATTATTTCTTAATCCCGTTTGATTTTGAGTTCATTTTTAGATAATTTACTATATGCTATCTGATAATATCTGAAAATGTACAGTTTATAATGCACAGGATGGGTGCCCTTTCCCATACATAACTTTTGGACACATATCCCAATGTCTTAGGACTAGAGTTTAGGAAGGTCTGCCACTTGGACGCACATCCACACCTGATACTTATAGTTGAGTCCTGTAATACAAATTTTGCTCGAGTCATATAGGATCTTTTGTGGAGGTTGCTGGATTAGGTATTGGATTTTGCAAGTCTAATTTTTATTCGAGTTTTAACTTTTGATATTAGATTAGTTGGGAGTGTACATCGTAAAAAATAAAGGTAAGGATTTATTGGGAATCAAGATCTTGGCCATTCATAGTCGGGTTTTTCAGTTTTAAATTCCTCAAAAGTTATATTTTGATTATCTGGCATAGGCAATAATTTGTTAGAGAGGATTTTAGGTAGAGGAATAGATCATGAAAGGATGTCGGGCTTTGTTACACGATCCCTTCATTTTTGTTGAAGTACCCATATGGGTGTGTCGTCACAATGACAGCTTGACAAGACAGCAGTATGTGTACCAGATACGGATGCTTAGTATATTTAAATTTTGCATTGCTTATATATCAAAATTATGGTGTTTCTGTTGTATAGAATAAGATATATCACAAATAAATTTGACTTGCATTTACACATATTCACTTTTTTTTCTCTTCCCTTATTCTGCGTATCTTAAAATTTGAAGTTTGATGTGGTTAACCCCTAAATATATCCTAAACATTTTCCTGCATCCTAACTCCAGAACCCGACTCCATGTATTGTAGATGTGGTGTATGTTGTCAAAGTGTCCCTCCCACTTTGCTTGTTTCCTCCTTTGTTTGGATTTTGCTAAGTTTGACATAGGCTGGTGATGTGATGAGTTGGACAGTCTCTGGAACATGCTAGTTTTTCGCGAAATGTGTGTTAGGCTTTGGAGGCTTAGGTGGAGACCTCCTTACTCTGAAAAAGAATTTGGTTTCCTAAGTCCCAAGGTTGCTTTTTGCTGCTCCGGGAAATTAATGGTAGATTTCAGCATGAAGTTGTATTTTGTGAAGCAAATATGTGACGAAATTTTACAAAAGTAGCCCACAGGGCAAAAAACTGACCAATAGAAAAAGAGAAAACTAGAACAAAGACCAGAGTTACACCTACTCCGACACACCAAAATGGACCAAGGCATTAGTTCCTCAAAAAGCTCTTAGTGAGACTCCTGTTAGCTCAAATCAGATTATTATTCAGAGAGGTGTTGACATTCTTCCAAGAGCATAAGCAAGCTCTAATATCATCCATAACCTTCTTAGTGAGCCCATTTGTATCGATGCCCTTCTTCTGGAAACTCTGCAATTCCTTTCAACCCATACGTAATACAGAGACACAGCAAAGGCCAATTTGCCAACTGTGACTTTCGTTGAAGTTTCGCTTACTATTTTACTCCTCAGCTTCATAGGATTTCTGGAAACCCCACATTGTTTAGCATCTACTTCCATGCATGGCCTGATAATTGGCACAGAACAAGTAGGTGGTGGTTAGATTCCGTACCTCCAAGCCCGAGAGCACAGTCCTTGACATTTGTAACCCCCCAACTTGCTATCTTGTTCCTAGGAGGTAATCTACCATGGAACGCTAGCCATTGGATAAAAGGCTCATCTAAGAATATGGTGCCAAAATCAAACTAACTTTGCAAAAGCACTTCAACTGGATCATTCCATATGGCACCCCAATCGGAACTAGTTGTGTATTCATAATCTTTAGTAAGTGCCCAACTAACCTCATCCTCTGTATTTATAATAGGAATCAATGTGGGAGGCTTATTATGCTTAATTTCTTGAGGAACAGGATTTCTGTCCCTAGACCATCTCACCCATTCTCAATGATGGTACCACTTTGGCTTCCACAGTTTTGCCTAGGTTGTAAACAATCCTTTGTCCTGATACAATGGCCCAAGAGGATGCCAGTTCTCAGCCATAAGAAGGTGGGCAAACCATTAACTATGATTGATTTTATGAACCTCTGACCAATGCTTCTAAGTTCAAAAAATTATCTTAAGGTCCCGGAAGAATCTGTGGGTAATTCCATATGCCGTAAGCATATTCACTTGACCTATAATGTATAAGCCTTTTTAATTGTTTCCAGAAATTGCCTCATCATAGAAGCCTTGTTCCAGTCCTTCAGAGATTTGAAACCTAATCAGAGTACACACTGAGCTCCAACTTATTTTAGCTGCAAAGTCTTCATCTCGACCTCCTTCCATGAAAAAGTACATTGCACAGTCTCTGCTTGCTTCAAGATATTTTGAGGCTGGATGAAAATGAGCTCCTGTACACCAGGATGCTGAGTAGGACTGAGCTAAAAGTTTGGACTCTTGCGAAAACAGTTTAGTGGACCAAGAATTGATCCTATCAGGCATGTTTTCCTCCAAAACAAGGCAATCAAGGTATTTCAGCTCGGTTTTAATCAGAGGGCCCCTTAGATATTTTGAGAGCAGCAATTGGAATGGACTTTTTCTCATCCTCACAGGAGTACAAATAAGGCACTTTTGTTTAAATTCGATTGAAGTTTTGAGAAACTGTGGCACTCTTTTAAAGTCTCATGAGTAACCTAAACTTATGGTAATCAGCAGATTCAGCACCGCATAGGATAAGCATATCATCAGCAAAAACAAGGCGTGGCAGGTTGATTCTTTCACCGAGGGTGGTAAAGTACAACCCCCTTGGTTTATTCTATGGTGTAGAAGGAGAAAGAGAAAAAGTTCATTACAATAAGAAACAATTAGGGGGATATGGGTCCCCTGCTTTAACCCTCTCTTACTTGGTAAATAGCCCTTAAGTTCCGCATTGGTATGGATGGAGACTTAAGTGAGATGACAAACTCCATTATCCACTGAATGGAGAGCTCTGGAAGTTCCTGAACGCATTAGTATTTAATAAAAAGTCCCAGTCTACTGAATGATCAGTCACCATCAAACCTAAATTCCATTGCACAACTTGGAAGTCCATCATCTCAATGGTAATGCGTGACTAGCTCTTGCATTGAGAAAAAAGTTACCACAGATCTCCAATTCTCCATTTTAATAAAAGTGGATTGTTTGGCCAGGATTTTTGTAATACATTTGTAGGATACATTGCAGGCTTATAGCATGGTATTGGCCTATAGTCCTTGACAGTGGATGGAAAAGCAATTTTAGGGAAAGATGTGACTGCTGTAGAGTTCCACATTCCAGTAACTTCCCACTCTCAAAGTAGTACTTGATGGTAGCCATAAAGTCCTCTCTTGCCACATACCAGTTGTGTTTGTAGAAGGCAGAATTCCATCAGGCCCAAGAGCCTTGTCAGTTTTGATAGATTTTAGAGCTGCTATGATCTCTGCACGATAGATTTGATCAAGTCATCCCTTAAACCCAAAGGAACCTTATGCTTAATAGCCTTAGGAAGAGCAGCTTTGGCATCCCTTTTCATATCGAAACTTGTCCCCAGCAATTTGTGATGATACCCCTGGATATCATTTCGAATGGCTATTAGGTTCTCTAGTATAGCCTCTCCCATTGCGCATTGACCAAACTGAGAATAGCGTTTCTCTTCCTATGTGCATTCATCTTTGGTGAAAAATGTTGCTGTTATAATCCCTCAAAGATCATCAATTTACTCTAGATTTCACTATTTTTATGATTCTTCAGCTGTTCAATTTAGTTGTTGGAACCTCTAACCAAACGGAGAAGGTTATGTTTGCCCACTCATTTTCATATCCTCTTCACTAGTAGCGAAGATAGCTTATGAAATTATGTAGACATCTGTATTTCCACCTCCAAAATGGTTCTTTTTGGGAAAAATCCCAATAATCAAGTTTGGAAAATAGTCAACCAAAATGCTTTTAGAATCTGAAGAGTAGATTATAAAGACTATAGGCATGTAGGGCTTATAAGTGTGGGGACCAAAGTGGGTCACTGATTTATGTTTTCTAAGAATGAACTACTTATAATAAACATGTTGCATTTTAAAGAACCTTAAACAAGTGGATGTTGGAAGGCTATAAGTGTTAAGCAAACATCAATTGTCCACTCCCTGCTTGAACCTCGATGCCATACTAAAGAACTGGTAGATGAACCATTTGTATTTTTTTTCCAATATTGTTTTGCATAACACTCACTAGCTTTGGCACTTAGTGATGGTCAATGTTCCTCAAATTGATTTTGGCTGTTTCGATTCCATAGTTGCATCATTTTATTTGGTGTCTTTGGTGATTTTCTATTGGGATTGGCCGAGCTTGTCTGACATTGGTTAATTATAACTTGTGAAATTAGTATATGAGTTTGGACAACATCTTCACTTATTGCCAATTGGTTATAGGTTGGATGCTGTAACATGGTATCAAAGAAGCTTTCAAAGGTTTTTGAAGAAGACTTTTGATTGATTGCATGTTGTTTATGCCTTAAGTGCACTGTATTTTGTTCTGATCCTTATGTTTTGAATCCTTTGTTACCTCTTCATGTGCGAGTCAAGAGTCCCGTTTTGGAGAAGTGTTAGAGTTTATCCCACGTGGTTAATTATAATATCCAAAAACTAGTATATAAGCATGGGCGGTTTTTGGTTGGATGCTTTACCAGGTAGGTCATATAATGTATACCAATTTATGTAGTAATATTTGAATATACCTTATCGTATTACACTATCTTGCTTACAGAAGCAATTATTTAACAAATAATGCTGGTATATAGAGAGTTTAGGATTGATCACCTATCATTACTTGCTTGACATGATGGCCTAGAGGTCATGTTAGGTGAATAAGTGACATTGTTTGCTTGATTTTGGTAATTGAAAACTTTGCCTAAAAATAGATTATCCTCTATTTTATGATTTTCTTTCCTGGACCAGCTGTATTTTTGACAGCATAAAGCAAGTTGAATCTTGTCCTATTGTCTATATAATTGGTCACTTTTGGATTTCTTGAAGTTAATATTTGTGGTCCGCTTTGAATAAACAGTAAAGATTAAAAGCTGTTTTTATGAGCCAGATGTTAAAGAGGGGAATCAAGTTCTGTTGCATAATGATGTGATGGTTTAGCATTTTTCTTTTGATTTTAGAGTTATTTCTCTAATTTCAATTGCAAAAGTAACTTGAGTTTCTAAGAGTTACATTTAGGTTTGTTATATGTAATTCAAAAGTGTCCAATTTCTCAAATTGAACTTGAGCAAACCTACGTTGTTTAAGTTATCAAACATGGGCCTTTTAGAAGTAATATCATTATGTTCAAACCTATTCACAACATAATTAGACTCCTGATTTTTTTATGTTAGGCATCACCAACTTAGCTACAGTATGACTCCTGGTGACGAAGTTGAAGATCTGTTCCTTTTGTTAAATGAGGTAAAACGGAAAATACCCTCCATCACAGCTGTATCTTCAGGTGCCATTGCATCCGACTATCAAAGATTACGGGTGGAAAATGTATGCTCGAGGTTAGGGCTAGTTTCTCTAGCATATTTATGGAAGCAAGATCAGTCATTGCTCCTTCAAGAAATGGTAAAATGTGTTTATCAGTAAGAGTGACAATTTCACCCCCTCTGCTTAACTATAGTGATTGATGTTTGCGTTTTTCTGTTCCAAACAGATAAGAAATGGAATTGTGGCCATTATTGTAAAGGTACGGAAAGTGTTGGTCATTTCAGTCCTTCCTGTAGTATCCTTCCATGATTTATGTTTGGGTTTGTTTTGCTTGCCTCTACGTAACCCCAGTTCTGGGTTTTATTTTCCTTAAAGTATTTGGTTGTTTAATAAATGATCTCATGATTTTTGTTTCTTCTTTCAAGTAATCAAAATCAGTTTTTCATCTTGTCATTGTTGTGCCACAACCATTAGGTGAGGAGTATCCTAATATATCTATGTTGTTTTTATCCTGGGTTTTGTCCACTGTGGTTCGCCCCATATTCACTAGCGGCGTCCACAATTTCGATCCTGTTGTTTTGCCTAACCCAGTACTTCTCATAAATTTGATGATTAACTAAATGTTATCAACCATTAGAACATTTGTAGGTGGATGATCAGGCTAGTGATGTTCAGTTGATAGACACTAGTTTTGGTCTATATAAATTATATGGTACCAACGGTGGTTAAATTTTGGTGTGGCCAGGAACGTAGTTAATGGAAAACGGTTCCAAACTTGAATTGCCCATTGAAGCAAGTACATAGGTTGTTTGTCATACTATTTAGTGTGACTGGAGTTGCTAATAATAGTATAATACAAATAGGGCATCAATGGTCCTCAATTTTTTATTTTTTTTGCATTTTCTGAGATAGGAGTGGCAAAACTTATTAGATTATAGATTATTGATGTTTCGTTTTTTTTCTTTCCTTTTGCTTATCATAATTGCATGAAGTAGGGGCCAGGGTAAGGGCATACTATATAGAAGAGTCCACGGTTGGTAACACTTATAGAAGCCTTGATAGGTGATTTATATGTTGATATAACTTCTAGGCAATATATATATATATATATAATATATATAATATATATATATATATAATATATAATATATATATATATATATATATTATATATTATATATATATATATATTATATATATTATATATATATGCTTTGTTTGAGTAAATTAAACCATGGTCCTAATAGAAATTGTGGATCAAACTTAATTAAAAGTTTCAAATCCTAACTAGACAAGTGCCTAATCTAGAATGCCAAAGATAAAGGAGATGATTTTTCATCCAAAGAACAAGAAGATAAGGGAGTGGAAGTAGACTACACAGGAATATGCAAAGCTTTCCAGAGTGTAAAAGTCACCAACTCTATGGCCAATTCCAATATACTTCTTGGACATTCCATCCTGCACAACACAACTAGAAGAAGGGAACAAAACGTCAAAACGTGAATCAAGACAATTGATTTATTGAAATAAGGTTTAAAGACAATTGAGGCATGTAGAAGAAATTGAGGAGGGGTAGTAAAGAGGTTGAGATAAAATTGATAGAAACAACATGCATAGGGGATCCATTTGTAGTGTCACTACTAATGTGTGGAGTAGGGAAAATGTAGTTACTAAGAAGAGACAAATTGGGGGTCATATAATAGGAAGAAACAGAATCAAGAATTCATATTGTGGTAAGATACCTATGGTGTTTGAATCATGCAAACTTGAGTGAGTGGTAGTCATAGCAGAAGTAAGTTGAACTCCTTTCGGTGGCAGTCATGAAAGCCTTGAATTGCAGTTATTGCTCAAATGAGAGGGAGGATGGAGCATTGCCAGAAGTCGATGTTGCAAGAGCTATTGGAGGACAATGGAATTGCTGTGGTGGCCGAGAAGATGATGGAACAGTCGAATCAGAACAGAAAAGGGGCTATCAAATCGGAGGTCTTGTAGATCGCATAAAATAGAGGTTTTCGGAGACTTACAAATGTTCGTCGGGTGGCAAATGAAGATCCGACGAAGCTCGTTGAAGTACGAGAATGTCTGGGAAATGTTGGCAAAGATCCGGCAGGGGCTTATGAGGACTGAAGAAGGTGGAGGAGGAGCAGATTTAGCTGCGGCGAGAACCGTCGAGGCTGCAATGGGGGTTGCCGGAGAACCAGAGATTCCAGCCAGTGCTGGAGAAGTCTGGTGGAAGTCCGTGGAGTGGAGAACAAGTTTTGATTTCAAATCTAGGGTTGCTAGCTGACACAAAACCCTATGCAAACAAAAGAGTTGATACGGACAAAAAGTATGTACGGTGCTCTCATGTTAGAGAAAAAAGAGAGGAGCTATTATGTTCCATCCAAATGATAAAGAGTAATACAAGGCTGACATGGATTATATAAGCTAACCCTAATAACCCTAAAGAGACAAAAAGACTACGTTACCCTCATAATAAAAGATCAAGACAAAAAGATTATGCAACCCTTATAATATAACATAAATGACAGATCCAAGCATGCAAACCTCAATTCGCCTCTTTTGATAGGGACCATAATTATCAGTCACTTATAATGGCGGTATCTTCCTTTTTCCCACACGTGACCACAACAAGCGGCTACCCCCTTCCATGTTCTATTTCCCATGTTCTTCAAATTCCCTATTTTTGGGCTAACCATGCTTCATGCATGAGAAATTTGGCATTATTATTTATTTTGTGCTCGTGGTAAAATAACCATAACTACTTTCTTTCTACGCATATTTACTTTATGTAGTTTTTGTGATTACACGACTCTTTCTGGGACTTCCTTTTATGATAAATTTGTCATAATTTTTTTATGTTTTGTGATAATTTTATGATAAATACGTTTCGAAGAACTGTTTTTATATGGTTTTAATCATGCATCTGTAGACGGATACTAATTGAATGATATTTGGATTGATTTATGATAGATTTATCATAAATTTATCATGCCAGTTTCTGAGAATTGTTATACTTCTATTGTTTGTTTTATTATGATAGATTCAGTTACTACGGTAAATTTATTACAATTACTGTATACTGAAATTTTATTAGTTTAGTATTAAAGTTATCATTTTGTATATTTTTGCTGATAGATTTATCATTTAAGAATTTGTGATGAGTGGCGCATCATGGTTTCATGCTCTTTCTGTCTTATTGGCAATCATAGTTTGAAGATTGAAAAGAAAAGATTAGAAGAGACAGGTTTAGAAGATTAAGAGAGAGAAAGGGTATATGGATTTTTTAAGAAAATAGAACCACAGGATAACTAACGCACACAACTAGGATTACATCCCAAGGGTCTCTAGAGTACAGGACTAAGAATTAACAACCCCTATTTGTTTGTAAAATGAAAATTCATATACTATTGGAGATTGTTCCTAGTTGCATATTGTTTCTTTTTCAATATAGATGAAAATCAGTGTTCATGTAAAATACTCTGTAGCAGTAGAATATTTCTAAGTCAAAACATTTAATATGATCATATGGCTACCAGCCTTGTTAGTATGTATATAGATACCAGGTGCAAATCTTCCAAAAAATAACCTCGGTGCAGAAATCTGTAGTGTGAATCACATAAAGTGTCTATATGGATTCTTCTTTTCCAATCGTCTCTTGGAAGGAAACATTTTTAAATCCATTACGACTTTCCAAACATTTATGTATGTGAGTGCAACCTTTTGGGGCATGCTTACTGCCAGAATAAAACAAAAGACATGCAGTATCTCGATGTGAAAGGAAGATGTATTGTCTGGACTTCAGGCATACTTATTCATCACATAGTTGCTGAAGTGTGAGATTTTCAAGGTGCCTGCACACACACAGGCAGTTTCCACCAGTGTGCAATTACTGATATGTGTGTTCAATAGCAAGTGGACTATGATGTGAAGCTGTGCCTTTTTGATGGCCACAGGTTGCAGCCATAGGATTGAACCCTAGAAAACACTTGGGCAAAGAAATTGCGCACCTGGAGTCCTACCTACACAAGCTAAAAGAGTATGTTGCTGGTGAAAACTTTTGAGATTGAATGTGTTGCGATATTTAGCTGTTTGGTTTTCATTTTCATTTTTTCTCTCTTTTGGCAGGCTGTATGGAATAAATGTATGTGGTGAAGGAGGAGAATATGAAACATTGACTCTTGACTGTCCCCTGTTTAATGTAAGTTTTCCAATGTGCCAGTGCCATGAGTCAACTGCAGGAATTGGTTTATTTGACCCTGTGTAATAGCATACATTATGTTTTTCCACCATAAATTTTTGTGTTGCAATGGAGTCAAACATAATTTCTATAATGTGAAAAACTTTAGCTTTGTTATTAAGCCTCTCCTTGCTGTAGTCTAATTTTGCAGAACTTCTTGACAGCTTTTGCGTTTAACAAGCCGATGATCTTCATTTTGGGATATATGAATTTATATTCTTTTCTCTTGCCCAGAATGCTCGACTGGTGCTAGATGAATTTGACGTTGTACTGCACTCCTCAGATTCTATTGCTCCAGTTGGGATCCTTCATCCTTTGGCATTCCATCTGGAAAGTAAGCTGGTACCTGAAACCTTAAGTGATAGAGAAGGAAGCAATGGCATGCTTTTGTACAACATGGACAGCATGTATGAAGTGTTTGACGACTGCCCACAAAAATGTGAGGTGGAGTGCCAGTCCATTGATCAAACCTTTGACTTGGTAGAAAATAAGGAACATAAACTCCACATTTCAAAAACAGGAAATAAGAATCTCTTTTCCATCTCTTGCTGGTTGCAAGACTCGTGCGAAACTTCAGCAGGTAGATTTTAATGTTTTCGTAGAAAGATAATGGGTGGGGTTGTATTTACTCCGTGTGGTCTCTGTAATTTCTTTCTATTCTCTTCTTTATGTTTACATATGCTTCTTCGTTTTCTGTTTGCTCTGATTTTCCTCATTACGAGCTTTGGGTAGTTTCTATATTTTAATTTCAGGTATTTTAGTTTTTGTTTGATTGGCAGACTTGCAAGAGGATTTGACGGCTGTTCTAATGAATATTGAATTACAACTCGTGGAATACGGATTCTCTTGGGAGAGCGTTCTTTATATTCATCTATACATAGCTGATATGTGTGAGTTTGCAAAGGCAAATGAAACATATGTGACATTTATTACACAGGAGAAGTGCCAGTTTGGTGTTCCATCCCGCAGCACAATCGAACTTCCCTTGTTGCAAACTGGTTTAGGGAGGGCATACATTGAAGTCCTAGTGGCAAGCGAGCAAAGCAAAAGAGTTCTGCACGTGCAAAGTATCTCCTGCTGGGCTCCTAGTTGCATTGGACCATATAGCCAAGTACGTTCTTAGCCTTTACTTTTCATTTATTACATTCCCTATCGCTTCGGGCGCTGAAACACTGTTAAGCACTCTTCTTATGCTATTCCTGGGTTGTCATGTTATTAATCTTCCATCTGCTTTTGGTTCTATTTCTTCCCTTGTTATCTGGCACCCTTGTGTTAAATTCTTGATTCTTATGCATGTGGATAGCGTTTAACCTTCCTCGATGTGTCATTTTCTTTTTAACTCTCATAAATAATTGCAAAGGGTTCTGTTGATGTAGGACAAGGAATAATCTTTCACTAGTGAGTCTAACTTGAATGTTCAAGGAAGGTTTTGTTACACATTATGAAGCGTTTTAATGTCTAAAGAGATAGTAGGAAAATAGTGGCCTTTGGGGTGTGTAGATGTGGCAAAAGGGTAGAGACTTGAGGCCGAAGAGAGAGGATTTTGGGCTGTTTGGTGACTGTCCTGGGTGCCGCAAACACTATGATGCTTGCATTCTGGGTGCCGGTGCCGTAAACAGTACCCAGGTACATATGACGCTTGAGGCTTGAATTAGAGATTACTTTGAATCTGGTTAGGATGCAGAAAATCAAGTGGTAGGAATAGATTGAGAAGGAAATTCTAGAATGATTCCTGGTTGCCTTAGCCATCACCCTAAGGTTTGGTTGCATCACACACAATGCACACATTGAATAAAAGGCATACGTTTCTTTACATACACTTGGGAGACTTCCTACATAAACAAGGACTAGGGTTTCTATGTAGGAACCTAGAGTTTTGACCTTAATTTCCAAAATAATAATTGCAAAAGTGGGCCAAGATAAAAACTAATGGGAGACCAACACTCCCATGTTCAGAAACTATGTTAATTAGCATAATAATGCCGGACTGTAGAACTTAGAAAATAAAATAGAAATTGACAGCATCTTTCCAAAATGTATACATAAAGAGGAAGAACACACTCCTATTTGCAATATTTTCTGATTACGTGGTTTTCCCATTCTTCCAATTTCTGTATGATGAGCCCATTGGGTCACATTTGTTTTCTTTCAGGCAACCTTGCATAAACAGATTCTTCATTTGGCCGGGCAATTGGGGCTTGACCCTCCAACAATGTTGCTGTGTAGTGGTGGCCCTGCTGCTGAGCTTGAACAAGCACTACAAAATAGTGAAGCTGTGGCAAAATGCTTTAACTGTTCAATAACTACCTCCTCCATTCTTTTCATCATTTACTGTTCGGCATACGTTCCTTTAGTGGAAAGAACCAATATTCAGGACAAGGTGGACACACTCCTAAAGCAAATGAAGTTGCTTCATGTATGTTGTGAAAACAAGTCTGAAGTACTCGATCCCATAGTTTTATACGTCCTTGTGCCTGATTTGCCAAAAAGGTAATTACTCCAAATCATTTGTCAACGGGTGCGGGAGAATTATATATGAGCCATTGGAAATTGGGATGGGACCTTTTTGCATACTTAGGTTTTCTAATACAAGAAGAGAGAGCTCCCTAAATTAGCTTGATGGTTTGAGAATGTTAGGGATTCGGTTAATGACTTGTGCTCGAAATGGCAGGAAGTTATGAATCGATAAAGATGAACTCGAGGACTTACTCTTACAATGTTTGATCTTAATATTCTCTTTCTCATGAATATTGCAGAGCTTCTGTAGAAGTAAAGCCCATCCTTTATGCAGCGGACGACACGGAAACCAAGATTGGTTCTGTTGCCCAAGTCCTGTCTGGCAAAACGGCTGAGAGTTTTTGGGATTTCGGCCATGAACCCTGGCATGATTTTTGCTTCCAGAAATGTGTTGTTCGTGGAAAACTGTGTGCAGTTATCCTGTCTATTACGAAAGAATTTTCTCTGAAGATCTGCTCCAAGAGTGTTGGTGCGAATCCAGATGATAGGATTTGTCCAAATTTTCTCACAGAGGGACAAATGCACATAATAGCGAAGTTTTGTATTTTTCGTATTGACAGAATCCTTTCAGAGAACCACTTCTCCTGGGATGAACTAATGGTTAGTTTACTCTATTAATCTGTGATGGATTGGCCTCGTGTTTATCTGTTTTACCTATAGTTACATAAATTGCTTGAATATTTAAGTGCTGAAAAGTATGCTGGAATTTATTGAGCCTGTGATAGCGGATTTGGGTCAGGCCTTGACACATGTTATAGGAAATGAAATAACAATATTTTCTAGGATTTCAATGTGGCAAACTAAAGAAAAGAAGCAGCAACACTGGGAAGGAGGGAAATGAAGGGATAAGTCACAAGGATTCAATTATTAAAAAGTGTAATAGTCCAGTAATATGATGTGTTAAGGATTAAATATTTTAAAACCTGTAATAGTCCTATAGTGTGATCTAGCTTTATATTTTGAAATTTAGAAATGGTTATCTTAAGGAAATTGTGGATTAACTCCTTTATATTCTGTTGTTGATTGGGTTGGTGCACACAAGTAGATGAACGTATCAGAATTGGTAAAGCTAGATTTGTTGTCACATGGTCATGTCAACAAGTTTCCATAGGTGGCAATGACCTTATAGTACTCAAGCAAGTATATTTAAGCGTCCAACTTTATGTTTTATAATTGCGTTTTTTATGTTGAATTTATTTTTGTCGACTGTTTGTCTTATTATTTAATATATTTTACTTTCCGTGTTTATTGATCTCTAATTCATCTTTATCCTTTCTTCCTTTTGTAGAATTTCAGGCTCTATTACCCGACATGCCTGCTCATGTCTCACGAGTCATTGTCGCGCATTTTCACCGCGGTGCTCGATGAATTTGCTGAAATGACTCAGAGAATTCAGATTACCAATGAACCAATATTCACCCTTGTTCCTGTCTTAGGGGCTGGGAGGTCTTCAACATCCATGGATGACATGATTACATGTGAACTATTTGCCCAAAAAAGTCATTCTCAGATTTGTGAAACTGAGGATGAAGATTTTTCATCAGAATGAAGTTGAAACAGTGGAGGGCTGTTCAAGACTAAGGGAAGAAACAAGGAAGGTTATATGGGCAAACTGAATGGGCAGAGATTATATGATGAGAGTGTTTCATGTGGTACTTCTCCTAATACTTTCAATGCCTCTGTATTACCACAGATGCCAAAAAAGTTTACTTGTAAGGTTGAGGGCAAGATGGGATATGAAGATTTTGTATACTTCATATTGTCGGAAGAGGATAAATCATCTGAGCCTAGTCTTAAGGACTAGTATGTTGTTAAAAGTCTTATGTGTGTTGAACTATAATTAAATTAGGATTAAGATTTATTTCTTTATGTAAAATAGAATTAGAATTAGTTAGAGATCTAGTTAAATTAGGACTTGTTTTGCTTGTATAAATAGTACGCTTGATGAATAGAAAAGTATTCTGAATTATTAATTATAAAATGATATTAGAGCGGGACAGAAAACCTTAAACCATCGCCACCACTATTGTTGGAATTTATCAGACGCCATGGTTGTATTCGTTTTTTTTCTTTTTTGGTTGAAGCGTTGTCGCTTTGCTATATCGCTGTAGCTTAGCTTTTGCCGATAGCAGTCGCTAGTTTTCAGAGTTTTCTAGCACCCAGCTTTTTTCGGGGCGCACACTATTCACGCGTACACACTATTCACAGGGCACTATTCATCAGAGGTACTGTTCACATGCGCATTGTTCACGGGTTGCACTGTTGTAGTTTTTGCACGTTTCTGGCTGTTTCAACGGGTTTCAGTATTATTTTCACGTGTTTCAGAGTTGTTTTTGTGTCGTTTCAGCGCGTTTCTACCCTGTTTACTGCACAGTTTTTTTTTTTTTGGGTGCGATCTGCCAATTGCAATCTGCTATTTTTGGGGAACTATTGTTCTTCGTTTGCGTTCTTAGTTTGTTGGGTCACTATTTTTTTTCAATTTGTTATTGGGTATCCATCTTCTGCATTGCAGTATGGTTAGTACCAGACAAACCAGTGGGCCTATTGATTGTGAGTTCATCTGATGTGATTATTGCCATAATACCGGTCATACCATGATTTTTTGTTGGAAGTTACATGGTTGTTCCTCTGGTGGGCGAGAGGACAGAGTTGATAGTCGTGGTCATGGTTTCAGGTGTTCTGATCATGTTGGTGATTTTTCTCAGGAAGAAATACATGTTCTCCGACGCCTTATGGTTCAGGTCGATTCTCCATCTATTATAGCTTCTGCTTCCACAGTCGCTTCCGCTTCATCCCATTTTACTCACACAAGTATTTTAGCACGTGCATTTACTGTCTCTTCAGTTGTTTTTTGGATTATAGATACCGGTGCTTCCGATTATATGACAGGTTGTTCCTTTGTGTTTGATTCTTATTCTACTAGTTTTGGTAAAGATAAAGTCAGAATAGCCGACGAGTCATTCTCTACTATTTCAGTGTTCTGCTCTTCAAAACTCCTTTAAAGTGTCTCCTTAGCAGTTTTCGTGTCACAACACTTCCTCCACGAGTTTTTGGGTGTGTGTGCTTTGTTCATGCCTATCATCTCACGGGTGGCAAGTTAGCACAAATGCATTTTTATTGAGTACTTCCTATCTAGAAGGGCTACAAATGCTATGAGTCTTCCTCTAAAAATTTTATGTTTCTATGGATGTCTCTTTTTGGGAGGCTGAGTCCTTTTACTCTCCATCCCACCCATCTCTTCAGGTGGAGTCTAGGCAAGAAGAGATATCTACCTAGTATAATCCCATTGAGGGAGAGCCACTGTTTTATAATTATAGTGACCATAATGAAGGGGAGCCTATATCTGCTAAAGAGGTAAGAATACATGACATTGATGGTGATATGGGGGAACGGATGCACCGACTACAAATAGCGAACTTAAAAACATACACTAGCTGGAAGAATAGAAAGTCCTCATCTGTGATACCACCTTGTCCATTACAATTGCCTGCTCCAGCTCCAGACTCCTTTGCTGACTCATCTGGTAATGACTCTTCTCTTATTGAAACTCCTTCTATTGATTCTGATAATCTTCCTATTACTTTTCGGAAAGGTGTTAGGTCATGTACTAAACATCCCATTTTCTAGTTTGTTTCTTATGATCGTTTATCTCCTTTGTATCATGCTTTTGTTTCATCTCTATCTTCTATATCTATTCCACAGAAATGACAGAATACAATAATGATACCTAAGTAGAAAGAAGTTATGGTAGAGGAGATAACAACTTTGAAAAAGAATGGCACTTGGGAGCTAGTACCACTTCCAGAGAGAAAAAAAAGTAGCAGGATGCAAATGGATTTTTACCGTTAAGCAGAATGCTGACGATATAGTTGAGAGATACAAAGCGCGACTTGTTGCCAAAATTTTACCCAAACCTATGGTATTGACTATGAGGAGACGTTTGCTTCAGTAGCAAAGATGAACTCTGTGTGAGCGTTATTCTCTTGTGCGGAAAATTTGAATTGGCTTTTTCATCAGTTTGATGTGAAGAATGCATTTCTTTATGGTAAGATAGAAGAGGAGTTATATATAGATATACCACCAGATTTTCCTTCCTTTAAGACAGAAGGAAAAGTATGTAAGTTGAAGAAGGCCCTTTATGGGTTGAAACAATCACCAAGAGCATGATTTGGCAGATTTTCAAAAGTTATGTTACAATTCGGATACAAACAAAGTCATGCCGACTATACTATGTTTATCAAGGGAGGTGCTGGTAAGATCGCTGTTCTTATTGTTTATGTTGATGATATAATAATGACAGGCAATGATATGGATGAGATTCTTAGTTTCAAGTCTAGCCTATCTTAAGAATTCGAGATTAAAGATTTGGGATAACTGCGGTACTTTTTGAGAATAAAAATGGCAAGATTTGATCGAGGTATTTTTATCTCCCAACAGAAGTACGTCCTTGATCTATTGGAAGAAACAGATATGTTGGGTTGTGGACCTGCAACTTTTTCTATTGAGGCAAATCATCAACTCAGTGGACACTTGGGGGAATGCATTGATAAAGAGTGATATCAGCGGATACTAGGTCGACTAATATACTTATCTCATACTCGACCAGATGTTTCTTATGCAGTGGGCATAGTTAGTCAATACATGCATGATCCTCGTGCTTCACACTTAGATGCAGTCTATCGTATTTTGAGGTATCTCAAATCAGCTATAGGAAAAAGGATCTTGTTTTCTAATCATGGTCACTTACAGTTGGAGGCATTCATTGATGCCGACTAGGCTAGTTCTGTGAATGATAGACGTTCTACTTCTGGATACTGTACTCTCCTTGTGAAAAATTTGATTACTTGGCAAAGTAAGAAATAATCAGTGGTTGCCAGGTCTAGCGCAAAAGCTGATTATAGAGCTATGGCTTATGGTGTTTGTGAGCTTCTGTGGCTCCAAACCTTATTACGTGATTTGAGAATATCTAATAATGGTCTGATGAAACTCTACTGTGACAACAAAACTGCCACCAGTATTCATGACAGAACAGAACATATTGAAATTGACAGTCACTTTATTAAGGAAAAAAGCTTAGTGATGAGTCAATATGTATGCCTTTTATGAAATTTAAAGATTAGTTAGTTGACATCTTCACGAAAGAGCTGGACAAAAAGAATTTTCACCCAATTGTGTTTAAATTGGGCCTGATTGATATTTTCGCACCAACTTGAGAGGGAGTGTTAAAAGTCTTATGTGTGTAGAACTGTAATTAAATTAGAATTAAGATTTATTTCCTTATGTAAAATAGAATTAGAATTAGTTAGAGATCTAGTTAAATTAGGACTTGTTTTGCTTGTATAAATAGTACGCTTGATGAAAAAAAAAGTATTTTGGATTATTAATTATAACATATATCTACCTTTATACGTCAATGCAAGAATGACTTAGTAATCTTCATGCACTTTTTATTCTGGTATTTTGAGGAATCACAATCTTTTTTGCGTAGTGTTTGAGTCTTGAGATAGGGTGCAATGAAAATGATGTTGAGTGAAGGATATGAGTAAGACTGCTGGAATATTACCTGCAGACAAACTCACAAATCTCCTTGCACATCTAGGTGCACATATCAATAGTGTGGTCATCAAGGACTTCCTTTACTTTTAGCAATCTGAGTATCCTTTTGTTCGCATTCAGGCTGTCTTTGGATTATGAATTTGCAGATGGATTTACGAGGGAAATGACAATGATAGGGAAACAAAAGAAATAGACTTGTTCACCTCATGATTTGCTTGTCTTTTCCTTTGCCTATATTTTTTCCTCCGCAAATCCCTCTATATAATCATCATTGAAACATAACCTTAGCCTTCTTCTTCTTGTCTGATGGGCCAGATTGAGTAGGGTGAAATGCTCACCTTTCAGAACTGGTCCACATAGTATTTACTCCAATTGAACTTGTAAGTGTTGAGTTGCGAAGGTGTTAGGTAAGGAATACATGATTTAGAATCCATAACCTTCGCAAAATTAGAAATTCACAATTCAAGATTTTCTACACTATTTTTGCAAACCCTGCAACCTGCAGTTTTTGAAAACTAACCAAGTGTTCTCTTTTTTTTTTTTTTTTTGGACTAGTCAAATGTCACATTTCTTCATATAGAAACTCCCAAAAGTTTTCTTCTAACTTCTGATCCTAACCCTAGCAATTGTTTTCCTCAACCTCTGAATTTGGTTCTGGTTCTACCCGAAGCCCACCACAACTCATATTGCAGGTAGCTTTATGCCTATGTTTTCTAGTTTGTGCTACATCTGGGTGTGGGAAGCATGGGGGAGTATTAGTAGGCCCTGCAATTGTTTTTGGTTTGAATAAACGTGGAAGGAGGAATGCCATCTTATAGTTGTTTGCATGAAATATAAAAGACTTGCACTAGCGTGAGTTTTCTCTAGAACCTCCTTGCCTTTATAGCATAACCTACTTATAACTTTTTACTTGTTCACTAGATTAGGACAAAGAAATATATATGTAATTCGATGAATAGTTGTCTTAATTATAGTAAGCCTCTTCATGGGTGTTGTGTGAAGCTAACTCTTCAACCTTTATTAATTTGGATGAAATGATTGTTATCACTTGTGTTCCATTACAGGCAATCCTAATGAGTCATCTAGTTTGTTTTGCCTGCTATTTAAGAAAGCCAATTGAGTGAGGAAACCATGGAAAACATTTCACTGAAAAAACAAAAAGGAAAACAAAAGGAGTAATCCAAACTATGTGGTTGTGTTTACTAAACAATGGATTTTGTTAGGAAAAAAAGCAAGAAAAAAAGAAAGAAAAAGAAGAAAGAAGATGAACAACAAATTTCGCTATGGAATTTTTGGATGACTTTTTGAAAATGATTGTTTTGGTCTTGGAGTCGCAGAAGACAGAAAACAAACTAAAAGTTTGTAAACCTTGTTCTTCTTGGAAGCCTTTCAAAAAATCAACCTGGAGTAGAAAAGGAGCCCTTGTTTAGGAAACACTAGGACTCTTGTCTTGATTTCTGGTCAGAGAATCTAAATTGCCATAAAACGTATGGCTTGTGAAAATTTAAGTGTTTCCAAAAAATATTTTTGAGAACCATTTGTTGAAATAAACTGCAGAACAAGGCCCATAAGACCGAAGTTTAATCTGTATATTGAATTTGACTGAATTACTGTTATTTTTTCTATTTTTTCTTTGTTCTTTTGTATCTCCAGTTTTATCTTCAGTCTAAGTCCACTACCCCGATCCTTGACATCATTGCGATTCATGGAAAATTTAATCAAAGACAACAAATCTTCCAGTTTGGTTGATTAGCCTTGGCCTGCATTCTAAATTGATATCCCGCCTGTTGGAGTCAAAACTTTGTAACTTACGAGTTACTGGATTTCATAAATGTTAGATTTGAAGCGAAAAGTTTTTTCTAAAGTGCCAAGCTGCCATTTTTTTTGTCCTTTTTTTGTCTTAAAAGATTGTGTAGAGAGAGGTTGACGTTTTGAAGGAAAACTTCTTTTAAGGTTCACTTGTTTGGTTTCTGCCAACATGAGGTATGTAGTAGGAAACTATTAGCAAATTTGACCTCATCATCTATTTGTCTCTCTTGTCATTGGTTTCTCATGTTTTGTGATATGTTTTTTCATTCTAGTATCATGGAAGATGGATGGAGTGATTGTTAGAAATTATGCTAGCTTTTTTGTTTTTCTACTGCAATTGATATTGAATTTTTCTAATCAGCTTCAAGTGCATAGATTTGGATGGAAATAGAGTCTGACAAGGAACGAAATGCAATTATTTTACAAGGAGCAGACCTAGCTCATCATAGAATTTTTTTTTCTCGCTAACTTGTACCTTATGACATCACTTTTTGCTCTAAGAAGTTTTATATAAAGTACGTTTTGTAAGTTTTCTCACAATCTTCCCTTTGTTCTTTTTTCTTGGTCGCATGTCGAAACAACCTGTTTCAGAAGTTTTATTTTTGTGAGTGCAGGTGAAATCATTGCTTAACAATGCAAAGGCAAGTGTTCCCTTGAATGTCAGCGAAACATCTTCTAGCACACATGCTGCTTCAAGCAATTCATTGCCCTCCAACTTTTCGGCGGGCTGCGCACCCCCACTTTCTCTAAGAAGTTCATCTGGCTTTCCTCGCATCGTGAAACAGAGAGTTGGCCCATCTACTCTCGGTTCTCCTCTAAAATTAGTGAGTAAACCAGTAAAGGAATTGATACCTCAGGTTCGCAAGTCCTTAATCTTCATCTTTCCTTTTTGCTTGAAAATTTCTTCTAGTTTGTCACTTTTCCTCTAACCATGTTTTGGTTTGTTGTTGTGATCGAATAATTGCAACCATTGCAGTTCTATTTCCAAAATGGCCACCCACCAGCTAATGAATTGAAAGAACGATATCTGTAATCAATCAGTTTTTCTATGATCACATCGATGGATTACAAGCTCAGGGTGAGAGATGCTTATAATATATTGGGAAAATTATATTTTGAAACCCAGAAATTAGTATGGTTCCTAAATACGCACCCCCCCTTCTTTGTTAGGTATAGAGTCACGTCCTTTTCTCTCTATAACAAAATACACCTTTCTAAAGGAACCCGAGATCAAAATTGCATAATCGCTCTAAAAGGAACCCCAAGACATTGTCAGTAAAGGAAAATGAGAATTATTGATAACTACTTTCGGAGAGGAAAGGATATGGGTCTCCTTCCTTTATTTCCTCATTTTCATATAATATTACCATAACACCATGGCAAGCATTTTGTTTTTCGATAGTACATCCAATCTAATCCAAGTTCTAGTCCAATTTCTTTGATTTTTTCTCTAGTCATCCCCCTATTTCATCTTTTGTAGCTCCTTCAACCCAAAAAGTTTGCAGCTTAAAATATGCAGACTGGCTGATATTTATCTATTACTGATCGAGCCCACCCATCAGATGACGGCCCTATGAAGTATTACACTGCTTTGTTGAGTTGTATGAAGAAGTAGAAGGGTGTTGAGATGACTCCAAACAGAAGTCGCGTGGGCAAACCTATTTTGCTTTAGCCATAACAGTGCCTCAATGTAATTGTTGTATTACAGGATGTCAATCAAGTTAAAATCTAAACCTTTGGATTATAAAAAATGGATAGTGATTTAAGTGTTCAATTTTCAAAGGAGTAGGAAATTGTAATGGTAGTGGAACTTGGGTCGATGTTAATGGTGGTTCAAGGGGCATGACAATGATGATATTGGAGGCCAAAAGATGGTGATGGTGGGGGATGTATGGGAATAGAGTTGGGAGAGCAAGAGATACGATGAGAGCAGAAAGAGACAATGAGAAACCCATATGTGTCCCTAAAATGAAAAGGGGCAAACTCAGAAAAAAAATGCTGGGTGGGGTGCCTGGTGTTCTATATATATTTTCTGCGATAGATATACAAACAGAGATGGATGGAGAGTCTACATGGTGACCCACTAAAAAGGCTAGGGTTTTAGTTGACAAATTGAAATTTGAGAGCTTAATTTGGGACTCATATTGAACTCTGGGGATTAAAATGTAATTTTCCTTCATATATTTCTCTGTGATAAGCATGTGACTGATTTTTGTTTTATTATGCTTGGGATGCCATGTCATCGATATGTCTGTGCTTTCTTATTGGGGAGCTAAAATTTAAAATAGTTACAAAGGATATCTGCAAGCTCCTCTCATTCTTCTCTACTGCTATCTTAAAAAAGATTGACGTTCATGGCAGAGGGGTTGATTTTCATGACTTAGGTACTTTTTCCTCAATGTGCTTTATTAAATTGATTTCATCCGGTTGACCTCATGCATCATAATGATCGTTAAATTCTGCTGATGTTTATCAGGTGAATGTTGTAATTGTAACCATCTAGGCAGAATAGTAGGACGTTATGGATACTTCAAACACGACTATTGCATAAGAAATTCAAGGCATGGATATGGAAGGGACAGTAAAATACTTGATTTTATAACTCTTTGTAAATAAGACAACTTGGCTATGGAGATAACGTTGCTTGACACATGTACTTTGTCTCTATTAAGGGGTCAAGAGTCATTGGCTAACAATTTAGAAGGTAAAACTAAATGTACAGTGCTTGATTTATATGTTTTTTTGGTTGCCAATAACTTGCTGGGTGGGGCGACATTGGACCATCCTAGCACAGGACAACGGGGCCTAGTTTAGAAGGTAAAACTAGGATACATACCCCAAAAAGGCGCATACCACATGCACCTCTGAGTCATTTAAATCAAAGAAAACACGCACCTTTAATTTTTGTCATGGGATACTGAAAATAAAATATGAGGCGTTGAAATGGTTCTGTACCAACACTTGTTGGGGCAAAACCAAGTCCACTTTGTCGTAACAAAAAATCGCATTTGGTTATATCTAACACTATTGTGACTCCTAACCAAGCACGACTATTTGTTATGACCTAGCACTACTTGGTTTATAATCTAGTTAATTTGCATTTAGTTGCCTCCATGACACTTCAACTTAAAACATCACCACATTAGGAGTTTGTGACATTATGGACCACCACTAGGATCATATCCACTACAGTTACCCACCCAAAGTGGTACTTGTACTATAGACTTCTCCTATAATTGGTAGTTAATCAAAACTAATGTGATTGTGGAGGCCTGTGGATCTTTGAATTGGGAAGGAATTAAGTTCAAGACTAACTTAGACAAAGCCTTTGATCACTTGAATTGGAGATGTATTTAAGCTGTGTTGAAAAAAAAAGTTTTAGAGATAGGTGGCCGTGGAGGAAGTGCCTTTATAATGTAGTAGCTGTGGAATGGCTTTGGTATTATGATGAAGTAGCTACGGAATGAACAGACAATTGTAATAGGCTTTGGAACCCTAAACAAAAAACTACGGACATCAAGAAGTTTTTTTGGGTCCAAAATCAACTGTATGTGGTAGTTTGACGGACTAGCGTGTTTTGGGCATTTCAAAAAATTCGGTTCGAGACATCAATGTTTATTCAAGGATCATCATGAATCTAGAACTTAGATTCAATACATTTAGATGTATTAAACACATGTTCGTTCATTGCATCTAATTGTTTGTAGGTTCGATGTATGCCACACACAAATAATTGAATCTAGTCATTGATAGATTTAATGTAAGCATTTATTCCATATATGCATTTCAGTCTAGGTTTATTTCATTTAGATTCCTAGGAGTTCAAATAGTCCGTGTTGCATGGATTAGAAAGATGTAATTATTGAGGTAGATTGAGTTAAATATTGAACTGAGTAGCAAGAGTTCAGTTTTTGTGAATTGGGGTTGCAATATTTGTTGAAATCACTCAACTCTTGGAAGAATGAAGCATAACAAACCCCCCCCCCCCCCCCCCCCCCCCCCCAAAAAAAAAAAAAAAAAAAAACCCCTTTTCCTTTATGCTCACATATTCCAAGTTTAGTTCTTGTTTTTAGACAAAACCACCAACTTTGTTATTGTAAGCGACAGTAACAGAAGTCTCCTAAACCCATCCTACATTAGTTTGGTATTACGGCACAATTTTGCATTCATTAGCTAACTTGACATGTGATATTGCAACATTGAAGAGTGACATTGGCATTTTAAAAAGTAGTGTTACTTCCATAGAGTAGCATAGGAGATACAAGCGTCATTGGCTCTTTCTGCCATGGGTATAAGCCCTTTTGGTGAGGGCATTCCTCAAGGGTTGGTGGTTCAAATGTCTAAGCATCTTCTTCCCAACAATTCCGAAGAATTATTTGGCAAGTTTCTCTACCACTGTGTCCAACCGACTGTAAGAAGATCCTCAATTAGTTGAGATTGGCGGAAGTGCTAAATTGGAAGTTGGAGCTTTTCGGTGACAATGATCTACAAACATTCCATGGTTGGCTACATAGCCATAAAGTTTCTTTAAGTCGTACCATAATGCCGATGAGCGAAAACTTTCCATTGTCAAGACTAAGTTGAAGGGAACAACTAGAGTGTTGTGGGAAAAATACCAATAGACATATATTCCTACTATTAGGACATGCAAAGACATGAAAAGGGCAATGACTTAATATTTTGTACCAGTAAATAACCAACAATGCGTTCAACTACAATTTACACAATTGGTGCAAGGGGGTACATGTGTCGAAGAGTACATTGGTAAATTCTATGGCCTAGCAACAAGATCCGAATTTCCTTAGCATGATGATGTGTTGATTTTGCTGTATTGACAAGGGTTAATAAGCAAATCTCTTGTGGGTTAGTTGCTAGCCGACTCTATGCCTTTGCAAATGCGGTTAAGTGGCCTACCAAATGCAAGAAAAACTAGAAAAGACCAGTCAAGTGAAAGCTTTAACTGAAAGGACTTTTGTTCATAGAAATCGTAGTAAGGTGATTGGTAAGCCACGAGGAAGCTCTTTTGTCTCGTCCTAGTGAATCTTCATTCTCATCTAAAGCAAGTAGTACTTCTAAAATAAGGTGTTTCACTTGCAATGGCCATGGTAATTTATCCTTTGAGTGCCCTAGCAAGTCAATTGCCTTGGTTGCCAAAAGAGGCTTCGTCGAAAGAGCCCGCCGCTTCTCGAAGAGATTTGTGATCCTCTTGGTACTAACTTGGAAGTAAATTTTGATGATCTAAAAGAACTCGTGGGCTTTATCTGTCCTCTTATGTTGACAAATAAGTATGTTTCCAAGAGTGAGAAACGTCTTTCTTATGGAGTAAATTTTTGTCAAACAACTTTTAGTTATGATAGGTAAGTATGTTCCTTGGTTATTGATACCGGAAGTTGCACAAATGTTGTGCCCGAGGAAGCAATAAAAAAAACTAGGTTGAAGGCTTTGATACATCCATAACCATATCATGTGGCTCTGATTACTAATACAAAGTTGAAGGTCGACCAACGATGTCCTTTCACCTTTACCATTGGGAGACTTAAAGAAACCGTATTGTGTGATGTTTTGCCACTCGAGCAATGTCACATACTTTTGAGCCGAACATGGTTGTGGGATGGTGATGCACAACATGTCGAGCGTGCCAATACTTACTCCTTTATTGATGGAAACAAGAAGTACTCTTAATTGTGCTACAGATGCCCAAACGTTGAAATTGCATGAATGGTCTTTCCTAATTCAACCTTTTCCATGTGATGGTGTTTTCAGAGTGGCTTCTAACTCTTCAGTTTTGATTTCTTTTCACTAATTTGTTCAAGTTATATCGAATTGTTGATTTCCGTTTTGTTGTGGACATTATGAGATGTTGAGATCTTGAATTTAAGATTATATTGATGAATTACTTGTTGGTACAGATCATAGTCGTTATGCTAGAAATTTAGCGTTGCTTGTATGTGAAAAAACTTAGTGTATGTGGGAAAACTTAGTCATATGTTAGGGCCATTGGATCGAATGACACTTGTGACATGGCAGCACGAGGATGTGAGAGCGTTCATTATAACTGAGTTCATGTGTAGAGACAAAGTAAGTTAACGTAAATGGAAAGAATATTTGAAACTGATTTGAGATTGCTCGTTGTGGCCATTCGATTTGGATTTTGACCCATGTGTTTATGGTGTAATTATGCCAAGTTGACTATGATTTGATTATAAGAACCCCGATTAGGAGGTGGGTGTACACAGTTGGAGGTGACTTTGTGGTCGTTTGTGATTGCAGCACCAGACCCCGAAGGAGTGGTAGCCAGTTTCTTAGGCGTCTTTGAGCTGGTAAAGGGGAAGCGGCTAAGGTTCGTTGGTATCTGACCTGGTGAAGTCATGTTTCGAGGACTAGATAGGATGAAGTAGGTATTGACCTCAGTACACGGTAGAAGGTCTCTGCCTTGTCGAGTTAATATTCAGTCGGGTACATAACCTTAGACTATTGGCCCCGCGGTAGGTAAGGATTGGTCAATATCAATTGATTGCCTATGCTAATTGTTAGAAATAGCATATTCATATTATTTATTTATTTTGATGATGCCAAGATTAAAAATGAAAATTATATATAAACAAATAGATGTATGGAAAGTCGGTAATCACGTAAGGATCTAGATCATAGTCTAAACGTACCATGACCATGGAACAATCATCGAACGTTATCCGTGTTGAAATTGCTATTATATTATGATGATCATGTTTGATGTTGATTTGGTTGAGCAAAGCATAGGTTTTCAAAAGCTACAGAGTGCGGTTGACCGGCCTCTGTCTGCGCGTCAACCGGGCTATGCGGTCGACTGGACCTACCAGGCGGTTGACCGGACCAGGCGGTCGACCGGGACCATCGTACGGTCGACCGATCGCAGTCTTGTGTGGAAAAATACAGATTCGAGCTTCGCAAAGATTTGATCGATGATATCTTTTCCTTAAATAGCTCAAACGGTCGATTGAGAGGATTTTGGAAGGTTGGAAGAGCATGCAATCATTTTGGAAATCACGAGGCTCCTCCAAGATTCGGGATTTCGCGTATTAGGGTTTATATAACCTATTGGCTGCATTTACAGAGACCAACACGCATTTACAGAGCTCTACTGCACAACCAAGTGAACCCCTACCGTTGAATCAAGTACTCTCACGTGGCTACACATTGTATTTACCTTTGGAGTGAGATTTTGAGAGAGAAGAAGAGAGATTAGCTAGCATATACCATTCTTTGTATCATTCTCCTCTCTGTACGAATTGTGTGAGACTTTGTGTGAAGTCTCCCTCATTTATCTTGTATCGCTGATTTATGTGTGAGGTTTGCGGAGTACAAACCTTGGGTAATCGAATCTGGGTATAAAGATTCGGCGGTTCGGTTAGCTCCTCGAGAAAGCTAACGGGAAGAAGGATTGTAAGGGTTTGTGTGACACCCAAAGTTGCTCGTGTTCTAGTAGATCAAAGTGACTCCTAGGGAGTGGACTAGGCTGGGCAGTGGACACGCTCAGACCGAACCACTATACATCGGTTGCATCTCCTCCTCCTTATCTTTACTCTCAGACCGAACCACTATACATCGGTTGCATCTCCTCCTCCTTATCTTTACTTACGCTTTTATTGCTATATTGTGTGCTTGTCATTATATCTGCTTAAATCCAATCTTTAATAAGCTCTAAGGATTTTTAGTAGTAATTTTTATTGAAACCCAATTGGTATCAGAGTAAGGGCTCTAGCATATAGACTTCACTGTCTTAGAGTAATTTTATGGCAACCATGAGTACCTTTCTAGCCGAGGGTCAATCTAGTAACCGACCTCCATTGTTCTCCGGTAGTGACTACAACTATTGGAAGGCTAAGATGACCATATTCATACAAGCCACTAACATTGAAGCATGGTTCATTATAACTAGAGGACCTACTATACCTACTAAGGTAGTAGATGGAACTAGAGTACCTAAACTAGAAGATGAATGGAATGATGCTGATAAACGTGCTATTCAATTAAATGCTAAAGCTAAACATTTTCTATATTGTGCATTAGATTCTAAAGAATTCAATCGTATATCATCATGTGAAACTGCAAAAGAAATATGGGATAAATTAGAAATTTCACATGAGGGAACAAACCAAGTTAAGGAAACAAAAATTAGTATGCTAGTCCATAAATATGAATTGTTCAAAATGCATTCTGATGAAACAATATCCATTATGTTTACAAGATTTACTGATATTGTTAATGGACTAAGCTCTCTTGGTAAAGTGTACTCTAATGCAGAAATGGTTAGAAAGATTCTCAGGTGTTTGCCTAAGAATTGGGAACCAAAAGTCACAGCAATCCAAAAAGCAAAGGATTTAAATGTACTCAACTTGGATGAACTATTGGGATCACTCATGACACATGAGATAAATCTAATGGGTACAGAGGATGATGAAAGCAAGAAACAGAAAACGATAGCATTCAAGACATTCACCCGTCAAGAAGAAGAAGAAGATGAGGAAGAAGAGGAAAACGAAAGTGATGATGAAGTAACCCTTTTGACCAACAAATTCAACAAGTTGATCAAAAGAGGAAAATATGGCAAGCAACCTCCTAGAAGAAATTACTCCAAGGATAATAGCAAGAAAGATCAGATTATATGTTATAAGTGCAAAAAGCCAGGTCACATCAAGTCAGAATGTCCAAGACTTGCCAAAGAAGGAAAGAAATATAAGAGAACTCCCAAAAGTAAAAAGGCTATGGTAGCAGCTTGGGGAGAAAGTGACGCTGACAGCTCAGATGAGGACTCAAGTGAAAATGAAATAGCAAACTTATGTCTCACAACTCAACATCAAGAAGAAGAATTCTTTGACACTTGCTCTAACTTCAACAATGACAAAGTCTGTCTTATGGCATTCGATGATGACGATGAGGTATATTCTGATCCGATTTCTTATGAAGAGTTGCAAAGTAACTTTGATGAACTACAAGCATCATTCAATGAATTATATGATGAATCTATAAGAATAGGAACCTCGCATGATAAGTTAAAGAAACATGTCGCATCACTTACTAAAGAACTAGAGGATTTAAAAATTAAAAACAAAGCACTAAAAAAAAACGAATGAAAATTTTTGCAAAACGATTTTAAATTTACTCAAGGAGAAGAAAACTTGAACAAGTTACTTGGTGCACAAAAATGTGTGTTTGTCAAAGCCGGTATCGTGTATAGACCATTCCAAAAACAAAAAGACTTCAAGAATGTGTTTATCAAAAGTTCTACATTAAATGCACCACATTCTACTTGCACTTATTGCAACCAAAAAGGACACACGCAATATTTTTGTGAAATTAAGAAAGATGTTCGAAAAGGAAAGAAGACTGTTTGGATTCCTAAATATATTGGCACTAACATTCAAGGACCCACCTAGATTGGGTACCAAATGAACATTCATCTTTGTAGGCTTGTTGGAGCTTGAAGTCTAAAATGAGTGGGAATTCATCCAACATAACCCAACTGATCAAATAATAGGTAATCCAACAAAAGGGGTAGTTCGAAATAAGCATGATGGGTGAGCTAAATTTCTTCCTTAGCATTCAAATCAAACATCAAAGGAATGCATCTTCATAAATCAAGCCAAGTACATAAAGAAGTTGTTCAAGAGATTCAAAATGGAGGAGTGCAAAAAAAATGAAGACTCCAATGAGCCTTACAACCAAGCTTGATAAAGATGAAAATGGTAAAACAATTGATACTAAAATGTATCGAGATATGATAGAATTATTGTTTTTTCTTACTGCTAGTAGACTTGATATAATATTTAGGGTATATCTTTGTGCACATTTTCTATCTAAACCTAAGGAGTCACACCTAGTAGTTATTAAGTGTATCCTTAGGCATCTCGCTGGAACTCCTAGATTAGAGTTATTCTACCCTAGGAACACGACTGGTGCTTTATTGGATATTCCGATGCTAACTATACGAGCAGTAAAACCGATCATAAGAGCACGAGTGGCGCATATAAATTCTTAGGATGTACATCAGTGCCATGGTCCAACAAGAAGTAAAATTTTGTTGCCTTATCTACTCTAAAGCATAACATATAGCAGTTGAAAATTGTTGTGCACAGTTACTATGGATCAAATAAAAATTGGAGCATTTTAAACTGTATTATGATCATATTCCAATTTGATGTGACAACATTAGTGCAATAAATCTTACTAAGAATCCTATTCAACATTCTAAAACAAAACATATTGAGATTCGACATCATTCTATAAGAGATCATACTCAAAAGGGAGTTGTTGTTTTTGAACTTATAATACCGACAAGTTTTTGACGGATATATTTACAAAATCCTTGAATAAAGCTCAATTCACTCTTATATATCGAGAACTTGTAATGATTGATGATTTCTTAACTAAATTTTCAAGGATTCTACAAGATTTAATGTGGCGTGTAATAACATTGAAAAAGAGTATACTATATCATGATATATTTGAAAATACTCCTATATTTTATTTAGATATCATTTGCATGTCTTTCACAGTGTTCTAAGTCTTTAGTGAAACATATTTTATCATCTAAACCATCATACGGTCAACCGGCAATACCTGCGGTCAACCGCGGGAGCCATCTACACCTGAGCAGTGATTCTCAGTATGTCTACATTATTTTTGATGATTCCACAGGGGGAGAGTTATGCATGTAGAAGAGATATGAGAGCGATAGACTTATTATGGGAGCGATAGAGAGTTAAGAGAAAGTCTCATCTTTATAGTACTCTTGTTTACGTATGATTAATATCATTTATCATATCTATGGCATACGTGTTTTGAAATAATAATTCATCTTGGCTTAATGATTTTATGGATGATATCCGTGTTAGATGAATTGATTGATACATATTCTAAATATTGTCTCAATACATTGTGAATGTATCATTTGTTCATTGAAACATTGCTTATTATTAATGAACTAAGTGCGATATGGATAGACATTGCATCCTCTCTTGGTTTTAAATATGCTATGCTCATGCATCATTTGATATTATACTTATTCACTCCATAATGCATACATTGAGGGGGAGCATATTTTTCAAGAGATGTGTACATTGATCTAATTCATTTTATATCCATGCATATATGTGTCATCATCAAAAAGGGGGAGATTGTTAGAAATAGTGTATTCACATTATTTATTTATTTTGATGATGCCAAGATTAAAAATGAAAATTATATATAAACAAATAGATGTATGGAAAGTCGGTACTCACGTAAGGATCTAGATCATAGTCTAAACGTACCATGACCATGGAACAATCATCGAATGTTATCCGTGTTGAAATTGCTATTATATTATGATGATCATGTTTGATGTTGATTTGGTTGAGCAAAGCATAGGTTTTCAAAAGCTACAGAGTGCGGTTGACCGGCCTCTGTCTGCGGTCGACCGGACCTACCAGGCGGTCGACCGGACCAGGCGGTCGACCGGGACCATCGTACGGTCGACCGGTTGCAGTCTTGTGCGGAAAAATACAAATTCGAGCTTCGCAAAGATTTGATCGATGATATCTTTCCCTAAATAGCTCAAACGGTCGATTGAGAGGATTTTGGAAGGTTGGAAGAGCGTGCAATCATTTTGGAAATCACGAGGGTCCTCCAAGATTCGGGATTTCGCGTATTAGGGTTTATATAACCTATTGGCTGCATTTACAGAGACCAACACGCATTTACAGAGCTCTACTGCACAACCAAGTGAACCCCTACCGTTGAATCAAGTACTCTCACGTGGCTACACATTGTATTTACCTTTGGAGTGAGATTTTGAGAGAGAAGAAGAGAGATTAGCTAGCATATACCATTCTTTGTATCATTCTCCTCTCTGTACGAATTGTGTGAGACTTTGTGTGAAGTCTCCCTCATTTATCTTGTATCGCTAATTTATGTGTGAGGTTTGCGGAGTACAAACCTTGGGTAATCGAATCTGGGTATAAAGATTCGGCGGTTCGGTTAGCTCCTCGGGAAAGCTAACGGGAAGAAGGATTGTAAGGGTTTGTGTGACACCCAAAGTTGCTCGTGTTCTAGTAGATCAAAGTGACTCCTAGGGAGTGGACTAGGCTGGGCAGTGGACACGCTCAGACCGAACCACTATACATCGGTTGCATCTCCTCCTCCTTATCTTTACTTACGCTTTTATTGCTATATTGTGTGCTTGTCATTATATTTGCTTAAATCCAATCTTTAATAAGCTCTAAGGATTTTTAGTAGTAATTTTTATTGAAACCCAATTCACCCCCCCTCTTGGGTTGCCACCTGGGTAACACTAATATTAAAGGGTAGGATTCAATTTCCGAAGTGGTAAATTCTAGAAACTTAAATACAAGATTCATAAGAAACCTACGTGTTTCTTTCCGCTGCTTATTACTCTTTTTATTTTTTATTTTTATCTGTCATATTGTTGTATCTTGGGTTGTTTGTCAAGTAAGTATTTTTGTTGAGAGTCACAACTCATGGAGCAATTTCTTTGCCTCTAACATTAAAGCCAGATGTAGAAGAGGAGATAGAGATACCATCGAGCAGGAAAAGCTGAACTAGAAGATCGATGGAGTCAACAAGGCCTGGTTGTTATATCCCTAGAAGCTCTGTATATTTATTTTCATGTAAACTCAGAAGGATAATTTTGTAATTTTAAATACAATTGCTACAATAATTCTTTGAAATAAATGGAGAATTTTTTTCAAAACATTATATGTAAATATTAAAGGGGCATTTTTGTCATCTCAACAACTAAAATTAATTTTCAATAAGTAAGGCTATTATTTTTAAACTATTTATTCTATTTTGACAAATGATTATAAAAGAGTTTTAAATAACATTGTCGAAAATCGAGACGTTACAGGCTATGGCCCAATTGATGGAAACTGAGTCAAACCCTCACATACACTCACACAAGCATCTATTTTTATTACCGTTGTGATGCCTATAAATTCTCGTGGGATTTCGCGAGAGCAGGATTATCATTGTTGACCATATTTTGTCGATATATTTACGTCGTTAAAATATTGTTATTGTTGCTATGTTGTTCTGTGTTGTTGTTGAGTATTTGGATTTTGATAGATGCTTTAATTATAACCGTATGCTACCTGATTGTTTTATTTAAACGAGGACACTGGTTTGAATGACACTCCAACAAGGAAGTGGAGGGTGCCGAGTGTACATCATAAGTAACTCATGAATAGTAACACTTAGATTAATGTAGAGAAACATGAATCGGTTTGGATGGTCCTTCCATGACAATTTGGTTGATTGAGGCTCGACCTGTTTATTTTTGTGTATTGAAAGGACCCCAATTAGAAGAAGGTGGAGACAGTTGAGGGTGATGGATCAAGGAGCATCTAAGATGCATTGAACTAGACCCGATATGCCACATTTGTTGGAGATCTAGGCAAGTTGAGGTGGTTATTGACCAGAGTAGATGGTAGAAAGTCTATTTTTCTTATAGGGTCATCAATAATTTAGTCAGATATATTACCTTAGACTACATAGCCCATGGTATGTAAGGATTGGAAAATTTCAATTGAGAGCTTTACTCTAAAGTTGATGGGTAAGATAGAAATCTCGAGATAGAGGATCCTAGAAACATAAATGCAAAATCCAAACAGAACTTATGTGTTTACTTTCGCTGCTTAATTTCTCTGTTTTAAATACTCAGATGTTATGATCATGCATATCTAAAGATTTGTATTTCGGATATTATTTTTTACTGAGCGTCACCACTCATCGAGTATAATTTCTATGCCCCTGACATTTTCATGTCAGATGGATAAGAGCATATGGAGATGCAATCCGAGTAGGAAGAACTAAACTTGGGAGAAGAAGACTTCAACAAGACATGGTTGTCTTACCCTTAGGAACATAAATGCAAAATCCGTATAGAAATTATGTATTCACTTCCGCTGCTTAATTTCTCTGTTTTAAAGACTCAGATGTTATGATCATGCATATCTTAAGGTTTGTATTTCGAATATTATTTTTTACTGAGTGTCACCACTCATTGAGTAATTTCTATGCCCCTAACGTTTTCATGTCAGATGGATAAGAGCATATAGAGATGCAATCTGAGCGGGAAGAGCCAAACTTGGGAGAAGAAGACTTCAATAGGACATGGTTGTCATACTCTTAGAAATCTCTATACTATATTTCATTTCACATGTAAACCCAAAAGGGTAATTTTGTAATCGACTTTTGAAATAAATAAAATATTTCATATGAATAATATTTTATCTGCAAATTAATTAAAAAAATAATTTTATTAACGGACTGAAAAATTAGGATGTTACACAAATATCGATACATGCATTAAAATTTATTTTATTTAATGGCTCTTTCACGATTTTAGGTATCCAAATCGCTTTATGGAGGTGTTAGGGCAAAAAGTATTTTGCATTTTTTGTTTTGAAGTTTTTTATTTTGAGTGTTTGATTATGGATTATAAAATACATTCTGAAAAATAAAATGGAGAATTCATAATATCATAACCACGTGTGAATGAGCTTTTTTATTTTTTATAAATTTACACACTATCCTTCTACAAAATCTATTTTTGTATATTATCATCTGGAAACTTTTACAGAGGGTGGTTGAGGAGAAAGAGAGAAGGGGGAGAGAAAGACGAGTCATGACATCTCATTCTTAATGTTCCACCAAATTCCCTATTGAAAATCATAAACAGCATCCCCTTAATATTAAAAGGTAACTGATTTTCTTTCCTAATAAGTTAAAGGTCCTTAACGTCTACAAATTGAAAAGGGAAAATTAGAAAGTTTATCCTATGATTCTCACCTCACAATATTCACTCAATCTCAGCCGGCCATCTCTCAATTGATCTTGAGCGTTCAAATTAAATACAATTTTATAATTAAACATGAATATCTAAAAAACATATTGATTTTTATATTATTATTATTATTTAATTTTTTTTTAAGTTTTAAGAACCCGGGTCGTTATAATATTGTTATCAATTACAAAAACAATTTCTTTTTATTTCCTTTTCCCAGCAAAAAGAGTTTATTTATTATTCTTAGAAGTCACATATCTAGAACCACAGAGCTTTTGTGTTTTCTTTTGCAGTTACACTATCAAGTTGTCTTTTTTGCTAAGAAAATTTCACAAACTATATTTCAAGAGGCATCCCTTGTTTATTTATTCTAATTGCTAAATTTCTTATTATCTACTGTGGAATATTTAGAGATTTCTACCAACAACAATGCTAGGGACACAGATTTCCTACACAGAGATGTGTCCGGATCCGTCGGATGCACGTGGGATACTTAAATTATCAAGGGTCCCACGTGCATCCGACGGATCCGGACACATCTGTGTCCGGATTTGTGTCGGAAAATCTGCGTACACAGACTTTCCGTTTCTACCAATTCTAGAAACATTCTCATGGATCATCACATTTTCTATTTCACATTGTTCAAAGGTAGTACGAAAGAGACAACCCAAATGTAGGCCATACACACATATTGTCAAGGGTCTTCACTATGCAACTAAGTACTTGGCAATATTTTATTTCTCGTTTGACTGAAAAACTTCAGTGAGCTAAAATACTGCGGATCTAGAAGGACATGACTGCTTGTATCATCTTTGAACAAAACTAATTGAAATTGATAGGTGTTTGGTCATTCAAGCTAGCTAAGCCCCTCATCAATCTCAAGAGGTTTGTCCGAGTGGAGACATTTTGAGATCAAATCTTGACAATTATATATTTAGGGTCATTAGAAGTTGGTCCGGTTGTTAATTTCAGAACCTCGAGAACTAGTCAGTCGGCAACAGGAATGACATACCCCAAGCTGACCGGATATTTCAACTATCAAAAAATAAAAAGCTAAGCTCCCCCCCCTCCAACACGCGCGCACACACACCCGCTTGTAGTTATCAAAATTTATTTCCTAAGAAGAAAACATGGAAAAGAAAAACAACCATCATTTTGAGTAGAATTGATTTTCGAGAATTTGAGCATATCTTTTTAGCGCTCTTCAAAGAAAAATGAAAAAAAAAAAAAGAAGAAGCCATTTTGTCTACAAAATTCTCGAAGCACGACTTCTGAAAATTGTCAACTTAAATACTTTTGAAATTTATTTTGTATGACTTAGAAGTTGATAGACCAGTATACAACCGAGGTCGATATGTTGAAGATCAGAGAAAGAGCTATATATAAAATTATATATATGTGGTGTGAATACAGAAAACTTTGAAACTATATTTCAGTGGTCACATTCATGAGAGTGTGGAGATTAGACTTTCTAGCAAGTGCACGAGAGATGGAATCCCAAGCCCTAAGGCTTCTAGAGGGGTCAAAAGTTAAATAAAGAACAGTACCTACCTACACTATACATGTTGCCATGTTGAAATTCTTGGTTATATACATTCTAAACTTCATTTTATAAAAGACCCATTTATTTGACGGGACTAATAGTGACAGGATATCATCTAATAATTGTACGACAAGTGTTAATCCAGACGTACAAATTTTGACCATATCTCACTCTCTCGTTGAGATTATATATTGTGTTCTATATCCGGACGTACTGTCTACAATGTTCTATATCTCATTTTCCTTGAGATTATATTGTCCGACGTGTGATAATCTAGACATACAAATTTTAACCCAAACATTAGATATCTCTATCCGTTGAGTATATAATCAAATACGATGGTCTTAACAGGTTCAACAAACAGTACATTGTAGTTTCAACAACTTCTAGGTTTGCGAATAATTAGTGTGAGGAGTTCATTTTATTTAGCATATTTGTTTTTATTTTTTATTTTTTCTGGGATATAATTGTTAGAGTGGCTGTGTTGGAATAAAATGAAGAAATATTATCCTTTTTTCCATAACCAAAAATTACCGAGGAGAGATGATGGAGATTGAGGTGTGAACTAGAAAGATTTTCAGTGTAAACACTACGAATTGCATGCCGTCTCCAAACTGTGGAAAATTCATAAGGTTTGTTGTGAATGAATTTGACACCGAATGGTCTTATAGTAACCGGAGAGTCTCATCCATTACGCAGCCTAAGAGTCTCCACAATGACTCCACTATCTACCATTCATGGTGTGCAGTCCAAGAGACTTTTGGTTTCAGCATCTCAAAGGTTTCTGAATATTCTATTCATACCAATCTCGTTATTAGCTATGAGATGTGAAATTTTGTCTACAACAAGTTTCTACGATATATTTCGTTTCTTTAACTGAGAGAGAGTGTGAGACCCGCATTAAAACATAATTCATTAATTACTAGAATATAAAAACATCAAAAGGTTTTTACTAGGGGTGAAATCGGTCCGGTTTGGCCAAAAAACTCGAACTAAACTAGTAATTTCGGTTTGAACTTTTGTAAATTAATTGAAACTGAACTGAACTATTTTGGTTTGGTTTAGTTTGGTTTGTCCGGTTTCAATTTGGTTTCAATCCGGTTTCGGTTTGATTGAGTTTGGACCCAATATTAAAAAAAAACTACTAAAAAATTAAGAAGCTCGTGTCAAATGGATCAAGCTTGGATTTACTTTTATTTTAGAACCAATTTTTGATTTGATTAGCCCTAAGCCCAAGTTAAAAAAACTTCTAAAAAATTAAAGTCTAGTAAAATTGATATATATATATATAATTTAAATCAAAGTAAAAAAAAAAGAACTAGTTTGAGAATTTAAAAAACATGTATGAACCAATTCAGTGTGTGTGTGAATATGTGTGTGAATATGAACCAATTTAAAAAACATTTGAGACTGATTTGTTTGAATATGTGTGTGTGTGTGTGTGTGTGTGAGAGAGAGAGAGAGAGAGAGAGAGAGAGAGAGAGAGAGAGAGGGAGACCTAAGTTCCAAACCAATTCAGTGTCAACACGTCCCACATGAAGTCTAAAACATATGAAACAAAAAACACAGGGATTGGTATATATGCTAAGACATGCCATTGAATTATTTAAAATAAAAGTCTGGGTCCAAGCCGTTTTTGTAGACTGTGAGCTTTTGTAAACAGTATGTTTGATTTAGGTAGGTTAAAAAAAAGAAAAAAAAAAGAAAAAAGAGAGTTAGGTCAATTTGAGCATAAAGAATTAGTTCTAATTTTTTTAGAGAGAAATAAATTCTTAGGGTTAAAAATAATATATTGGCGAATTGGGATTAATATGTCAAAATAATAATAAATTAAAAAACAAAAAAAGAAAAAAAAGTAAAAGGGAAAATAGTCGATCACCGCCCCCACTTGAAAAAAAAAAAATCGTTACCACTCATTTGAACCTCTTTTGGTTGTGTTGTTCATCAAATTTTATTATTGAATTTTTTTTTAAATTTACCGGTAGCTAAGAAAATATTTTGAGATTAATTGTAAACTTGGAATTTCAAAATTAAATTTCATTACTCGATTCGTGTTTTGATTGCGTAAAAATAAATTGTTATAGAAACATACCAACAGTGGCCATTGAATGTCCCAAATTGCCCATATATAGTTAAGGGTAAGATTGTCATTTTATTTTAAACCACACGTCGCCTCTCTAAAATTAACAGTAAGGTACAAATTGTCTAATACTTTCAATAGCATGGGAAATTATTGCATTTTCCGAAGCCTCAGAGGAAGTCTTTGTATTTTTCTATAACCTCAAGAGAAGTCAGTGCATTTTACCCTATATTTAAACAGTCCGTTTCAGTTAGGTACTAGCTAAACCTGCACAAGTATCCTTTGGACTTGTTTGATTCGCGGATTAGGGACGGGAGATTGGACTATTTTTACCTAATCTCGCGCAACTCCATGTTTGGTTCTTAGAAATTGAACCAGGATTAATAATACTGAGATAATTATAATACCTATATGTGAATTACTATTTTATCTTGGGGGGCTCATTAATTCCGTCTGAAAAAGAAAAAACACAGAACTTAAAATGGACCAAAGTATTACGATATTGCTCTTTTGTTGCCTTATACCCTATCATTTTTTCATTTCCATAGAAACAATACCTGGAGTTGGAGAGTAGCTACACAGAGATAAATGATCGAGAAATGTCGCCTGGAATTGGAGTTTTCTCTCACAATTTGAGAGAAAGGTTGGTACTACATATGATGTGTTTCTCTCTCGATCTCGTTGTTAGATTTTCATTCGATTTCAGTTTGAGTTTGGTTTGTCTGGTTCAATCTCGTCGTTAGGGTTTCATTCAATTTGACTTTAATTTTCATTCGGTTTAAATTAAATGGCAACTCAAATATAATTGTTAATAAATCATTGGCTTAGATGTCTCAATCACTTTCTAAATTGTGCTAGACTCAAATTAGATCCGTTTTGTTTGGCAACGTTTTCGCTTGAAGCCCATTTTCATTCTCTGCATCATCTGTAGCGAACAAATTTTGTTCCTCCTCTACAAATTGCTCATCAATCATGTTGTTAAGCATTCACATTAACTCTATTAATGTACTTTGTTAATAAAAACATTCATAACATAAGGAATCCATCATACCAAGTTACTACTATCTAGTTCCCGCAAGCTACACAAATGTGGAAGGATTCTTAGCTCCTTATAGAAGAAAGTGTTACCACTTGAAAGAATGGGAAGGGGTTCCACCTCCCCAAGACCACGATGAGTACTTCAATATGAAGCATGCTCAAACTCGTAATGTCATTAAGAGGACTTTGGGTTTGCTGAAAATTCGGTGGGCGATTTTTAAGAGTTACTCATACTTTTTCATTAGAACACAATGTCGAATAGTTATTGCATGTAGTCTCGTCCATAATCACATTAAAAAGATATGAGTGTTGACCCACACGAATATAAACTTGACAAGCTTGATGAGGAAGATATGGAGGATTGATGACTATATTAATACCGTTTAGACATTTGAGCAATAGACTCGGGAGAGGGATGCCTTTGCGCACCATCATATGTTTGAGGAGTGACAAGCTCAAAGGGGCCATTAAAGTGATATGGATCAGTGTTGATTATTATTGTTAAGAATATGTGTCGTTTTTTTTTTTTTGATGTACTTCATTGCCATTATTATTTTTCATGTACGTCGTTTTCATTCTTAACATTTGACATTGTTATGTTTTATGTAATTGTTTGTCATTGTTATGTTTTATGGAATTGATTTTCATTGTTATGTTTTATGTAATTGTTTGTCATTGTTATGTTTTATGGAATTGATTTCATTGTTATGTTTTATGTACCTGAATATGTAGCTATGGCATATAATTTTTTTGTGGATATCATTATTGTTACCCAGGTGGCAACCCAAAAGAGGTGGGTGAATTGGGTTTCAATAATAATTACTACTAAAAATTATTTAGAACTAATTAATGATTGAATTTAAACAGATATATTGTCAAGCACACAATATAACAATCAAAGCATTAATAAGGATATAGAAGAGAAGATGCAAATGATGTATAGTGGTTCGGTCTGAGTGTGTCCACTGCCTAGCTTAGTCTACTCCCTAGGAGTCACTTGATCTACTAGAACTCAAACGACTTTGGGTGTCGCACAAACCCTTACAACTTTTCTTCCCGTTAGCTTTCCCGAGGAGCTAACCAAACTGCTGAATCTTTACTCCCAGATTCGATTCTTTAAGGTTTGTACTCCACAAACCTTACACACAAATCAGTGATGCAAGTAAGTGATGAAGACTACACAAATGTCCTCACCAATTTGGTACAAAGAAGGATGAACAATATGAATGTAATACACTGAGTTATCTCACTCCTTCTCTCTCAATATCTCACTCAGAAATTAACTACGAAGTAGAGCAATGTGAGAATGGTGTCTTCAATAGTCAAGATCCAACTTTATTTCTTTCAAACTGATTTAATTCATCTTACATAGTCAAGATCCAACTTTCGTCATTTTCTGCTTCCAAAAATGTTTTAGGTTCTAATTGGGATAGAAATGCCAAATTTCCACAGATACTTCTGAGAGAAGAGCGAGTGGTTATACCTTTCGATGGATCACCTATTATTTGTTTCGTTGGATGATACTGGATGTATTTCTATTCTTTTGGAAGATCATCATTATTGCCTCATTGTTCTTGATTTTTCTCATTCTGTGAAGTGGAATTGAAGGGGTCTTCTTTTGTGACATCTTTATCGCATACTTGGCCTTGTTGACTAGAATTTGTATAATCATCAATGCTAACCATTTCCTTTGAACTGTTAATTCTACTATCATCAAACGTAACATGAACTAATTCTTCAACAAGTAAGGTGCATTTATTGAAGACCCAAAAAGTCTTACTATTTGTTGAATCGCCAAGGAAAATAGTTTCATCAGATTTTGAATCAAATTTACCTAAGTTATCTTTTCCATTATTTAAGGCGAAACATTTGCATCTGAAAACATGGAAGAAGCTGGCATTAGGTTTTCTACCTTTTCAAAGTTCATATGGAGTTTTCTTCAAAATAGGTCTAATCATGGCGCGATTTACAATAAAACAAGCTGTGTTCACAACTTCAGCCCAAAAGTATTTAGGAAGAATATTTTCACATAACATGGTCCTAGCCATTTCTTCTAGGGTCCTGTTTTTTCTCTCAACGACATCGTTTTGTTGAGGAGTTCTAGGAGCAGAGAAGTTATGGCCAATACCATGACTATCGTAGAAATTTTCAAAAGAAGTGTTGTCAAGTTTACGTCCATGATCAGTCCTAATATTTGAAATTGCAAAATTTTTTTCATTTTGAAGGCGTCTACATAGCTTAGTAAAAGCTGGAAAGGCTTTGTCCTTATGAGTTAGGAAATCAACCCAAGTGTATCTCGAAAGATCATCAACTACAACAAGTATGTATGATTTGCCGCCAAAACTAAGGGTCCTCGAGGGACCGATTAAGTCCATATGAAGTAGTTGTAATGGCCTAGTAGTGGAAACAACATTTTTGAATTTAAAGGAAACTTTTGTTTGCTTTCCTTGTTGGCATGAACTACACAACTTGTCTTTTTTAAAAGTAATTTTTGGTAGACCAATGACAAACTCCTTTTTAGAAAGTTTTGAAATTAGATCCATGTGTGCATATCCAAGCTTCCTATGCCATAACCAACTATCATTGTTAATTGCGGAGAGACAACTAACGTTGGATGATGACATATCGTCTTGGTCAAAGGTGTAAACATTTTCATACCTTTGGCCGACAAATAAGACTTTGTTGTCTTTAATAGTTTCTATGATACACTTAGACTTTTCGAATATGACTCTATTTTTCTTGTCACATAATTGACTGATGCTAAGTAAATTATGGTTCAAACCATCAACTAGTAAAATATTCTCAATTATAGGGGAGGGACTTTTGTCAATGTTACCAATACCAATGATCTTCCCTTTACAGTTATCACTGAATGTCACATACCCTCCGTCTTTATCAGCGAGCACTGAGAACATTGACTTGTCTCCAGTCATGTGTCTCGAGCATCTACTGTCGAGATACCATTTTTTCTTTTTGGACTTTGATCTTAAGCAAACCTATAAAAGTAAATGTACGTTGATATTGGTACCCAACCTAAGTGGGTCCTCGGGTGTTAGTACCAGTTAGTTTAGGAATCCAAATAATTTTCTTTTTTTTTTGAACATTTTTCTTAATATTACAAAAGTAGTGTGTGTGTCCTTTTTTGTTACAATAGGTGCAGGTAAGGTTAGATGCATTTGATATAGAATTTTTAATGAATGCATTCTTGAAATCCTTTTGTTTTTTAGAGGGTTTGTATCTTATACGAGCTTTGTAAAAAAAGCATTTTTGTACCCCAAGTAATTTGTTCAAGTTCTCTTATCCTTGAATAAATTTTAATATTATTTTAGACTTGTCTTCATTTTTCTCTCTTAACTTTCTATTTTCGTTTTCCAAATTGTTTAGTTCCTTACTGAATGAAGCAACGTATTTCTTTAGTTTATCATGTGCAGTTCCTATTCTTATGGACTCATTATATAAGTCATTGAAAGATGCTTGTAACTCTTGAAAATTACTTAACAATTCTTCATAGGAGATATGGTCAGAATATACTTCATCTTCGTCGTCTATCGCCATCAAGCAGAAATTAGATTTGTCAAAACTTGCTTCAGCATCAAAAAACTCATCTTCTTTATATTGAGCTTTTAAACACACATCGGCAACTTCATCTTCACTTGAGTCATCATTTGAGCTGTTTCTCTCACTTTCTCCCCATTTGCTACTATGACCTTTTTGCCTCTTTCTTTCTTTTTGTACCTTTTTTCTTCTTTAGTCAGTTTTGGACATTTAGACCTAATATGTCCTGACTTCTTGCATTCGTAGCATATAATTGGATCTCTTTTTCCTTCATCTTTGGATAAATTTCTTTTAGGAGGTTGTCAGCCATATTTTCCCCTTGTGATTAGCTTGTTGAACCGTCAGGTCAGGAAGGCGACTTCTTCGTCGCTTCCATTTACTTCTTCTTCCTCTTCTTGTTATGATGATGTTCTGAAAATTATAGTTTTCTTCTTCTTACCTTCATCCTCATTTGTGGCCATTAGATTTATCTCATGTGTCATAAGTGATCCCAAAAGTTTATCCAAGTTGAGCACATTTAGGTACTTTGCTTCTTAGATTGTTGTGACTTTTGGTTCCTAAGTTTTAGACAAGCACCTGGGAATCTTTCTGACCATTTTCTGCATTTGAGTACACTTTAGCAAGAGAGCTTAGTCCATTAACAATGTCACTAAATCTTGCAAACATGACAGATATGGTTTCATCAGGATGCATTTTGAATAGTTCATATTTATGAACTAACATGCTAATTTTTGTTTCTTTAACTTGATTTGTTCCCTCATGTGTAATTTCTAATTTGTCCCATATTTCTTTTGCAGTTTCACATGTTAATATGCGATTAAATTCTTTTAAGTCTAGTGCACAGTATAAGAAATGTTTTGCCTTAGCATTAAGTTGAATAGCCCGTTTATCACTCTCATCCCATTCATGTTCCAATTTTGGAACGCGAGCACTGTCCATAATTTTTGAAGGGATAGTAGACCCTAGAGTCACAATGGACCAGGCCTCGATATCAGTGGCTTGAATAAATATAGTTATCTTAGCTTTCCAGTAATTATAGTCGTTTTCAGAAAACAATGGTGGTCGATTGCTAGACTGCCCTTCACCTAAGAAAGAACTCATGGTTGCTAAAAGTAAACTCTAAGACTGTGAGGTCTAAAAGACTAGAGCCCTTGCTCTGATACCTTGTTACCCAGGTGGCAACCCAAGAGGAGGGGGGGGGGGGGGGGTGAATTGGGTTTCAATAATAATTACTACTAAAAATTATTTAGAACTAATTAATGATTGAATTTAAACAGATATATTGTCAAGCACACAATATAACAATCAAAGCATAAATAAGGATAAGGAAGAGAATATGCAAACGATGTATAATGGTTCGGTCTGAGCGTGTCCACTGTTCAGTCTAGTCCACTCCCTAGCAGTCACTTGATCTACTAGAACTCGAACGACTTTGGGTGTTGCACAAACCCTTACAACCTTTCTTCCCGTTAGTTTTTTCGAGGAGCTAACCGAACCGCCGAATCTTTACTCCCAGATTCGATTCTTCAAGGTTTGTACTCCACAAACCTTACACACAAATTAGTGATGCAAGTAAGTGATGAAGACTACACAAATGTCCTCACCAATTTGGTACAGAGAATGATGAACAATATGAATGTAATATACTGAGTTATCTCACTCCTTCTCTCTCAATATCTCACTCAAAAATTAACTACGAAGTAGAGCAACGTGAGAATGGTGTCTTCAATTACAGAGAGTAGCTTATGATTGCTAGAAGGCACTGTATTTCAAGAGAGGGCTCTGTAATTCGTAGCATAAGGGTATATAAACCCTAACCCATAAAATCCGAATCTTCAAGGAGCTTTGGTCACTTCCAAAATTGATTGCTTCAATCTTTCCTCCTTCCATATACTTTGAATTGATCGTTTGAATCACTAAAGGAAAGATTTTGTGACACCCCAGCCAGGCCGTGGTGCCAGCTGTAAGGCCGGTGTCCGTGAGATGGTGTCTCAGTGGGACGTCCGAATGAGTGGTCAAGGGTCCCACATCGCTTGGTGGATGTAAGTTCGGTGGTATTTATAAGATTATGAACCTTCCTTGTACAAGGCCTTTTAAAGCCGTGATGGCGTCAACACCAAATGGAACTTCACAGTTAAGCATGCTCACCCTGGAGCAATCTAGGGACGGTGACCTACTGGGAAGTCTATGGGGTTTGGGCGACAAAAGCGGACAATATTGTACAGGGTGGGAGCAGGTCGTTGCAGATTTGATCAATCAAATCCTTGCAAAAATTGAATCAATAGATTTCTGCACAAAACAGCGACCAGTCGACTGCACGATGGTCCCGGTCGAGCGCCTGGTCTGGTCAACCGCAGGGGAGGTCCGGTCGACCGCAAGCCTCGGTTGACCACAGAAGGTGGCCGGTCAACCGCACCCTGTTGCATTTGAATCCTGTGTCTATGCTCAAGCCAAATCATCATCAAACACCTCATACAACTTTCTTATCACATAATATATTTGCAATTTTATCAAAGATATCATTCAATGACTATTTCATGATCATGGTACGCTAGACTAAGATCTAGATCCGTACATACGAGTATCAACTTTCCATTCAACTCTTGGTTCATATTAAGTTATCATCTTTAATCTTGACATCATCAAAATAATAAATAGTTAAATCATGTCAAGACATTATTTCTAACAATTATTAACTCTGCTAGGAATGGGGAAACAAAATAAGAACCCTACTAACTCTCGTAAGATGAGAGATGAAGCAAAGGAGAAAGTTACTAATGCAACGAGGTTCACGAGGAATCAATTGGAAATGCACTCATTCAAGTCTTTTTATAGAGACATCCAAATGCATATCTAAGCCGTACTATGATGGTGCACAATTTTTTAAAATGATAGAGCTAATGGGAATATGGTTGAGGGTCCAGTTGATATTGTTGAAGATTTAGATAGTGAGAGTGTTGCTACGTGAAGATGGTGATGGGTCAACCTCGGTGGAACAAATAACAAATTTCCTGATGAGGCTTCAAAGAAAAAGGCAAAGGTGTTTGAAACCATCATTACTGGGTTGTCAAATTTTGCTGACAAGTTAGAAGTATAGCTTGAGAGGACTAATGCTAAGATAGAGTTATGACAAATACGATAAATAAGAAGAAATAATCAACAAGAAAACGGAAAGACACAGAGATTTACGTGGTTTCGAATAAGCAATAGTTTAAACGTACATTCACGGGAAGAGAGAGATAGATTTCACTATGATCAAGAGAGATTACAAGGGCCTGCTATGTTCCGAAATCCTAATGTGAGGTGTCCAATCAATTTGATCTCAAACTTCTTTCTTTTGGAGATATCTTCTAGGGAACCATATTTTTCATATTTATAGGAAACCTCAATAACGGGAAAGAATAACAATCCCTAAAGAATAGAAAAATAAATCTCCCAATGAATAGGTAAGGATATGTATCATCCAAAATAGATTAGGAAAACAAATCTCCTAAATCTTATCACTAGATTTTCGCCTATTTCCTTACTATCGGTAGTACTGCACCTATTACTGGTACTGCTACAAGCTGTCCAAAAAATTAAAAATTTTTAGTACCAGTAGTTCTAACACTACTAACAGTACTGTTGGTCACTGCCCAAAATCTGAACTTTCTATTACTGGTAGTTCCAACACTACTACTGGTAATACCAGCTACTACCCAAATTTTTCTTTTTCAAATTCAAGACATTTTTCAACAATAGAGATGTTTGAAAATAGGATGGGTTAAGCACATGACCTCTTATCCAATAGAGCAGCGGTTAATGAAGTACTTCAAAGTTTTCCAATCACAGCAAAGGCTAGGGTAACTGTTGCTATGGCAATTACTCGAGACGCACAAACGATTGATCTATTTTCAGCTTCTCGAACACAGACAAAATGATATTGGTGCAGAAGTTGCACTCTTAATACATATTATTATGTGTTTGAATTTGGTTGTTGAAAATATTTTGAGTTATTTATTAATTTTTTTTTTTTGAACTAGCTACACAGTCAGATTTTGAGAACATGTTTGGTATTTTGACTAAAACATGGCGGTGGGAAAGTAATGGATGTGATTGAATGTTTTTATTGAGTTTGAAGTGATTCAGCGAATAGTCCAAATTAATGGACTGTTGACGCAATTAATCCATCGAATATAGAATTACAACAGCAGGTTCTTTTGGCACATTCATTTCAAAAATATTATTTCAGCAGCCACGACATGACTCACATCCTATAACCAATTATTCATAGACTGGTGGTTTCTTCAACCTTACTCTCAGTAGGATTCGAGTCATGCTATTCGCAAGGAACCCCGCAGGGAATCGCATAAGGATCACATGGAGGGAGTGAGAAAAGAAGAACATTTTTCAAGCAAAGAAAGACTCCCGCCATATAATCCTTGCGCAAGTCCCTACGTGGTTCCTTGCGAATAGCATTTCTCGTAGGATTCAATATCCCAACATTTAACATGGGTCCCCCATTTCCCTAATCCAATGGAAAAATTGTTTAATCATTTCGGGGCACCACGTGGTACTCTCCCATGTCTTTTCTCACCACAAGTTGTTACAAATTTTGAATATAACTTTTATTTAAATTTTTTTTTTTTACCTTGATGAATCAATAATCAAAAAACAAAATGAAGCAAAAAAAATTGGTGTACCAAAAGGTCTGCAGAAATCATGCTTTGACTTATTTTTCACATTTTTTAATTGTTGTACATAATTTTTTAATTTTTTTAATATTTCTTATCGAAACGCACAAATAATGAATAAAAAATTGAGTCAAAATAAAAAATTATAAAAAAATTAGTGTACCAAAAGATTAGCACAAATTATGATTTTGCTTATATTTTATATTTTATTTTATATTTTTTTATTTTTTTAAAATTTCTTACCGAGATATACTAATAATCAATAAGAAAATTGAGGCAAATTAAAAATTTATAAAAAAATTGGTACATAAATATAGAGGCCAAATAAAACTACAACGGATAATGTTACCTATCGATCATATATTATGGATAAATACATAGGCCAATTTAAAATAAATAATATTATCCATTTTTATATTATGTCAAAATGCAGAATATAAATTTAAAACAAATAACCTTTTCTGATGTTATCTTATGGAGAGATATAGATAACAAATTACAACAGATAACTTTATCCGTTTTGATTTATTATTATATTTTTACTATATCACAGAGATACAAAAATAAAATTACAACAGATAAAATTATATGTTGGTATGTTATGCATAAATACAAAGACCAATTTACAACAGATAACATTATCTATTAAAAATAAAAAAGAATAAAAACACAAATATCATTTCAATACCATAAATAACATTATCTGCTTTAATTATTGTTAATGTCTTTATTTTTAAAAAATGAAGATTATAACAGATAACATTATCTGACGTTATCTTATGCAAAGATACAAAGAACAAATTATAACAGATAACCTTATCTGTTTTGATTTATTATTGTGTTTTTACTATTATGTAAAGATAAGGGTATAAAACTATAACTGATAACATTATCTATTGATATGTTATAGATAAATATAGAGGCTAATTTAAAATAGATAATATTATCTATTTTTATATTATGTTAAAATAAAGAGTATAAATTAAAACAGATAACCTTATCTAATGTTATTTTATGCAGAGATATAGAGAATAAATTACAATAGATAACCTAATTTGTTTTGATTTATTATTGTCTTTTCACTATTATGCAGAGATATAAAGATGAAACAATAATAAATAACATTATATGTTGATTTGTTACGCATAATTACATAGGTCAATTTACAACAAATAATATTATCTATTAACACTTTTAAAAGAGTGGACCCTAACTACTTGTACTTTTTTTTTTTGCTAAGCAAAAGATTTCATTAATCAAAGTAGGAAATACAAAGATTAATGAGGGCTTAAGGGACCCAGTTGGCAAGAAACCAACTAGAGTGACCTATTAATTGAAATCAAAAGCCCAGGAAGAAGATAATTAAGCGGGAAACCAAAAACACCAGGAGAAGATACACCAGGAGACAGGACGCCTTCGAATTCACGCCCTTCTCCTCCGCATCAATCGCAAGTTCAACCTCCTGATTCCGTCCAGCCTTCTCACCACTTCGTCTACCGAGTAATGCAAGATGTCCAGCTTTGTTTTAACCCAAAGGGCCGCTCTGAATTTACTCAGATCAGCTACCTCCTCCGCCGATTTCAAGTCATTTCTGAAGATGAGGTTGTTCCTTGCCCTCCAAATAGACCAGATTGTGGCGTAGACTGAAGCCCACCATAGGGTTCTTTCAAGGGGATTGAATTTTGATCCTGGAGGGCCGTCTAGGAGATGATTCACCTCAGCTGGAATTACCCAGACAATGCCCCACCATTTGATGATATAATTCCACACTTCCCAGGCAAAAGAGCAATGCAGGAGGAGGTGGGTTGTGGTCTCTTCTTCTGTCGTACAGAATCTACAGGTATGATTTGAATCCTCGCTGAATTGTATACCTCTGTGAATGAGAACAGATTTTACCCCTATTGCGTTTTGGCTTGCTAACCAATAGAATAATTCAACTTTTGGGGGTGTGATTCCTTTCCATACTTTAGATAATCTGATGTGCTGAGTGAATTTGGTATCTTCCCACTTTGCATATGCTGATGAAACAGAGAATAGTTGGGTATTGCTCTTATTCCACATCCAGGACATGGTATCATGTTCTGAGGTTTTAGGAAGCAAGTGAGTAAGTCTTTGCAATAACTCAAATAGGAGATCAGACTCCCAAACAAATAGAGGTCTTCTAAAATGCAGAATCCAGCACGTGGTGTCCACCATTGTGTTGATGAAGTCCTCCTGCTGGCATGACAATTGGTATAGCCTTTGGTATTCGTCTTTGAGACATCTGTCCCCCAACCAAACATGTTCCCAGAATTTGGTTTTGTTTCCCCCTTTGACTAGGATTTTGAATCCCATAAGCACCACATTTGCAAAGTCTGAGTTTTTGTTTGGATCCCCTACAGCACATATGTCTCTCCATGTTTGTGAAGTTCTTCTAGAGTTCCCTAAGGTAGGTAACCAGGAAGAGGGGTCTAGATTATATTTCTTAGAGATAACCCTATGCCACAGGCCTTCCTTTTCTTGACTAAACCTCCACCACCATTTGGCCAACAAAGCCAAGTTTTGTTGTTTGATTCTTTTAATGCCTAGACCACCGAATTTCTTGGCTTTGGTTAGGACCTCCCACTTGACATAATGCAGTTTTCTTTTGGTTTCCGAATCTCCCCAGAAAAAATCTCTTTGCACTTTTTCTAGCTTGTGGGCCACTGAAGCAGGAATTTTATAGAGGGACATGAAGTAGATGGGTAAGTTGGCTAGGGTTGATTTAATCAAAGTGAGGCGCCCAGCTTGTGATAGGATTCCCCTTTTCCAACTGGCTAGTTTCTTCTTTGCTCTGTCAATGACCTAAATCCAAAGCTCCTTTCTTTTTGGGTTAATACCCAGAGGCATGCCCAGGTATTTGAATGGCAGGGAATCTTCCTTGCATTCCATAATTTTGGATAATTCGGCTTTTAGGGAATCAGGTATACCTATCCCACAGATAGTGGTCTTTTGGTAATTAACTTTGAGCCCGGAGATACGGTTGAAGCATCTCAGAATCCTTTTGATAGACTTGATTTCTTCCAAATTAGCTTGAGCAAAAACAATGGTATCATCCGCAAATTGGAGATGGGAGATTAATTCTCCATTCCTTCCTACTTCAACACCAGAGATTATACCTGCCTCTATGGCCCTTTGGAAAAGAATATTGAGAGCCTCCACTACTATATTGAAAAGGAAAGGTGAAAGAGGGTCACCTTGTCTCAACCCCTTGCCTGGTTTGAATTGTTTGGATGGCGATCCGTTGATTAGGATAGAGATAGAGGAGGTAGATATGCACTCTTTGATCCATCTACTCCATTTTTGCCCAAAACCCATGTTGTGTATCATTGAAAGCAGGAAGTCCCAGTTAACACAGTCGAAGGCCTTTTCAAAATCAAGTTTGATAATCACGCCAGGCTTTTTGGAGATCTTCCACCAGTGGATGATTTCATTAGCAATAAGAATGGAGTCCAATATTTGCCTATCCCCCGTGAAAGCTCCCTGAGTTGGACCGATGATCTTGTGCATAATGGGCTTTAACCTGTTGACGAGGACTTTTGCGAGTATCTTATAGATACAGCCAACTAGGATGATTTCATTAGTATCTCACCAAAATGTCCTGAAGACCTTGAGCCACCAGGTCTTCCTTGATCTTTGATGTTGATATTCTGGGTTTTCTAGTAGCAATGGCGCTCCTCAGGAGCCATTCATTTCCATATGGATGGGCTATAATGTTCTTGGGAAGGGCTGAGTTCCCTACTTCTCCATTTAGGGCCTGGGCATAGGTCTTGCCATGTGTATTGACGGGTTCCCAAAGGTTTCTTCTGTTCCTTCTGTCCTGGGTTGCAGTGGGGGCTACAAGAGTTTTTGTATTCAAATGTTGGGGAGTGGGATAAGGGTCCTTCCTGCCTGCCTTTGGATTTCTTGAAAAAGCTCCAACTTGATCCGCAATCTTTACCACCAGCTTCCTTTCTTCCACCCAGAGCCCATTAGTCTTGGATATGGCTATATTTGCAGAAATGGGGCTGTCATATCTTACAAAGCCAAACTTTTTACCACTGATTTTACTTCTTTTATAGGGTATGAAAGAGTTGCGGACGACACCATATTTGTTGAAAAGGTTACCCAACCATTTTGTATTGGCATAGTCAGGGAGGTTATCAACAAAAAGGGTGATGAGAGGGGGCCTTTCACGCATGACTTGGCTTGGGTTGTGTCTGGGAATGAATCTCTTTCGAGGTAGAACAGGCATCCATTTGTCATCAGGATTGTGTGGCTGTGAAGGTGATGGTGGGATAGGGAAGAGTGGATTCTGTGGGAGTTCAATGTTTTTGGTTTTGTGTTTCAGGTGATTATGTTTGTATGGAAAGGGATAGGGAAGTTTTGATGGAGATGGAAAATGCTGGAAGAAATGAGTGTATTTTAATGGGGGTGGTGGAGGTGGTGGGGGTGGCGGAGGAGGAGGAGGAGGTGGGGGTGGCGGAGGTGGGGGTGGCGGAGGTGGTGATTATGTTTGTATGGAAAGGGATAGGGAAGTTTTGATGGAGATGGAAAATGCTGGAGGAAATGAGTGTATTTTAATGGGGGTGGTGGAGGTGGTGGGGGGTGGCGGAGGAGGAGGAGGAGGTGGGGGTGGCGGAGGTGGTGGTGGTGGACAAGGGTGAATGTGGGCGGGGAAAACTCTCTCTCTCTCTCTCTCTCTCATTTTTGAAATTTTCATTTTTAACTACTTGTACTTTTAAAATAGTGAATCTTAACTCAATAAACAAATTAGGTAGGATTAAATGAGTTAATTAACCTTAGATTTGGAGTTTTTAAACTAATTTTTATTTTATTTTATTGAAAGGTCTTTTTTTTATTGAGTTTTTTTATGAAATTTTTAAAAAGGTAGACAATATAATCATAGATTCATTTAATACCGTCCAATTGAAAATTAGTCATGTTTGAACCAAATATGAGATTGATATCTAAGTGTGACATCTTAGAAATAATTCAGTCCAAATCAAACATGAAATTATGTTTGATTGGTATTAAAATAATATTACAACAAATAATCTCAGGAATTTTAATCTCGTCAATTTTAATCTGCAAATCAAATGAGACCTTAGTGTTTTTACATGTTAGACAATCGAGGACGCGCCGAAGCGCATCAACAAAAACTTTGTGCCTTCTTTATTTTTTTAAAATTTTGGGTGAATTCATCTTTTTGTTATTCTTTACCTTTTTAGTTTGTCTCAGTAAAAAGGAATCAAAAATTAAGAAACATGAGTCTTTTCAACAAAAACTTACAAGAAAACCCAATAAAGTTTTTAGCCTTTTGACTTCCTGTACATAGTGACATTTAGGTTCTATTTGGCTAAAATTAACTTCATTAATTATTTTTTATTCTTATTCAATTTTTTTTGTATTTATGATTTTTGGGTTATTTTTTTAGTGATTATTGGTGATTATTGGTTCGTCTCGACGAAATGAATCTAAAAAGTACAAAATTATGTGCAAAAGCTAAAAAAAATTTACGAAAGATGCAAATAAGTTAACACAGACGCTGTTTTAGGCTTATTTTTTGTCTTTTTTGATTTTTTTAATTTTTAGATATAATTTTATACTTTTCTGAAATCTCTTGTCGAAACGAATTAAAACCATAAAAAAATTGATACAAAATAAAAAATTATAAAAAATTTACATTAACGAACAAAAAAATAATAAGTTAATAAATTAATAATTACCGGAGTCTAAATGGACATGTAGCAAAATATCTTTTTTTCCCTTTTTATTTCTCACATCGACATCAAAAATAAAAGAATCGTGCTAGAAACTAAAATGAAAAATAATTAACAACAAATAATTTCAAAAAAATAACAAAATTTTCTCTAGCTTTCCAAATGTATGGTAGAACTGCATGGAGAACCAGTTTCCAGCGAGAGTCCTGTTACTTAGAAAGATCTTTTGAGACTCTTGAAATCCATAGAATCCACACACTCCAATCTCTCTCTAAACACATTCAACTCCCTCAACAACTCACTTGCCTTCTCCTTCGTTTCCACATCGCACCCAACTTGCAAAACCAGCAATAGCTTCTGAAACGCACCCACTTGAAGAGCTTCGACAACAACACTTCCTTCTTCTCTCTCCTCATCTCTCCTCTCATTCTTGCTCAATTTCCACAGGATAGAAACAGAAAACCTGGTCGCCGATTCCGAAACCCTGAACATCTTTTTAACCAAAACAGGCACAGTCAATGAATTACCATAAGCTTGTTCTCTCCCTTCATCACTACTACAAAGTTCGTCCAAAACGCCCAATGCCCCCTCCGAAATGCCTCTCTCTGAGTCCACAAGTGTTTCAAGAAGCAACGAAACCAATCCCGTCTCGACAAATTGAGGAGTTGGCATTGAGGAAATCATGTTGTAAATGATCGACAATGAAGCTTTGGTAGTTTCAGGACAAATTGCATCTTTAACCAGATTAACTAAAGCTTCCACTGCTCCTTCAATCTTGATCAATGAATCTACTTGGTTTTCATCAGATGATGTAATTACTTCTTTCATCACCAGAACTGCGGTTCTTCGTCCCGATAAATCTCCATCTTTCAACATCCATACCATGGAATTTAGAGATTGGAACGACCCTAAATGAGAATTGGCCTTCTCATCAAGTGGAAGTATCAATGTTAAAGCTGACAATATCTCCCCCCAAAGTAGACGATAGTGCTGCATTGGGACAGAGGATCTCGTACTCCTCTCAGAGAAGACCTCCAATGTCTCGGATAGGGTTCTACCGGCGCCACTTGCCACCACTCGCCTCCGGTTCCACTCAGTCTCTGCCGCCAAATCCTTGATCTTCGCCACCAACTCCAGGCACTCTCCACTGTCGTGCCGCCGCCGTGCCTCGTCAACTCCGGCGAGGATTTCCGATACCTCAAACGAGCTTACGGGAATTCTAGGCGTTGGAATTCGCTCAATACCATAAGACTTATTCTCCACGCACCAATTCTGTATCATCTGCCGAATGGCGTGATTCGGAATTGGCTCGTGATTTGTTAGCTGTAGGTTGGTGATTGGACATGTATTCTTACCGGATTTGATCCACTTCTCGATGTTTTCTCGATCGTATGTTATACCCGTTGAGAGGGTCACGGGATCCTTCATCAAGTGTAGTGATATTGGGCACCTGAAATTGATAGGTATGCTCAGCTCCGAGACACGGGTTTTTCCGGCAATGCAGGCTGCTCTTCGCCTCCGCCAGAATAAAATCATAGTTGTATAGAGAGAGAGAGAGAGAGAGAGAGAGAGAGACGGGTGTGTGTGTTTTTTTGTTATGTGAATTGTGAAGTTTGGGTGTAAATATATATATGTGTGTATATATATGTGTATATATATATAGTGAGCTTCTATTGAGGGATTCTTCATTTTGCTGAAATGAGGACCTCCCATTTCCGGATCAAATATTAATGATCGGAACCGTTCAATGTGTTTAAAACACGTTTTTAAGGATACCCGCGAAAAATCGGCTCAAAATATTATCGGGAAGGGCTTGATCTAAACAGTTGCTCATAAATACTGACATGAACAGTTTAAAAGATAGTTCTGCGTTTTGATTACGCGGTTCAACATTCAAAACTTAGGACAATAGACGAGGTATTTTGAAACAAATAATAAACGTCCAATGTGTAACAGAGGGAGAGAGAGAAGGAGAAGGGGGACCGCATTTGAATATTGACCCCATGGAAAGGTTTGAAGTGGCAAACAAGAATGCTATTCTTAGAGAATCCGCTCTTTTCCTTTTTTTCTTAAAATTGGAGAAGAAATCTCATTTTTCTATTTTAAAAAGTCATATTTTATAATGTCTCTTGCATCAAATTCTCTACTCTAATTTCTATTCTATTAAATTTTTTTTCCTTTTATATTTAATTCAAATGGTATAGGGAAGGAGAAAGAAATAAAAAAAATAAAAAAAAAACGGTACGAGTGAATAGTGACACCCTAGTTTGTCACTATTCATTCTGGAAAATAAAGAGAAGGAATAGGGAGGCTGATGTGGGGTTTGTTAAGATAATTTGCTCCTCAAATTAGGAAAGGAACATCTTTGAGGAGTTTGATACGAATGCTCTTACACCCACAAATCACACCCCCCAGCACAGTACCCCCTCCCCAGCCACCACTCTCCATCTCACACGTAACCAACCCCCTCCCCCCCTCTCCTCCCTCTTCTGTCCCTCTCTCTCCCCTACGACCCTCTATCTCTCACACATTTATTTTTTAATTATTATTATTATTTTTTAGTTTTTCATTTATTAATTTTTTTATATTTATTATTTTGACATTATTTTTTTATAAATTATTAATTTATCTTGACGAAAAAAACCAACTAAGCAAATTTTTTTTGTTTAAAGGTAATTTTTTATTAGAGACAAAAAATAAGTCTAAACTTGATCTGTTTTGACTTGTTTTTTTCTTTTATGAATTTTTTAGGTTTTTAATATATTTTTTACTTTTTAAAACATCTCGTCAAGAAGAATTAATAATTAATAAAAGATTGATTAGTCAGACAAAAAATAAGTCCAATTAGGCAAAAAAACATGTCACGTATTGTATTCATGTTTTTCGTTTGTAAAAAGACTTATTGTTATATTTATATTTTTGGTTTGTAAAATAACTTATTTCCTGCATGTATGTGTGATTCTTCAAATCTAATTAGTTTATCTGATTAGTTTTGGCTAATCGAACCTTATTTTTTGTTTGACTGAATAATATTTTATTAATTATCGCGTGGTAAAAAGTAAAAACTATAAAAGAATAGTAAGATCCGAGTAGATAAAACTAATCAGACTTAATTTTTGTAACATGTAGTATAATTTGATTAAGCAAAAATAAATATGATTAGATAAAACTAATCAAATAAACTAATTAGATTTGAAGAATTACACATACATGCAAGAAATAAGTCCTTTTACAAACGAAAAATATGAACATAACATTAAATAATTTTTTTTTGCAAACGAAAATATGAATACGACTCGTGACATGTTATTTTTTGCCTAATTGAACTTATCTGTTCTTTAACTTATTAATATTTTATTAATTATTAATTATTCTCGACGAGACATTTTGAAAAAGTAAAAAATTATATTAAAAACTAAAAAAATTTCATAAAAGAAAAAATACGTCAAAACAGATCACGTTTGGCCTTATTTTTTGTCTTTAGTAAAAAAATTACTTGTTTAATTTTTTCTTCAAGATAAACTAATAATTTATAAACAAAATAATGCCAAAATAATAAATAAAAATAAAAATAAATAAAAAATTAGAAAATAAGAATAAGAATTAAAAAAATTAATATGCATGAGAGATAGAGGGTTGTAGGGGGAGAGAGAGGGAAAGGGGGTGGGGGGTGGGAGGGTTACATGTGAGATGGAGAATAATGCTACTCTCAAACCCTCAAAAACACACCTCCAAGCACACTCTTGAGGGACCCACCCCACCATCCACTCTCTCTCTCACACGTACCCTCCCTCCCCCCAACACCACCCTTCTCTCTCTCCTCCCTCTCCCCTTATAACCCTGGACCCGGGGGCCCTGCTGTGCACACAGCAGAATGCACAGCAGGGTGTGTTGTGCGCCAAAACGACGCCGTTTTGGCGCGCAAAACACTGCCCGAACAGTAAAAAACTGACCGAACAATTTTCGGTCAGTGTTTTATGCGCCAAAACTACGCCATTTTGGCGCGCAGCACCCTGCTGTGCAGCAGGGCCCCAATTTCCTATAACCCTCTATCTCTTTCGCACATTTGTTTTTTAATTATTATTCTTGTTTTTTAGTTTTTTATTTATTAAGTTTTTGTATTTATTATTTTGACATTAATTTTTTTTTATAAATTATTAGTTCATCTTGACGAAAAAAATTAAATAAGTAAATTTTTTTTGAAGATAATTTTTTAATAGAGACAAAAAATAAGTCTAAACGTGATCTGTTTTGACTTGTTTTTTCTTTTATGAATATTTTTTTAGTTTTTAATATAATTTTTTACTTTTTTAAAACATCTCATCGAGAAGAATTAAGAATTAAGAATTAATAAAAGATTAATAAGTCAGACAAAAAATAAGCCTAATTAGGCAAAAAATAACATGTCACGTGTTGTATTCATATTTTTCGTTTATAAAAAGACTTATTTCTTACATGTATGTGTGATTATCTAAATCTAATTAGTTTATCTGATTAGTTTTACCTAATCATATTTGTTTTTACATAATCAAATTATACTACATGTTACAAAAATTTAAGTCTGGTTATTTTGCCTAATTGGGCCTTACTTTTTTTTGTACTTTTTTCTTTTTACCACGCGATAATTAATAAAATATTATTAAGTTAGACAAAAAATAAGATTCGATTAGGCAAAACTAATCAGATAAACTAATTAGATTTGGAGAATCACACATACATGTAAGAAATTAGCCTTTTTACAAACAAAAAATATTAATACTATACGTGACATGTTATTTTTTGCCTAATTAAACTTATTTTTTGTCTGACTTATTAATCTTTTATTAATTATTAATTCTTCTCGATGAGACGTTTTAAAAAAGTAAAAAATTATATTTAAAACTAGAAAAATTCATAAAAAAAGTCAAAGCAGATCACGTTTAGCCTTATTTTTTGTCTTTAGTAAAAAAAATTACCTTTAAACCAAAAAAATTTACTTGTTTGATTTTTTTTCTTCAAGACGAACTAATAATTTGTAAAAAATTTAATGCCAAAATAATAAAGAAATTAATTAATAAATAAAAAACTAAAAAATAAGAATAAGAATTAAAAAAATAAATGTGTGAGACAAATAAAAAATTGTAGGGGTAGAGGGAAGAGAGAGAGAAGGTTTTGTGGTTTGGGGGGGGGGGGGGGGGGGGGGGGGGGCGGGAGGGCGGTGTACGTGGGAGAAGGAGAGTCGAGGGTGGGGTGTGTTCCTCGGTGGCGTGCTTGGGAGTGTGTGTTGGAGGGTGTGAGAGTAGCATTATGTACTTGATAGCTCTACGAATTCATATACTATTCCAAGTCAAGGGTATAAGGCACACCCCAACCATTTCGTCCGAGTCAAATCATAAATCCATTTGTAACTATAAGGACCCAAATTATTTAATTCAACAACAATAAGATTTCGATATTGTTCTGAGTATGTAATTTATTTTTACACCATTTTATTTGGTGCACTTTAATATGTTATACGTATTTCACGTCGCTTGTACATACAATACATATAATATACCTATTACTCTATACATATGGCTTACATATTTATATATGTTATATATGTATATCCTTAACCCTAGACCAGAACTAAACCCTCCCCACATTTACCCCAAATCTTGCCACTGTTCACTCCGTTAGCTTCACCCCCTCCATGCCACCATCATCACATCCTCTATCATTTTCCACAGCCACCTCCCATTAACCAATTGGACTCACATCCCTCTCAGTCTGCTCTACTGTGCGCCATGGCAGTCTTTTTGCTCGTCTATGCTTAGACCCAATAAGTAATAATTGAAAAATGACGTTTCCTTGCCAGCCATCCAACTCCTATTTCCCTGTCCACCATTGATGAAGTTTTTCCCCTCTTGCCTATAAATATAAGGCAAACCCATCTTCTTTTTTCACCATTTCAACTGCAACCAGAGAGAGAGAGAATATTGGTTATTGAAGAGAATGAAAATAGAAGAAGTGAAGTAGCAGAAACAAAAAAATTCAGTCGAAAGATTTTGCGGATGAAGTTCGATTTCAATCCAATTCATCCAAATTCCTTTTCCATTCACCTATAGAACTAACACTAAAGGAAATTTAAGATTTAACAACGGTCTAAACCGTCACAAAAGATCCTGAAAAGCGCTGCTATAGGCCCGAAAAGGTTATACCAACATTTGAGAAAGTGTTAGCTTAACTGTCGCGAGATGACCGTCACTGTAGATTTATATATAGTGACACTTTTTGCAAGTGCTAGTACAAGTCTCTTTTTACTGATAGTTTGTTTAGTAACACTTGAATCGCTGTTAAAGTACACAAAATGGACGCTTGTGAAAGCGTCGCTATATCCAAATTGACTCAGTTATTTCCCTACAATTTGAATAATATTCAACCTAGTCTTATTTTAGCACTTAAAAATGCAACAAACTCTTTTTTTTTTGTATCGGCAAATAGTATGATATATATATTGAAGAAAAGAAGATGATTACAGTATAGATCAATTGGTTGACAAAGAGCTAACCAAATGGGAATAAAAAAGATAAGAGTATTATAACATTTACAATCCTTGTGAACAAAATCAAAGTACTAAAACCTGAGGCATCAATGGGATCAAGAAAACATAAAAAATGCAACCAAATGCGATTGGACTCCTTATGAAAGACAGCAGCTTAACCACGGCAATTGACACCATTAGTAGAAGACCATAAGCAAAAAACACAATTTGGTTAGTCGCAAACCTTCATGAGCAACTCAAAGCAATAAACTCTGCATTTCTAAATAATGCAAAAACCTATACTAAAATCTTTTGAAGACACCACCGGTGAACCAACGCAGCATAAAACGACCAATTCAAAGACACCAAAATAGCTGCACTACTGATCCCAAGCAACATAAACCCGAATAAACCATCCGAACAAGGTCATATTCTTTAAACCTTTTATAGCAAAAAAGAGAGCAAGAGGCAAAGTTAGATCAGAACATACCTAGGAAGCCTCCTATCTCTCATCGCTTGCACAAAAATCAACACATGAGAAGATAGACAGAAGACCCACAAACAAGACCCAAATTACATTGAAAGGCACCCTTGTAAGACGGACTCAGCAGAAAACCTCATCTAAATATGGTACAAAAGACTCAACAAATCAAGATTGTGCTATCCTTTGTCTTTCCATCAAGACCATCGAAATCCAAGTCATCTTTTATATTGTCCTATTACCTGGAATCAAAAAGACATTGACAGAGAATACATAAAGTTTTCAACCATCATGACTTGCAAAAATGACCCTTAGTATTTCTTATACCACAAAGTTCTATGTCATGACTCGTAGAAGATGATCCTTGGTGCATATGTGAGGAAGCTTGATCATGAGAGCCATTAACACCGTTCGGAACCTAAATTAATCAAAGAATGAGTCAACATGAGAATACAAAACAATATAGTTCCAAATAAGCATATACAAAATATGATATAAACATTACAAATAAAATTATATAGTTGTAACTTGGAAACTAGATTGTCTAAGTAAGAAGTCAACTTGTCTTCTTAACGTGTTTAGTTCACCGACTTGAGTATGCACTATATCTTTAAGCTCCTGTATAGTTTTCTTATCTCTCATTCTTTCTTCTTCTGAAGTCATTCTCAATCTTGTACAACTATTAGAAGTCGAGCCGCTATTTTTAGGAGTGTGTTCAAATCCCAAGTCAAGAACACGACCATAGCGCTCTTTCTTACAAATCACTTGAGAGTAGATGTTATTCGATGACCAATCTATTTTTCCATTAGTAATCTCTTCAGAGCTACTTTGTTCATCAATTCCTCCATTCTTCTCTATAACTCATATAATTATAAGAGTAGGTTCAATATTAGTTGCATACTCTAAACTAGGAAAAACAAAAAACAAAAACAATGGAGAGACTTGAAAGAAAACATAGGTCACATGACCATTATATGACTACATAGGCACTACATTCCTAAAAAGGAGATTGCTTTATGCTTTTTTGATTTTTCCATTTGAAATCGACATCAATGCAAATAGGGTGTAACTTCATCAACAGAAAGAGAACAAGTTATATTACATCAGTCGGTTCTTAAACTCAAGTTATATTGCAGCATGTTTGGCATTCATAGGGATGCAACTTATGCATAGATATTTTTCCAGTTATACATTTCAAAAGGAATACATTTGGTACACCATCAACAGATTTATGCACTGTACTTTAACATATGAAGAGATTATAGCAACCAATGTTATAGAAAATTATGTCATAAAAAAATAATGAATATTTGTCCCTAGAAATGCATTAAATTGGAACAAAAAAATATGTTTGCCTACCATATTTTTGACTGCTGTCTCACTTACAGCTTTTCCATCTTTCCTCGTGTGAGTCGGTAAATATAACTTTGCTCTAATAACTGCAGCATTGGTTTCTTCCTCCTAAATCACAACCATTCAAAGATAAAATTACAATACAAACTAATAAGTGAAAAAAATACATAAGGAAGAAACATGAAATACCATTTTATGAGCATGTCGTATATAAGTTTTTGAACCAGCTGTATGAGAATCTTTATGTTCTCTTCTATTTATCTTGTTAGCCTCACTAAGGAGCTTCATTCAGACATTGTAAACACAAAATACAATCAAATATAAGATAATAAATAAAGATCATTGATTCACAATCAATAGATGGTCCATACATGTCCTTTCTCTGAAAATCAATAATTAACAAGATTGACATAATGCTCACGGTTAACCATTGCATGTGCTATAGCAACAATTTGTGCAACAGTTTTTGATTGGTCATAATGCTTTCCTTTTAAGCTGCATTTCTAATTCCGCAATTTGTCCCCAATTGACTTCAACGTATTGTGCTTAATTATGTCTCTTACTCCCGTGTCTTTTGGAATTTCAAACTTTGACTACAACCAAATAAGTAATGCATTTTCAGATACCTTCAATTACAAAAATTGTAAAATATCTAGATTAGAAATTCAATACCTCAATGATATTCTAACAATCTTCTATGTAATGATTTGATACGTGATGCCAAGTGTTGTAATTAATTGGGCATAAGTGTAGTTTCCGTACAACGGTTCCTATAAACCGATTAAATACCCCACCTTCTAAGCCAACGAGCAGAGAACATGCATTAAAGTCCACAACAATTTTTTTCTTAGGTGGTAAATTCCAAACGTCCGATAAACATGTGATTCCTCTTTTATTTCGATTACATGATTCATCTATTAAAACACAACTGAAAGTTAATAAATCAGTAGCCTCAAATAGATAATGCAAATTATACATACTTAAACAAAAGGACAATAGCCTTAGCGAGGATCCAATCAATCAAACTAAAAAGACAACAAACATACATGTTATTCCAACTTCAAATTCACTAAATAACTCGCCATCTAAATTATCTACTGAGTTAAAATTGTCCTTGTCTTGTCGCTCTGAGGAGTTTCATGATGAAGCATGTGAGTAATTTCGTGATCGAGCATGAGAGGTATGTGAGGGGTTACGTGATGAAGGATGTGAGTAATTCCGTAATGGAGCATATAAGGCATGTGATGGGTTTTGCGATAAAGCATGCAAGGAACCTTGGTGGGCTATGGGAGGTAGCAAAGAGCTATGTGGTTGAGTAGGCTGTGAACCATTGCATGACGGAGTTGACTGTGAAATGCTACGTGATTTAGTAGGCTGAGAACAATGCTCCAATTCTGAAGTTCCACGTGGTGTGGGAAGCCGTGATGCACTTCGTGGTTGAACTAACTGTGAACCACTACTTGGATGGGAAGGTTGTGATGCATTTCATGGTTGAATTGGTTGTGAACCACTACTTGGATGGAAAGGTTGTGATGCACTTTGTAGTTGAGTAGATTATGAACCAATGCATGACGGAGTTGGTTGTGAAATGTTGCGTGATTTACTAGGCTGAGAACAATGCTGCATTTCTGAAGTGCGATATCGTTTTTTTTTCATATCTACAAGAACAAAGAATTAAAACAATTGACATAACAAACACATATAGATAATAAAGCATGTCGCTAATTAAACTAATGACCATGCATAGGAAGAAACTTAAACTTTACAGTTAAATACAATTTGAATGATAATCAACTTTTGATTAAAAAAGAGAATATACACAGTCAAGTGTAACATCTAGAAATTCTCATCAAAGTCAGGATCAGCAATCAATTGCCTTCGAATGTAAGCAGTTCGACGATTTCATCAATCCTAATCCCGATTCCATCATTTCTAAGCCAATCAAGGTACCCGCTTCCATCCACAGTCATGTCCTCAACTATCAGATTATAAGGCTCATTATCATAATATGTTCCAACATCATCTTCTTCCATTTTACCATTACCAACATCAAACACATCCCTAACTTTCGTTCTAATTGCAACTAGTCATTCCTTATCTCTTGCATCTTTCACATAATAAACTTGTGAAGTTTGAGAAGCCAAAATAAATGGTTCATCAATTAATCGTTCTCTTGTATGTATCAGATGTGAGAAATTTACAAGAACAAAATCATATTCATCTATCTTGTGGCCCCTGCTTGTATTGACATCTGCCAAATCACATTTTAATAAGACATATCTCATTTTGTCAAAATAATTCAACTTTATAATATCTGATAGAACGCTATAGTACAAAGTTCCTCCTTCAACTGACACACACACCCCGCTATTTTGAGTTTTCTTAGTTTCCTCACTACCTTCTACTCGAAATTTGAAACCATTAACAATAAAACGTTTGAATCTTCTAGCCTCAGTGTTTGGGTCTCGAGCAAGCCATTTGATTTTATGAGTAAGTTATTGTTTCCTCGTGTCATCCATTACTCCAACCTGGCATTGATATTGAACATTAAAATCAGCATACTAACATCTATAATTAATTTTTAGTAATTATACTTACATATGAATGAAACCAATTACAAAAATTTTCCATGTGAATCCTGTTGAGAACTTTATCACTTAGACAATAAGGGTGATTTTGTCTCTTTATTTGTTCCTTGTGTTTTCTATATATACAAAACTAAGTTGTTATCATTGCAAATAATAAATTTAACCCATACTAGAGTTAGTTATTAAATTCTAAAATATCACTTACAAACGAAATGAGACAATTTTGTCATTATTGAATAACACATAACGATGTGCTTGTGTCAACGACTTTTGGTCAAATTCAATATTCGCCACCGACTCAGTTGACTCTTCAATATTTCTTGCTGGTCGATAAATATAGTCTCGACTGATTCCAAATATCATGAACAGAATGTTAGGCACTCTTCCGCTATGTATCCTTCTACAATAAAACCCTCAGGGTGGGCTTTATTTCGAACATAAGACTTAAGTCACTACAGGTACCTATGTTCCAAATGATTTTTACAATGAATTCATTAAAATGGACGATAAAAAAAAATATTTCAATAAAACTAAAGGAATAGGTACCTCTCAATTGAATACATCCATCGGTATTAAACAGGCACAACAATTTTAGGCTCGGCAGCCAAATGGACAACTAAATGCACCATAATTGTAAAAAATGAGGGAGAAAAAATTCTCTCCAAGTTGCATAATGTCATTGCAATTTTAGTGTCAAGTCGCTCAAGCTCTTCCACTTGCAAGACTTTGGAACATAGTTCTCTAGAGAAACAAGACAACTCAATTAATGGCAAAACCACTTTCTTCGGCAAACAACCTCATAGTGTTATTGGAAGAAGTTGTTGCATCTATATATGACCATCATGACTCTTTAAACCAATAATTTTACGTTGTTTAAGGTGAATACAACGTGAAAGATTTGAAGCATAACCATCAGGCACTTTTACTCTGTTCAAAACTTTAAAAAAATCATCTTTTTCCTTTGGAACCATAGAGAAGCAACCTGGTGGTAAATATGTCTTATTGGAACCTATCTTTTGTGGGTGAAGATCTCTTCTAATACCAATCTCTTGTAAATCAAGACGTGCCTTTATGTTATCCTTTGTTTTTCCATCCATATTTAACACAGTTCCATACACATTGTCAATCATATTTTTCTCTAGATGCATCAAATCAAGATTGTGTCGAAACATAAGATGTTCCCAGTATGGTAATTTTGAAAAATATACTATCCTTCTTCTATGGTTGTATCTCATCACTATTTGCCTTCTTGTTTCTTAATTTTTTTAGGTTAGCCCCAGTCTTTCCGAATTCACATTCAATGCCTGTTGTATACATTTTGACCTCACTACCGGATAACATAGTAGGAGCCAGTTCCATTTCTTGAGTGCCATCAAATGAGATTCTATCTTTACGATATATATGGTCTTTATCTAGGAAGCACCTATGACCCATAAGATAATATTTTCTTCCATTTTTTAAGCAATGAGAATTAGTGAAGTAATTACAAGGACATGCAAGAGCACCCTTAGTATTCCAACTAGACAAATCACTGTAAGCAGGAAAATCATTTATTGTCCACATTACTGCCGCTCGCATTTGAAAGTTCTCTTTAGAAGATATATCATAAGTTTCCACTCCAACTTCCCACAATTCTTTCAATCCCTCAATTAAAGACTGCAAATACACATCTATATTATTTGTGGGTGAATTTGGCACGGGAATAAGCAACGATAACATAAAAGAAGATCTTTTTATGCACATCCATGGAGGCAAATTATAAGGCACCAAAATGACTGGCCATATACTGTAACTAGTACTCATATTACTAAACGGGTTGAATCCATCTGCTGCTAATCCCAACCTAACATTGCGTAGGTCAGAAGAGAAATCTGCATATCTAGAATCAAAAGCTTTCCAAGCTGGAGAATTAGCAGGATGTCTCATTTTTTGATCTTTGGTACGACCCTCGGCATGTCATTTCATAGATGGAGCTATTTTTGAACACACAAACCACCTTTGCAATTTACTCATCACAGGAAATCATCGCAAAACCTTTACAGATTTTTTCTTAACTTTTTTGGACGAATTACTTAAACTAGGACCCACATTAGTCTCATCTGCTGCCCACCTAGAATCACCACATTTACAGAAGTCATCTTTTGCATGTTTCTTCCAAAATAACATACAATCATTGGGATAAGTATGGATCTTCTCATAAGCGAGACCCAAACCCTTGATAATCTTTTTGGCTTCATAATAGTCTTTCGGCAATTTAGCATCTGAGGGAAGCATATCTTTCAAAATTTGAAGAATTATTGTAAATGTATCGTTGGTCAATCCTTTAAGACATTTACGTGATACAAATGCAGGATCGCTGACAACTTGCTAAAAGTATTGCACCCTTCATAAAGAGGTTGCTCGCCATCTTTGAGCAAGTCGTAGAATTTTTATGCATTTGTATTTGAAACTTGATTAGATTGTTCCACACTTGGACTTCATTAGTTGGTTCTGATGCATTTACTTCATCTACAGATCGGGCATGCAGAGGAAACACATCGTTCAACAAGTTATGCATATTGCCATAATCGAGATGCATATCTTCATCACAAATCTCACAAGTTTTACCAGAAGTTGTTGTCGAGAGAGTTTCTCCATGATAATACCAACAATCATAACCTTGACTAATTCTAAATGAGACCAAGTGATCATATACAACAGTAACATTCAACATATAGAAATTCTCATATTTCACACATGGACATGAAATTGTTCCATCCTTGGATGCATTGAGAGAAGCAAAGTTCAAAAAGTCGTTAACCCCTTGCAAATAGTCTCTTGACGATCTATGTTTTTTCATCCAACTCTTATCCACTGATTAAGCAATAACTAAAATGGAGTACCAAAAGAAGGATGGGAACGAATTACAAGCAGTAACTCAAAATGCAACTATACAGGGATTCAAAGTATTACAAGTACTGCAATTTCAAGAAAAGAAAATCTCTAATGAATTTTTTTAAACTTTTTCAGATGGGAATTGCTCTTGTCTAGCTCCAATTAATGCTCTAAAGCTAATAATAAAAACAGTGCACTTTAGCAGTGCACATTTCACAAAAAATAAAATGACTGCCCCTGGCTATAACTTATCCGGTCATACAAATTTGAAAATAAAGCATCCATCCATTTTCCTGTAACCAACAACAAATCCTATTACTAAACAACATCATCCATTCTTTTCTACATATCTAACAAATTGTAGCTGGGGAAATTCAGCTGATGAAGCCAAGAGCTAATCAACAAACATCTCTTGAGATTCAATTTAATGGCTAACAAACCAAGAGTACCAAAACTTTTGGAAATTATAGCCAAGGAAAACTGCTTAATTTTGAAAACCTGGATCATCCTAAAAACCAATCACAATAACCACTGGTGCACAAATTCTTCAAAACCCCACCCCTCAAACTTCATTCGAGTCATCATATGTCATGGACATGTGACCAAGTTGGAAGACAACAGTGAGCAAAATAGGCTAGTACATGTTTCCACCTTACCAAGATAATGAAAAAGAAAGTGACTCAAAATTAACATCTAGAAAAACAAAAGGACAAACTTAATATCATCTGATCCATTTATCCTAAGCACCAAAAAGAAAACTGTATCGCACAATACGAAATGATAAAAGTTTTTTGCTAAGGAAATACCACCGCAAATGAGGCATAACATAGTTCCTATTCTGTGTTTACCATGTAACTAGAACTATATAATGTATCCAAAAAAAAAAAAAGGCGGAATGGGGACCCTTCCTCAACGTTGTTAGTCTAGGATTAAAAAGCACAAGAATGCCACAGTTATTTCACACTTTTTTTTTTTAAATCAGACTTTTCTGACAATTTTTCCTATCCACCATATCTTAATTCCAACATGATCTGGTATGTGACACAAGACAATGCGTAGATATGAGAGGTTGGTCAATGTGAATTGGAGAAAGAGAAGATGAGGATCAAATTATCGATATATCCAAATTAGCAACCAGTGGTTCTCGAGTCTTGGTTTTATATCAGAAATTCTACAAGTTGAATACTTTCCATGCCATAATTTCAGTGCTTTTGATATTTTTTGCAATTTCAAATAGATTTATTATGAGAAGAAGATGAGGATTATCCTAGGCCTTCACCAGGTAAATAGACATATCCTAGGGAAACACTAACTTTTTTATGCTCTCCTGCCACAAGTCATGAGAAGTTATCCAAGAACAGAAGAGAGTTGTATCCAGGAATTCATTATTAGCTTTTATTGCTTTAGTAGTGCACTTTTCCAGTGGTTCTTTGCTGCTGCTGATGGCTGTGGATTTAGTAGCTTTCCAACATTTGGTCTTAAAGCCTATGACCAAAGGTTAGCACTTCTTCTGATGATATGTTGAACCAACTTATGCTATAAAAACAATTATAGACTTTCGGCTTAGGATGACACGATTCTATCAAAAATTATGGTATATCCGTGTCTGGTTCACACAAATATTCATTTTTATGGTGCGTCTAATTTAAGTGACTAGTTGTTCCATCGCCAGGCCAAAGAACGACCCTCTTCGCTCTTTAAAAAGAATGCAGCAAACAAAACGGTACCTAGGAGTTCTGAATTTTGTTTTGTTCAACTATTGGCAAATTGTGTGGGATATAAAGGTTTTGGAAGGCAAAAAATATGCAAGCTACAGCCATTTGATGTAGGGTAATAAAAACAAACACAAAAAATTTGTCAAAACAAAATAGGAATGCATCTCAGTGTTATCCAAATTAAATTAAATTAATGAACACAAAACCACTGAAGCACGCGAAAAAAATTATATCTACTATATTGATTGTTCTAACAGAAGTCAGCATACAAAGACAGAGTCAGAATCATCAATCAAAACATATAGTGAGAGCAATATACATTCCGAAATTCTAGGTGCAGATGGTGGGTTAGTCAATCTGCATTGCTCCTCCTAAAATGAGATTGAGTCTGTGAGAGAAAGAGAGAGAAGATTACCTCATGATCGATCGAGTAGAGGAGGTCGACCGGAGAGAGAGAGAGAGAGAGAGAGAGTGCGAGAGAGAGTGGTCACCGACGATTTAGGGCTTCAGTAATCGCGAGAGCGAGAGAGTTGTCGCTGCAGAGAGAGACTGCAAGAGAGAGTCATCACGCGGTTTATTTTGGACCGTAGCTACAAATAGGCTGTACCGATGGTTTATTTTGGACCGTAGCTAAAAATTAAAAATACGGTAACGGTCTACAAAAAGTCATTACTAAAAACTCCTTTCTAGTAACGCTTTGAAACCGTTGCTATTTCCTACCTATAGTATCGGCTATTTATACTATTGGGATAAAAACCGTTGGGAGATCCCAATTTTTTTTTAGTGTAAGTACTCTTACCTTGTAATCCCAATTTGATATTTAGATGGACCTAGAAAGCTTCACCAATCTTTAATGGAGATTAAAGCCAGCTGTTCGCATGTAGAAGACGACTGACTAGCCAATCACCTTGCGTCCCTAACTGATCAAGAACCTACTTTGTATCTCAATTTTACCTTGAAATTATGTAACCATGTAAAGTCACAACATACCCTCGGATCGGTTGCAACCCATTTATGTATCTTAATTATGCCTTAGAAAATATACTCCTATATACATGTCACAATATATCTTCCGGTCGGTCACATACCTGCTTTGTATCTTAAAATTTGCCTTCAAAATATGTTCATCGATCGGTCACTCTTAGGGCTCTAACCGGTCAGAACACTTCTATAGCCAAAAAGTAACACTGAAAATTCATGCTATAGCATGTTATTATTTTCACTCATCCTAACATCACTCGATTACATTTAGACTTTATTTAAATCATTATATTTATCCTTGTCTTGCATTAACACAATTATATTATGCCATGCTATTACATTATGAAAAATTAATCACATGACTATATTAGAAGTATAATTAGTATTTTGATACGAACATGGACTAAGAGGATTGAGAACGTTAGTTGGGTTGTTGAAACCGAGGGTATTATACGACCACTTGGACTTGAGATTTTAATAGAATTTTTGGAAATTAAAACTGTTGTGGATTATGGGTGGATTTGGCCTAACTAATTTATTTTTTGTCTCTATTCATTTTTTTTTTTTTTTGCATTTTGTTGTTTTGACTTGAATGTTTTATGATTTATTGGTCCGTTTTGATGAAATGAGTCTAAAAAAGTATAAAATTATGTCCAAAAGTTAAAAAAATGTCACTAAAGGCGACGAATAAATTAAAAAAACTCTATTTTTTATTTGTTTTTATTTTTTCTGAACTTTTTTCAAATTTGGCTCATGATTTATAACTTTTTCTGAAAGCTCTTGTCGAGATGAATCAATAAATCACAAAAAATTGATGAAAAGTAAAAAATTACAAAAAAATTTCACATAAGAACGAAATTTTTTTTAATAAATACCACAGTCCAAATGGATATATTCTTCGTGAGAATACTTATATGTGTATTTATTCGTGATGCGGCTTAATCTGAACTATGGCTTAAACCTTGAGGTGTCATTTGGCCAAGCTGTGTCTTTAGTTGTATCATGCGTTAAGTTAAGTTATGTATTATGCGGTGTTATACTCTTTAGCCATAGTGTGACTTTTTAAATATAGTTTAGTTGTTGTCAAGTAAATTCCAAGAAGTAACTTGGGATCAGCAGATGCTTGAAAAATATAACCCTTGGGAACGGATAGGAAACATTAGCAATTAGGAGAACGATTAGCATGGCGATCGGGAAAGTTATCGGACGGGGGGCACAATGGAAATCTTTGGTATTACATGACACGTGGTTATGATCGGTGGTTGTGATGTGAAAGGTGGATAACCAAAGAATCTGATAACATTTGGGACTTTGATTGGCTAAAACATGACGGTGGAAAGTAGTGGATGTGATTGAATGTGTTTGTTAAGTTTGAATTTTTGTTGAAAGGTCTTTTTTTTTTGTTTTTTTAAGAAGTTTTTAAAAAGGTAGACAATATAGTTATAGTTTCATTTAATACTGTCCAATTGAAAATTAGTCATGTTCGAATTAAATATGAGATTGATATCTAATTGTGATATCCTATGAATAATTCAGTCATTATGTTTGATTGATATTAAAATAATATTACGACAAATAATCTCAGGACTCTTAGTCTTGTCAATTTTAATCCGTGAATGAAACGAAGCCTTAGTGTTTTTACAAGTGAGACAATCGAGGACGCGCCTAACCGCATCAACAAAAACTTTGAGTCTTCTTTATTTTTATTTTTTTTAATTTGGGTGAATTCATTTTTTTGTTTTTCTTTACTTTTTTAGTTTGTCTCAGTAAAAGGGAATTGAAAATTAAGAAACATGAGTCGATTTTCAACAAAAACTTACAAGAAAAACTAATAAAATTTTTAGCCTTTTGACTTCTTGTACGTAGTGACACTTATAAATGTAGTTCAATATCTTTTTTCCCCCTTTTATTTCTCACATCGAGACGAACCTCAAAAATAAAAGAATTGTACTAAAAACTAAAAAGATTAAAAATCATTAACAACAAATAGTATCAAAAAAATCACAAAAATTTCTCTAGCTTTCCAAATGTATAGTAGATCTCCATTGATGAGAACCAGTTTCCAGCGAGAGTCCTATTACTTAGAAAGGTCTTTTGAGATTCTTGAAATCCATGGAATCCACACACTCCAATCTCTCTCTAAACACATTCAACTCCCTCAACAACTCACTTGCCTTCTCCTTCGTTTCCACATCGCACCCAACTTGCAAAACCAGCAATAGTTTCTGAAACGCACCCACTTGAAGAGCTTCAACAACGACACTTCCTTCTTCTCTCTCCTCATCTCTCCTCTCATTCTTGCTCAATTTCCACAGGATAGAAATCGAAAACCCGGTCGCCAATTCCGAAACCCTCAGCATCTTCTTAACCAAAACAGGCACAGTCAATGAATTACCATAAGCTTGTTCTCTCCCTTCATCACTACTACAAAGTTCGTCCAAAACGCCCAATGCCCTCTCTGAAACGCCTCTCTCTGAGTCCACAAGTGTTTCAAGAAGCAACGAAACCAATCCCGTCTCGACAAATTGAGGAGATGGGATTGAGGAAATCATGTTGTAAATGATCGACAATGAAGCTTTGGTAGTTTTAGGACAAATTGCCTCTTTAACCAGATTGACTAAAGCTTCCATTGCTCCTTCAATCTTGATCAATGAATCTACTTTGTTTTCATCAGATGATGTAATTACTTCTTTCATCACCAGAACTGCGGTTCTTCGTCCCGATAAATCTCCATCTTTCAACAACCATACCATGGAATTTAGAGATTGGAACGATCCTAAATGAGAATTGGCTTTCTCATCAAGTGGAAGTATCAATGTTAAAGCTGACAATATCTCCCCCAAAAGTAGACGATCGTCCTGCATTGGGACAGAGGATCTCTTGCTCCTCTCAGAGAAGACCTCAAATGTCTCGGATAGGGTTCTACCGGCGCCACTTGCCACCACTCGCCGCCGGTTCCGCTCACTCTCTGCAGCCAAATCCTTGATCTTCGCCACCAACTCGAGACACTCTCCACCGTCGCGCCGCTGCCGTGCCGCGTCAACTCCGGCGAGGATTTCCGATACCTCAAACGAGCTTACTGGAATTCTAGGCGTTGGAATTCGGTCAATACCATAAGACTTATTCTCCACGCACCAATTCTGTATCATCTCCCGAATGGCGTGATTCGGAATTGGCTCGTGATATGCTAGCCGTAGGTTTGTGATTGGACACGTGTTGTTACCGGATTCGATCCACTTCTCGATGTTTTCTCGGTCGTAGGTTATGCCCGTTGAGAGGGTCACGGGATCTTTCATCAAATCTAGTGATATTGGGCACCTGAAATTAATAGGTATGCTCAGCTCCGAGACACCGTTTTGGTCCGTATCACGGGCTTTTCCGGCACTACGGGCCGCTCTTCGCCTCCGCCAGAATAAAATCATAGTTGTAGAGACTAGAGAGAGAAAGAAAGAGAGAGAGAGAAAAGGGGGTGGGAGTATTGGTGATGAGTTTTGCTTATGTTTTTTTGGGTATATATAAGATGGTTCTGCCGATTGGATTACGCGGTTCAACATTCAAAACTTAGGACAATAGACAAAGGTCTTTTTAATTAAATAATAAACGTTCAAATTTCAATGCGTGTGTGTGTGCGTGTGTGTGAGAGAGAGAGAGAGAGAGAGAGAGAGAGAGTGAAGGGGGGAGAGAGAGGGGGGGACCGGATTTGAATATTGACCCCAACGAAAAAGTTTGAAATGGTAAAATCAGACCGTCAGATGGGTTTACTGGGATTTCGTACGACAGGAAGAACGAATCAAAATATCTGATGGTTTTGACGAGGTAAGCCGTAAATAAGTCGGCAGAACGAGACAGAACCGCGCCAAATTCTAGAAAAAATAAACTGTTTTTCTTCAGAAAGTGCAACCGCGTACTTGGTGTTATATTTTTCTTATTTTTGTCATATTTGCATTCTATTTTTTAAATGATTTATTCATCTTAGTGAAATAAATTTAAAAATAATAAATTAAAATAAATTTTTATAAATATCATTAAAGACTGTTTTTTTTAAAAGGCTGTTTTAATTCTTTTAGTATTTTTGGCATTACTTTATTTGGATTTTGTTAAATTTTGGTCTGAATTTTTTTCTTTTCCCTTTGAGATGAATACAAAAATATAAGAAATTTGATTAAAAATCAAACAAAGTCATGAAACCTCAAATAATATTAATATCTTAAAAAAATAATTTTTTGCAAACTCAACCTTCATGATATATGTGGGCGAAAAATTTATTTTTAATTTATATACTTGCTCTGTCTCAAATTTATATAGTTCTTCTTTAGAATTCTAATTTTTAGGAAAACATAATAATTACTACAAAAAGTATTTTTCTTTTCAAATATGCTCTTGAGGTAAAATTTTAATGGGTCTTTTTTAAAAAGTTTGATTAATATGTATAGTACAAATTTTATTTAAACAAAAGGGTAAAAATAAAATTTAACCAAGTTTCAATTGTTATTTTTGGAAACTGAACTTTTATTTTGGGACGTTCCAAATTAAAATAATAGACTATAAAAATAGAACGGAGAGAGTATAAGTTTTTATTTTGTTTATTTTCAAATCAAAAGTGATGCGGTCAAGTAATTAGTACCAAGCAATTAAGTTTACAATTTTACTACTCACAAAGTGGCAGCTTAGAGCATCTCCAACTCCCTAATTACATGTATTCCATTAGCAATAGTAGTTAGTCCAAATATTTCCTTCAATATCTAACGCACTCTTTATTAGGCTATTCATTTTGCCTCAAAACTATTCCACTAGCTATACGTAGCTAGTCAGTCTATTCTCACTAGACAAATTTCAAATTTTATTTTTGATGTCTTTTTATTTCACATTCCTTCTACAACACCTATTTTCCTCTAATTTTATCTTTTTTTAAACGATAGATTTTCTTCATAGTTATAATTCTATTTTTTTAATAAAATATCTATTATTGTCGGAGGGGATTTTTTTATTTTTTTTACTTTTTCAGTAGTGTGTGTGTCTGTGTATATATATATATTCATGCAGAGATGAGATATTAGACAATTTATTAAAATAATTTTTAGAATTTTTCTTTTTAAGAGTAAGATTGAAATAGATAGATAAGAAAGTTAGTACATAAAATAGTAATTGTCATTGTTTTTTTTTTTACTTTTGACTAGGCAAAGTAAAAAGGGATTTAGAGGATGAGATGTAGTACAATTTTCTGTAGTGCGGATAAAATGACGTTATTTTGTCCGTTTTGGCCTCAAAACTATGTCGTTTTAATCCTATGCATTTTCATAAAAATTCGCGAAAAAATGTATTTTAAAAACTAAACGGACAAAATTATATCGTTTTATCTGCACTGTAAGAAACTACATTACAACTTTCCCGAATCCAAGTAAAGAATAGAGCTGAAGATGCTAAGAAGCTTCCTTCAATGTATATATATATAGGATGTAAGAACAATCCAATTTTAAGGAAATAGGGGACAGGTGGTTAGATAGCATTACTGTGGTGGTGGGTCATAGCCCATACTCTTTTTACCTGTCGTTCCTAATTGTGGTTGTTCTCTATTTGCCACCTTCATAAATAAACTTGACGCGCAAAGAGGGCTTCCAACTTTTGTTTAATGCTCTATCAAAACTACCTAGTAAATGACCCGTTTAATTAGCGTGTCCTGTGCACTGGCTCTATATTTCAGCAATTTTTTTGGGGGTCCTGTTTGAATATGTGTGACCTGGTATTCAATCCCGATGCACACTGTTTCAGAAATTATAGACTACTTGGTGTCCAGGTCGATGCACTTGAGATGGGGTCCACATACTTTTATGGGAGCTTGGAGTCTGTCGTGCATTGCGCGTATTAAGACGTGTTGTGCGTCGAAACGATGTCATTTTAATATCTAAAAAATTGTTCAAAAAACAACGTGATGTGTTAGTAGCATTGCTCTGCTTGTATGGGAGCTTGGGGGTCTGCATTGCGTATATCAGGGCGTGTTTTGCGTCAAAACATTAGTGTCGTTTTGATGTCCAAAAAATTGTTCAAACAAAAAAAAAATCGTTTTGATGCACGGAATAATCTTTCCCGTATTGGGTTTGGGTTTGTATATTTTTAATGGCAGGTGTTTTAGGTTTTTTTTTTTTTTTTTGGGCCTAAATCATAATTGAGAAATAAAAAAAGCATAACTAAAAGTTTATTAATCCCATTTGGTCTAACTTCCTTTTTCTTAAATTTTTGTTGTCTCTATTCAAATTGTTTTCATATTTGTTGTTTTGATCTCAATATTTCTTGAATTATTAGTTTGTCTCGATAAAAAGAATCTAAAAAGTATAAAATTATGTCAAAAAGCAAAAAAAATCAATAAAGACGATGAATAAACACAAAAACTTTGTTTTTAATTATTTTTGTCTTTTCTAAATTTTTTTTAAATTTGGTTCATTACTCATAATTGTTTTGAAAGCTCTCATCGAGACGAACTAATAATCTACAGAAAGTTGCTGAAAGAATAATCTAATAAAAAAGTCAGGCCAGATTTTGTTAAATGCAAAAATGACTCAAAATAGATAAAGTATATATTTTTTATTTTGGAACTTTTTTTAAAATTTTTTTTTCTCATCAATACAAATAATAATATTCAAAAATGTGAATGTGAAACTAACAATTTGATTATTCTTCAGAGGAACAATTCTAGAACAAACTTAATGTGAAACTAAGAAAAAAGTATAAAAAAAGACAAAAATGAAGTCCGAGGTAGGCTCTATTATTCAATAGCTTCGAGTGTGTGATGTGTCAATTGGTGACTGGTGATTGGTGCAATGAAAAAATTAATGTCCAATGCGTGCCTAATTTAGATGAGGCACCAGTTTCGCGTTCGTGCAGCGTATTTGAAGGAGATCCGTTTGTTTCACGTCGTAAAGATTTCGTCCGCTTTAGATTTGTTAGACGTCGGGCTCAAGACGATGCACATGTGAGAGTCTTATCTATTGAAAGTCTGTGTCTATCTGGGAGCAGTTGTTTTGACACTAGTGCTACGAGTTCATACTGAGTAGGCGTAAATCATACGTAAATATTTACTGATTCTAAGTGTAGAGTCGAGTTTTTTGAAGAAAGAAATTCCTATTGAAAAATCACGTTAAGTGATTTATTGATATTTAATTTGATCCTCTCTGAATTAATTTGTGATAAATCTATTTGATTATGTAATATAAATAAAGAAAGAACATGTACAAGAAAACATAGCACATAGATATACATGAAAAGTCTCAAGGCGGGTTGACAAAATCACGAGAGGAAAGTAAAAGCACTATAATCAAATGACCAGACAACACAGTTTCTTACAATCAAATCTAGACTCTTCTATGTTGATTAGAATATCTTTGTTGATTCCTCAGAGCTGCTAGAATACATGATCCTTCAAGAGTCGATTTCTCGAATTTGTGATCTGTACTCAAGACTCCTCTTTAGAACATCCTCCAAATTGTCTCTGAAGTCCAAGAAGTTGAAGAACTTTAACATTATCAAGAGACGCTTAATCAAGAAGATGAATTTTTAATCTATAAGCGCTCTCAAGATTTGAGTATACAATATCCTCCAAATTATTTTCTTTGCAGCTTGCTCTAACTACGAATTTAACTCAAACCGTAATTCTAACATCATCTAATTTTAATTGAATCTAAAAACCTAATTAAACTCGAATTTTAATTCAATTAAAAATTTTAATTTTTACGAAATTTATCAACTACATATATAGGCATTAACACCTCTGTACGCTTTCACTTAGATATTCAAGTGTAATACAATGTCATAAGTAATCGGATGGGATGGCCTCAATCTCCGCTTAAACTTCAAAGCGATGAAAATTAAAAGAAAAGATGAAATTAAGGGTAATGATAGGAGGATTACTTGTCCAAACAAAACAAGAATGAGCCTTTTGATTCGAACATAAATGTATAAATAAATTCCACATAAACGGGGAGATTCACATATAAAACACAGAGTAAATTTTTTTAGTATTCTTAAAATTTTAATTTATTTTGTGGGGAGGGTACGGGGAAGAGAAAAAATATTACTACCCATGCTCTCGCTCTCACTCCTTTTTTTTTTAATTATGAAATTTGTAAGTGGGTGAAAATTTCAATATTAGAAATATAATCAACTCAGTTAGGACACCAATAAATTCTTTCTTTCTCATTTTGATTTTTGATCTGCAAGATAATAAATCGTCAAAAAACCTTTTGTCTTTGTGACGGATAGACACCGATGATTAAGTTGGAACTTGAATTAAAGAAATTCTCAAATATGCGTGTTGTATGATAATTAATTATTGCGTTCCTTTCACTTGGATGTGCCTCTGAATTTATAGACTTTCTAATTAATCAATATGTGTTTTATTCAGTTTCTAATTCCTCATTACAAATGGACTCAAAAATGTCTATTTGATTGGCTACTAACAAAATAAATCCGATTGAGATTCTCCAAAAACTTAGCTTATACTATTAGAGCTTTATTCAATTTCAAATTCTTCATCATAAGTTGAATTGACTTTGGACTCCCTGTCCTTATCTGATTAGAATAATTCCATAGATAATCAAGGTTTTATCATTTCTTAGGTCGACTAACTATTAATCGAATTTCTCAGGTCAGCTAAGTATTATTCGCATTTCTCATGTCGGCTAAACTATAATGGTCTCGGCAACATGCACGTGAGCAAAAGCATCCTTAAGCCATGCTCATATTTTTTTTGATTTAATTAATAAGTAAAGGCTCAATAATTTTTATTTAACTTTTACCTCATTTACTAGCCCCCAACTTTGTTTACTCCTCGCTGAGCTAACGGATTAGGCAAACCTCATCTAAATTATCTGACTCAAATACTTCTTGCTCAGATAAATATCCATTATCCATTCGTTGAAATTTGTACCGTTGCATTTAATACGATTGACATATGTTGCAGCCTTTTTGAAAACTAGCGCATCTCTCAAGCATGTGAATTTCAAACAAAGTAAATACCTTTTCTCCAAAAGGTAAACCCACCTTCACTCTTTCCCTTTAATTTACGCTTTTTGTCACTATTCATCTTCGTATTCTGTCTCTCATTTACTATTTCCCAATTTCCTCAACCTACAACTCAAGTCAAGGTATTTCTCTCATCTTTGTAAGTTCCCTTCGAACTCTCTTTCAATCTTATTCATTCATGTTCCCATCTCCACCAAAGATGGGGTATATAGACAAATGCTTGAAACATCGAAAAAAAATGGAGGAGTTCCTCTGGCGGACACCATCCAGATGATGTTGTACTAAAACTAGATAGTCTCACACTCTTTGTGAAGGGGCTACTGTAAACACCCTCCATATCCCTCTAGTGACCATCACTGAGGGTGGGCTTAACTTCCCTCTCCACCCTTTCTCGCGTAAGGTTCTTCATTTCTATGGATTGTCCCCAATGCAAATCTCAATTAACACTATTAGAATCATGTGATGTCCATAGTCGAGTTGAGCAAGATCTTAGGAACCAACCTAGGAATATGGGACATTCAATTTAACTATGATATGGTCAAGTCCCACTCCGACATGTATTACCTTAAATCCTGACCAAAACGTGAGAAATTTTTTACCCATCTTGAAGACTCAAACCGTGGCAACGACGAACCTGAGAACCTGAGAAGCAGAGATTTAGTGTCCCCAAAAGATTTAGAAAACCCCATTAGTGTCTTACTTTTTCCACTGTATTGTGATTTCTCATCTTAGTTGATATTCTGATTGCTTTGTTCTATACTTCTATGTTCCTAGCTACCAATAGCAATAAGGAAAGAGTTGAAACTGCTACCAATCGCACAGGCTGGTGTAGGCCCATCTAATACCCCAATAAGTTCTTCTTCTTCTTCTTTTCCTACCCCAACTTTCCTCCCGACCTCCAACCCCATCTCTTAATGACTAGACATCCAGGGATGAGACAGGGTATGAAGAATTCAGAATGGACCCTAACAACAAGATGCCCAACATGAGAGATTTGCTCATCCTCGGTTAAGCCATTTATCTCGTTGAGACTGAAAAGCCCCCAACAATCCCGACTCATTCTTCCACCCTAGTGATCGATGTGGAAAATGACCCTCCCCGTCTTCGAAATCGTGAGCCCTTCTAGTGTGGGAACTCTGATGGATTCAGAATCCTCTCTCTTCCATTGTGCGTTTGTGTCTCGTCTCTTGTCATTTCTCTCGCTAGTTCTTGTGGTACTTGGCGTGAATGCTCTCGTGGTGCATCTCGAGTCAATTCCCGTGGTGCATCATGAGTTAGATCTCGTTGTCCATCACGAGGTGGATCTCGCGGGGGAGCCTTCTTCTTTAGAGGGTTCAGGGTGGAGATTTTGGCTTTTCCTTTTCCTAACTCCCTTTTGTATTCTGGTTGTTTGGTGCCACTGCCATGAGATTTTGTCTCTCTCTAAGACAACACCGATTGTATGTAGGTGAAAATTTTAGTATTGGAAAAATAATTATCTCAGCTATTAGGAAGGCACTCCGATTTTCAAGTCAGCACTTGAATCATGAGAAACTCTGAAATCTATGTATAATAATCAATTACTGCGTACCTTACACCCTTGGTGTGCATCTGAATTTATAGACTCTGATTAATCAATCCGTGCTTCTACCCGGTTTCTAATTGTTCATTAAAAAGGGACTCAAAATGCCTTATGATTGGCTACTAACAAGATACATTCGACATGGTCTCTCCAAAAACTTGTTATCTTGTAGTGTTATAGTTTCATTCAATTTCAAATTTTTCATCCTAAGTTGAATCGACTTTGAACTCCTCGTCCTTATTTGATTAGAATTATTCCCGAGAAAATTGAGGTTCTATGTTATCTCTAACACGTTTCTGTTAACTGCCTTTTTTAGGTCGGCGCAAACATAATGGTTTCAGTAACATGCACATGACCCAGGAAGTATTTCAGAAAAAATGCACAAGGCCAATTTAGAGATTTCGAACAATATTGGACACTTTGAAAATTGAATTTTAAAACTTGAAATAATTTCTGAAAATGCAACTTTTGGACCAGAAAAATATTTCGAAAAAAAAAAAACGCACAAGATTTATTTCAAAATAATTCGGAAAAAATGCGCAAGAGTATCGTTACACCGACCTCAATTTTTTTAAAATTTAATTAATAATTCTAATTGAAGTTTTATCTCCTTTTAAAATTCTTGATCTATTCTATCATACTAGAAAGGCGAGCAGGGGGTGGTTTGAACCCATCACCAAATAAAGAGCAGATGCTCTACCACTGGAAGTAGAGAAGACATCCCCTTACCCATAGAAGTCGATGTTCGAAGTATAATACAATATCATAGGTGGACGGATGAGATTACCTCAATCTCCACTTAACTTTAGAGAGATGGAAATTAAGCAAGAGGAAACTAACGATAATCATGTGAGGATTACTTGTCAAAATAAGACGAGGATGATTAGTCCCTGCCTTTTGTTCCAACATAAATAGAACCCTTCAAGTCGAATTTGGTTTTGTTCGTCCTCCTTAAACGAGAATCAAGCATCTAATCCCCGGCCCTCACATCCTCAAAATTTTGAATTTATTAGTACTAATTGTGTTAAAAAAGACCGAAAATGAGTCATACTATCCATTTTAAAAGTCATTAGTGGAGCGAGGCAAATGTATATACTAGGAATTAGAAGTAAATTTGGTCCATATTTTGAGGAAGAAAAAGAGAAAACAAAATAGAAGTTAACTCTTTAAATTAGTACGGTTGGGCTACGATATAGAGAAGAAAATGAATTTGAAATTCTAAAAAATATCACTTTCAATTTGTTTTTAGTTCGTAGAACATAAAAAACATGTGATGATGCAAACACAAATGGTTTTATTTCCTTTTGTTTTGGTGGAGATACCCAGCCCATGTCATGCTGGACTGGGCTTTGTATGTTTAATTGAAAAATGCTCACGCGGCAGGCTTGCTAACTTCACTAGGATTTTTGAAAAAACACAAATCATATGTGGAAATGGTATTTAAATGAAACTCAGGGGCAAAATCAGCAAGAAAAGTATGATTAGGGGTCGCCTTGAATTAGGACAAGTGATTTTGCCCCCTCCAAGTCCATCTGCTTGGTGGTGCTAAAATGACTTTGCCAAAGTCACTTTTTCAGGAAATAGCGAGAGCGCAGGTTTTTGGGCATGTCAAGACGGTATCGTTTTAGTTTGTGTCCGAATACTCAAGATATCGTGTACGGATGTTAAATGCATTATTTTTGCCATTACACACCATGTTGTGTGCTTTTCGTGTCAATTTTTCTAACTTACACAATGTCAAAAGATTAAAACAGTTGATGTAATAGTTTGGTGTAATTTTTGTGCAATCAAATTCAAACCATTGGATATGACAAAATACAAACTCGCGTTATATTTGACACTGAAAATGACTTCAGTATATTTTGGCAGCAAGAAATAAAAATAAGTGGACTTGAATTTCTTAAAAAAATATCTATCAAATTATGACTTTGATGGCCACTACATAACTTGTGAATACATTTGCTCTAACATATAATGACCTCTACCTGCCAATTTGCAACTAACATATGGCTAAGAATTTTAATGTCATATTCTTTTGGAAATTAAATGGGTGGTTGGGTTGGGTTGGGTTGGTCTTTCATTTACTTCTAATTATTTGGACCTGGATAATACATGTTGGGCTAATATCAACTTTTATTTTCATTCGTAATTTAAGGATTCAGATTTTGAGCCGTACACTACTAATAGATTGGGTTAACACATGGTTTACAAATCCAGAACCCAAAATGTTCTAGATCCCCAATATGTTAGTATTAGCATTATAGTTGATGAGCCCGGATCTAACCTTGCACCGATCAAACACCAACAAATTCTCAGACCGACTCAGAGCTCCCTAGAACACTATTATGGCTGACCGACCGACTTGTTGCGCATGCCCTTGGTCGGAATGAGTTTTACTCAAATTCTCTCCAAACAGCACAGAAGTAGAGGGCAGAGACTAAGCTGAGCGTCCACTCCCATGTGATCTTGAAAATAGTGTACTTAATATTTCTGCATCCCAAAGATGGCGCGCACAAAATCAAGGCGTGGATATCTCATGACAAAGGTCAAGTCGCCAACAACGCCGATAATCAGCCGAGTATTCCTCTTCTTCCGAAGGTATTAAATCTCTGTCGGGTCAAAAAACGTGTTACATATATAATCCTTGAATAATCGATCTATATAATGTTTTCCTTTCCTCCCATATCATTTTAATTTGATCCTTGGAAAATTCACGATCGAACAATCACATCCCGATCACCAAACTTGTGTACAGAAACCCAAAACAGATCACAAGAGCGTTCAATCATTTTCTGGCATCATCACTAGGATAGACTTGATCCCAAAATTCCAAAACCCATGGCCTGCCACTTGCAAGCAAAGAGATTTTGACTTTTCCTTTTCTCGAGTCCCTTTTGTATTCTGGTTGTTTGGTGTCACTGCCATGAGATTTTGTCTCTCTCGAAGACGACACCAATTGTATGTGGATGAAAATTTTGGTATTGGAAAAAATAATTACCTTAGCTATTAGGAAGACATTCCGATTATTAAGTCAGCACCTGAATGGCGAGAGAAACTCTGAAATCTGTGTACAATAATCAATTACTGTGTACCTTTCACCCTTGGTGTGCGTATGAATTTATAGACTCTGATTAATCAATCTGTGTTTCTATCCGGTTTCTAATTATTCATTAAAAGGGGACTCAAAATGCCTTATGATTGGCTATTAACAAGATACATTCGAAGTATCTACAAGATGCCTTATGATACTGTACCACTAGAAGTAGAGAAGGCATCCCCTTACCCATGGACTCCAATGTTCGAAGTATATAATACAGTATCATAGGTGAACGGATGTCTATTGTCATGGAGGTTTTATACAAGGATGTCTATTCTCTTTCTTATTTAATTTTTACCTCTTTTAATTGTCCCAAGCTTTGTCTACTCCTTGCCAAGCTAACGGAGTAGGCAAATCTCATCTAAATTATCTGACTCAGATACTTCTTGCTCGGATAAATATCCATTATCCATCCGTTGAAATTTGTACCGTTGCATTTAATGCGATTGACATATAATACAGCCTTTTCGAAAACCAACGCGTCTCTCACGCATGTGAATTTCAAACGAAGTAAATACCTTCACTCTTTCCCTTTAATTTTTACGCTTTTTTTCACTATTCATCTTCGTATTATGTCTCTCATTTACTGTTTCCCAGTTTCCTCAACCTACAACTCAAGTCAAGGTATTTCTCTCATCTTTGTAAGTTCCCTTCGAACTCTCTTTCAATCTTATTCATTCATGTTCCCATCTCCACCAAAGATGGGGTATATAGACAAATGCTTGAAACATCGAAAAAAATGGAGGAGTTCCTCTGGCGGACACCATCTAAATGATGTTGTACTAAAACTGGATACCCTCGCACTCTTTGTGAAGGGGCTACTGTAGACACCCTTCATATCCCTCTAGTGACCATCACTGAGGGTGGGCTTAACTTCCCTCTCCACCCTTTCTCGCATAGGGTTGTTCATTTCTATAGATTGGCCCCAATGCAAATCTCAATTAACATTATCAGAATGTGATGTCCATAGTCGAGTTGAACAAGACCTTAGGAACCAACCCAGGAATATGGGAATTCAATTTAACTATGATATGGTCAAGTCCCACTCCGACACGTATTACCTTAAATCCTAACCAAAACATGAGAAATTTTTTAGCCATCTCGAAGACTCAAACCGTGGCAACGACGAACTTGAGAACTTGAGAAGCAGAGATTCAGTGTCCCCGAAAGATTTAGAAAACCCCGTTAGCGTCTTACTTTTTCCACTGTATTATGATTTCTCATCTTAGTTGATATTCTGATTGCTTTGTTCTATATTTCTATGTTCCTAGCTACCAATTGCAATAAGGAAAGAGTTGAAACTGCTACCAATCGCACAGGCTGGTGTAGGCCCATCTAATACCCCAGTAAGTTCTTCTTCTTCTTCTTTTCCTACCCCAACTTTCCTCCCGACCTCCAACCCCATCTCTCAATGACTAGACGTCCAGGGATGAGACAAGGTATGAAGAATTCAGAATGGACCCTAACAACGAGATGCCCAACATGAGAGATCTGCTCATCCTCGGTTAAGCCATTCCTCCCGCTAAGACTGAAAAGCCCCCAACAATCCCGACTCATTCTTCCACCCCAGTGATGATGTGGAAAATGACCCTCCCCATCCTCGGAATCGTGAGCCCTTCTAGTGTGGGAACTCTCATGGATTCAGGATCCTGTCTCTTCCATTGTGCATTTGTGTCTCGCCTCTTGTCACTTCTCTCGCTAGTTCTCGTGGTACTTGGCGTGAATGCTCTCGTGGTGCATCTCAAGTCAATTCTCGTGGTGCATCATGAGTTAGATCTCGTTGTCCATCACGAGGTGGATCTCGCGGGGGAGGTTTTTCCTTTTCCCAACTCCCTTTTGTATTCTGGTTGTTTGGTGCAACTGCCATAAGATTTTGTCTCTCTCTAAGACGACACCAATTGTATGTGGGTGAAAATTTCAGTATAGGAAAAATAATTACCTCAGCTATTAGGAAGGCACTCTGATTTTCAAGTCAGCACTTGAATCACGAGAAACTCTGAAATCTGTGTATAATAATCAGTTACTGCGTACCTTTCACCCTTGGTGTGCATCTGAATTTATAGACTCTGATTAATCAATATATTTTTATCCTGTTTCTAATTATTCATTAAAAAGGGACTCAAAATGCCTTATGATTGGCTACTAACAGGATACATTCGACATGGTCTCTCTAAAAACTTATCTTGTAGTGTTACAGTTTCATTCAACCTCAAATTTCTCATCCTAAGTTGAATTGACTTTGAACTCCTCGTCCTTATTTGATTAGTATTATTCCCGAGAAAATTGAGATTCTATGTTATCTCTAACACGTTTCTGTTAACTGCCTTCTTTAGGTCGACACAAACATAATGGTTTCGGTAACATGCACATGACCCAGGAAGTATTTCGGAAAAAATGCACAAGGCCGATTTAGAGGTTTCGAACAATATTGGACGCTTCGAAAATTGAATTTTAAAACTTGAAATAATTTTCGAAAATGCAACTTTTGGACTAGAAAATTATTTCAAAAAAAAACGTGCAAGATTGATTTCACAATAATTCGGAAAAAATGCGCAAGAGTATCGTTACACTGACCTCAATGTTTTAAAATTTAGTTAATAATTCTAATTGAAGTTTTATCTCCTTTTAAAATTCTTGATCTATTCTATCATACGAGGAAGGCAAGCAGGGGGTGGTTTGAACCCATCACCAAATAAAGAGCAGATGTCTACCACTAGAAGTAGAGAAGACATCCTCTTACCCACAGACGTCGATGTTCAAAGTATAATACAGTGTCATAGGTGGACGGATGTGATTACCTCAATCTCCACTTGACTTTAGAGAGATGAAAATTAAGAAAGACGAAACTAACTATAATCATGTGAGGATTACTTTTCCAAATAAGATGAGGATGATTAGTCCCTGCCTTTTGTTCCAAACATAAATGGAACCCTTCAAGTCGAATTTGATTTTGTTCGTCCTACTTGTATAAAAAAAAAAGACCGAAAATGAGTTATACTATCCATTTAAAAGTTCTTAGTGGAGCGTGGCAAATGTATAATACTAAGAATTAGAAGTAAATTTGGTCTATATTTCGAGGAAAGAAAAGAGAAAACAAAATAGAAGTTAACTCTTTAAATTTGTATGGCTAAGATATTGAGAAGAAACTGAATTGAAATTCTAAAAAATATCACTTTCAATTTGTTTTTAGTTCGCAGAACATAAAACGTGTGATGACACAAACACAAATTGGTTTTCTTTCCTTATATTTTGGTGGAGATACTAAAAAAATGGGCCTCAAATTTAATGCTGGACTGGGCTTTGTATGTTTAATTGAAAAACGCTCATGCGGCAGCCTTGCTAACTTCACTAGGACTAACATCACTGCTCATGTAGGTTTTGTAGTAATTTACCCATTAACATCTTAAAATAAAACTTGCTAACCTATATATTGTGCCCTGGAAACCCTATCCACTGCATGCACCCCAAAAAAAGTTAGGATTTCACATGGGGAAAACAAATTATATCTGAAAATGGTATTTTGAATGATAACTCGGGCAAAATCAGCAAGAAAATTATGATTAGGGGTCGCCTTGAATTAGGATTTTTCTTTACAAGTGATTTTGCCCCCTCCAACTCCACCTGCTTGGTGGTGCTAAAATGACTTTGCCAAAGTCACTTTTTCAGGAAATAGCGAGAGCAGGTTTTTCGGCATGTCAAGATGATATTCTTTTAGTTTGTGTCTGAATACTTAAGATATCGTGTATGGACGTTAAATGCATTATTTTTGCCATTACACACCATGCTGTGTGCTTTTCGTGTCAATTTTCCTAACATATACAATGTCAAAAAGTTAAAACAGTTGATGCAATAGTTTGGTGTCATTTTTGTGGAATCAAATTCAAACCATTGGATATGACAAAATACGAACTCGCGTTAAATTTGACACCGAAAATGACTTCAATAAACTTTGGCAGCAAGAAATAAAAATAAGTGGACTTGAATTTCTTAAAAAAAATATCTATCAAATTATGACTTTGATGGCCACTACATAACTTGTGAATACATTTGCTCTAACATATAATGACCTCTACCTGCCAATTTGCAACTAACATATGGCTAAGAATTTTAATGTCATATTCTTTTGGAAACTAAATGGGTGGTTGGGTTAGGTTGGGTTGGTATTTCATTCACTTCTAATTATTTGGACCTGGATAATACATGTCGGGCTAATATCAACTTTTATTTTCATTCATACTTTAAGAATTCAGATTTTGAGCCGTACACTACTAATAGATTGGGTTAACACATGGTTTACAAATCCAAAACCCAAAATGTTCTAGATTCCCAATCTGTTAGTATTATATGTAGGTCCAGCATTATAGGTGATGAGTCCGGATCTAATTCGGAACCGACCAGACACCAACAAATTCTCAAACCGACTCATAGCTCCCTAGAACATTGTTATGGCCGACCGACATGTTGTGCATGCCCTCGGTCGGAATGAGTTCTACTCAAATTCTCTCCAAACAGCACAGAAGTAGAGAGCGAAGATTGAGCTGAGCGTCCACTCCAGACCACCCACGTGATCTAAAAAATAGTGCATCTGATTTTCCCCCATCCAAGAGATGGCGCAAACAAAATCAAGGCGTGGATCTCTCAGGGCAAAGGTCAAGGCGCCAATAACACCGATAATCAGTCGAGAATCCCTTTTCTTCCAAAGATATTAATATCTCCGTCGGGTAAAAAAGCTAAATGTGCAATCCTTGAATAATAGATTTACATACAGTTTTTCTTTCCTCTTATACTAGACAATCACCTCTTGGTCACTGAACTTTCTTGCAGGATCGAGAAACAGATTGTAAGAGCGTTCAATCATTTTCTGGCATTATCAATAGGATAGACTTGACCCCAAAATTCCAAAACCCATGGCCTGCCACTTGCAAGCAAAGTAGGCCTGAAATACAGACCATTCACCAAGCCCCAAGTACAAGGCAGAGAGAGAGACAGAGAGAGAGAATCAAATGAGTGGGACTGGCGATGTATGTGTGGCCGTGTATAGAACCTAGAGTGGCCCCATGAAAGTGCCAAGAGTTCAAGACAAACCACGAAACGTTTAGTTAGGGACCGCGTAAAAATGTTTGGAGTACTGATTGGGCAGTCCACATAAAATGTTGTGAGCAATTTTTGTCATGGTCCACCAAATGATGAAAGCAATCCCGATAATTAGGACTTATAATTAAAGGACATCTTATCTTGAGCTCCCACACACACACAGAAAAATAAATTGGACGGTCCCCATTTTTATACTTACCTTTAGTTTCGACTAATTTTATTAGAGTATTCGATTTTATTTGATATCTTATATAGTTTTTTATTAATTTATTTCACATTTTGTTGTTCTTCTCCACGGAAAAAATTACGAAAGTATAACAATATGAATCGAACTTTAAAAAAATCTAAATAAGCCGACATTATAAACATAAATATAATAAAAAATTGTTTTTCAAGAAAAAATCATCTTTAGTAATTTTTGAGATTTTCACTTATGGTGTTTCTATTTATTTTTTTAGGCAAGCGAAATGATTAATCTAAAATAATTAACAAAAACTTAATAAAAATATGAAAAAAATAACCAACAACTAATGACACTAATTTAGGTAAAAAGGGCCTAACATTAGAGCGCAAGTCCATAGTCAAAATTTAATTTTTAGCAAAGTGATGGTCTATTTCGAAGTTACTATCATTTTTGAAATTTTTTGGCATCAATTTTGACAAAGCCAAATTGGCCACATCATCATCAAAAGTAACATAAACCAACTAATCATTCTCTAAACATCAAAATTTAAGATTGAATTTTATGCATGACATAATGATCTTTTGAGAGAGGGAGAGTTTAGATCGAACAATAAAATTTTGATTTAAAAAATTTAGCTAAAAAATATATTGTGTCATTAGAAAGAAAAGAAACTACTCGTGCTGTCATTTTTTAAGTATCTTCTAAAAAAGTTGTGCAAATTATTTTTAATCAAATAGTGTACTTCCGTGCATAAGTTATTAAATTTCTTCTATTGATTAAAACGGAACGTAAGAGTAGTGGTCTAAAATAATATGCGAAACTAGTTATTTAATGGAAGGTAGTGGTCTAATATTTAAATGGCATTGCACCAGTGTAACAACCCTATTAGTTTTTTTTTTCCTTGAGAAAATGATGTTGTAGCTAGTTACAAAAATAAATTTGATAAAAGTATATAGTCTAAAATGTGAGTGGCAAATTCTCTTTTTCTTTTTTATATCAAGATATTAATGGCTTCTATTACACTTTGAAAGAAACTCAGAATTTTTCCTTTTTCCTTTATAGACAACTCAAAATATTGATTTTCTCATGAAATGGACAACTTATCCCACTTCCTCTTTTGTCTATTTTCACACTCTCAATTAGAATTAAAACTTGGAGAAGTCATTTGTTTGCAATAGTAGATAAGTTCCATATTTGTTTGGGAGTGTGATCGCTTAATATACTAGTTGAACCACTCAGTCTATAATTTTAACCTTTGGATTGGGATTCGAAGTACTTTAAGTAGGACCCATCACATCAGCAGCTGGCTCTTAAACCATAGTTGGAAGATATTATTGTTATGCTCAGTGGAAGGGAGAATGGCGGGAATGATTTACCACGTCGAAGGCGTCAAACCTTTCGTTCGAGTGACGACCGTTCGGAAGTAGCGAAAGGATAAAGCTCTATATATCGTCAGTCTTGTGTTCCACTCTTGCTTGTTTAGGCAAAGCCCATTCCTTCTTTTTTTTTTTTTTACAATTTAATCTAAATGCTATATAAAAGCGAGGCCACGTGTTTTCATTGTCATGTTGAAACCCTAAATCAATATAATTATAAGGTAATTTTTTGTTACGTAGATATAAATAATAATAAAAACTTAAATAAATTTGATGAAGTGAGCCTCGTGGGACGTACACTATCGAATTATGCAATTCAATTAGGACTGAAACAACCCATGAGAGAGAGAGAGAGAGAGAGAGAGAGAGAGAGAGATGTTGGCAAGGAGCAAGGATAACTGAAAAGGCTCATCATGCATGGACTAGAACTTATAGTGAAGGAGTGGCAAGCACGTCGTCTTTAGGACATCTAAAAGCATCAAACAACAATAAACATTTTCAAGTGGAAGATTACGAAATTTCATCAGGAAAAGCAGACTTATTGGACAGAAACCAACACAAGCTAAACCCGATAACCTTGATATTCAACTACAACAGATCGCGGTATTCCCGGCGTTTCAAAAACGCCGGCGAAAGTTGTATAAACGCCGGCGTAGCTTTTCCCGGCGTTTTGCCAAACGCCGGCGAAGCCGCTGTCAGAAATGATAAACGGCGTTTATGAAACGCCGGGCATGTTTTCTGGCGTTTTTACCGGCGTTTACGAAATGCCGTAAAATGGTTTCTCACCGGACTTGCCATAGTTCTATACCGGGGTTCTAGTAAACGCCGGGAATGTTTCCGGCGTTTTTTCCGGCATTTATTGAATGTCGTAAAATGGTTTCTGATCGGACTGCCATTGTTCTTTTCCGGGGTTTTTGTAAACGCCGGGAATTATTGCCGGCGTTTTTCCCAGCGTTTGCAGAGTGCTGTAAAAGGTTCATATATCAATCCCTTTCCTGGCGTTTATGAAACGCCGGGAACTACGAACGGTGTTTTCCCCGGCGTTTAATAAACGTCATAAACCGCTGATAATCTGATAAGAACGCTGGATATACATGATGTATGACAGAAAAGTCATCTAATTCACAAGGCAATCAAACCTAAACCATAGATAACATCCCCAAATTGCCAAATACATTCAAAGTCATCTAATAGCACGACGCAATCTCAAACCTAAACCATAGATTCAAACATAAACCATAGATTCTAACATCCCCAAATTGTCATATACATTCAAAGTCACACCCTAGCACGACGCAATCAAACATAAACCATAGATTCTAACATCCCCAAATGTCTCCAATACATCCACTCAAACGTTTCTAAAAATCCATTACACATCAAATTGTTCTTCAAAAATCAAGTCAAAAAAACACATTAGATAATCATGGAACCGTCTTCAACGTGGATAAACCTGAAACCAAACAACACAACCAAATTTAGAGTACCCCATACATGTATTAAGAAGTTCAAAAGGTCTAAACTTTTATGCACATATATGCTAGTGAACAATTACCTTGCATTATCGAGCTCAGTTTGAAACTTTTTGCAATTTTCTTTTCTTCTTTCGGATTGACTGAATTGAAAAGAAAACATCGAGTAAGAATAACTACATAACTCCATAACCACAAACAAAAGTCATATTCTTAATATTTAGAGAATGTACAGATCACTATTGGGTCTGGTTTTAACCAACATAGCAGATCACCTATGAAGCACAGATACTTCGAAAGTAGTCACGTACGCGTATCGGATACTTCTCGGATACCGATACTCACCCAATACACCCCGATACGTATCGGATACACCAAATAAGTATCCAACATTAAACAAACAAGCAAAACAAGTATCGGATACGTATCGGATACTCGGTGGATACTTCTAGAATACGGCCGGATACTTTAGGGATACTCGGTGTATGACATGTATTGCAAATGCATTCCAATAATCCAAAAAGTATTTCCAACTTCCAAATTCTGCACTAGTTTTTTAAATATTGCCAATCTACCCTCAAGGCAAGGTCTTTTTAATGGAAAATATTCAGCAAGTAACGTAACTATAAATCGCATACAATTACAATGCAAAAATGATTCACATGAACTTCAGTAGTAGCTTGTGGATTCGGTTGTGACGGTATTGCTTGTTCCTCTTGTGAAGGTATTGCTTGTTCCTCTTGTGAAGGTATTGCTTGTTCCTCTTGTGACGGGGGTTGTGGATCTCTCTCTTCTCCATTGACTTGGAGGCTATGAAGCGTCACTGGCTGGTGTGCACTAGAGGCATCTGGAGCCTGTTAAACAAACAAGTAAATGTAGTTAAATGTGCATACGATGAAGTTTGAAAATGGTAATAGATGAAAATGAATATTGTACATTTTCCTTAGGCAAAGACTCATCTAAGTCATCATCCGACTCCTCAATTGTGTATCTCATAAGAGCAAGGGCCTTTTTTAACTTCTCCATTGTTGATTGCAACTTCATAAATTGTTTTTGGTCAACTGGAGTTTGGGATGATGTCAAATTCGGCTTATTGGCAGCAAGCTGTGTTGCAGTGACTCCTAAGCCACACCCTCGAACACGCCCGTTACGCTCCGGTCCTATAGCTTTGGCGAACATTTCATCCTCTGACATTGAAGTTGAATTACACTCAGCTTGCAACTCCCTGAGCTTGTCCTATAACATAGTTATGGAAACTATACCATCATATCACATAACAAGATCAATGTAGAAGATAACCAAACTACATAATGAACAAATCAAATTACCAAAATATTTCCTGTTTCGTTATTAACCGGTTCACCATTTTTCCCCGTATGTGTCTTGATAAACACATCCACACGTGTTGGATTTTTCCCCGCTTCTTTCTCCTATCATCCATTAATGCATGTTAAAAGAAAAAAATCACATGCCAAACTAGTATACACAATAACACGAAGTAAACAAGTGATATCTCTTAAACCTTTCGCTCAACCACACAATGCGGTGTCCGTCCAGTCGTGCTTATAAGTGTTTGAGATTTTCTAACACTCTAATTTGTCTTACTCTTCTCCTATCAAAAGCAATAATATAACAATATCAAAAATTGTTCAACCATACTCCTAAGTATACATTGTTCACTTACCTGTATGTTTGTATCAGTACTCCAATAGTAGACCAAACACCGCCATTGTTGCTTCATAACTCTAGGAGGTCTATGAGATAGTCTGTCAGCATCATTACCATATGGCAAATATCCCTTCTTTTTTGTTTCATATTTCCAATACTGCCATTTCTTTCCAAGTGATTGCATAAACCATTTTTCCATAGAGTCATCAGCAGTTGTATGAGCCTACAACACATGACATAGCATCAAAGAAGAAAAGAAAAAAGAACATGTAGTATTGTTCTTCTTTAAAAAAAAAAAAAACATGTACCGTTTACCTTAATTTCTTCCCATACTCTCTTCTTGTAGTGTGCAGGAACATATCGCCAGTCCTTATAGTGCAATGGTAGAAGGGAACCATCCCTCGCTAACACCCCCATTTGAGTGGCAAGGATAGATCTGTCATCCATTATAGGTTGTCCTTTTTCATTTAAGACAATCACTATCTTTTCTTTATTCTTAGTCCATGATGCATGCATCAACGAGGGACCCCTCCGTCGGGTGTGCGATGAAGTAGTACCTAAAGAGTATATCATGTAGAACATAGATAAAGAAGTAGGCAAAAAGTTGTAAAAGAGTAAATCAAAGGCGTATAGTTCAATGCAAATCAAAATGCAATGTAAGCATAGTTCAAAGGAGTATCTAAGGCAATAGTTCAAAGGAGTATGTAGGGCACAATAGACCACTGAATAGCAACAAGAGACATGCAAATTATTACCAGCTCCTGATGACGAATCCCCTGAAAGTGGTAGATTCTCGTCTTGGGAAGACGAGCTGAGGATGCTTCCAAGTGGATACCAAGTACGTGGTGGCTCGGGTATCCTTCCTGGCTCAATAGGATCGTCCATCATATCGGTACGTCTTCGAGACATTGGAACCTCTAACATAACAAAACAATTATTGTACATTGAAACATAAAAGAGACAACTAAAAATTTCTACAGAAAATACATAAGATATTAATTTAAACAGCGAAAAGGCATTAAATCAAAATGATATTAACTAAAGTCTATCTCATTCTTGCAATCTAATACTCCCTTAATTACAACCTAAACATCATCATCTACTGGATCATCTATGTGATCATCTACTGTTAGGCCAGGTAAGTCATCCCTAATCCACATGTTATCCTCATCACGAGTGTCGGTTGCATCATCTAGTTGTTGCTGACAAATTCCATCTACTTCAATGTCTGCAACGAGGCCATCTCCGTTTTGTCCTGATTCATACAAGTCTCTGGGTTTCATTCTGATTACAATGCTCCAATCTTCTTTGGTTGGATCTTGCACATAAAAAACTTGTTGGGCTTGAGATGCTAGTATGAATGGTTCATTGGAGGCATGTTCTGTCGTATATAGCAAACGATCGAAACAGACAAGTGTGAAGCCAAATTCATCATGCGGTATTAGGCCACGATTGTTATCAATCCATTCACAATTGAATAACACATATTTTCGGTTGTGTGTATAATACAACTCCACCATGTCTGTGATCTTTCCGTAATACGTAACATCTCCTTCTTGAGGATTCGCATCTCTCGCACTTGAATAACTACTAGTCTTCGCCTTCAACATAACTCCACTGTTTTGTGTTTTTCTTTTTCTCTCCCGATCTTTAGTGTGGTATCTAACCCCATTGAAGATGAATCCTTTAAATCTAGTGGCTATTTGATGAGGACCCACAGCTAGATCTGCAATCTCATCTGGCACTTGTTCAAACCCCTCAAGTTGTAACTTATGAACCTAGGAGACAATAAAGTAATTTCAGCTGAAAATTTAGTGATCTTATCAAGAATGTAATCGCATAATACTGTGAATACAAAGCTTACATAGTTTTGGAACCAAACGGGAAACACTTCATGGTGAAGGCATTCAAGTCCACGATCCCTAATCCGGCGATTACTTTGCCTTATGACCTCAAGGTGCTTCCTACAATATAGAGCTAATTATTGAGTATCCATTAGATAGATAATAATGGAAAGAAAAGAATCAAGTATCTTACTCTCTATATGGAATGGTCGAATCGGTGTTAAATAAGATATATCGATGAGCTTGTGCCTTTTGTATAAGACTAAGAGAAAACTCCTCTTCTTTTCCTAGAGGACGACCTCCGACTTGACCCACATCGCCTCCATCGTAATTCCTCATAGGTCGATTTAACTTTGATTCAACATCATCCAAGTACCTAGAACAAAATGTCATGCATTCTTCAACGAAATATCCTTCTGCAATGGAGCTTTATGGGCGAGCTCGATTACGCACATATGACTTAAGTGTCATAAGATACCTATACATAATATATTAAATTGTTCAAGTATAAGAATAAGCTAGTAAATTGAATAGTAAATAAGGCATAAAAAGTACTAAACCTCTCGATATAATACATCCACCGGTATCGCACGGGGCCACCAATCTTTGCCTCTTCAACCAAATGAATGGGTAAGTGCTCCATTATGTCGAAAAATGAGGGAGGGAAGATTTTTTCAAGCTGACATAAAGTGAGCGCTATTCAAGATTGAAGGTGATCCAACTCATCAACTTTCAGAACTTTGGAACTCAATTGCCGAAAGAAATTACAAAGCTCTATTAATGGCCTACTCACTTTCTTAGGAAGTGTTCTACTTAATGCTATTGGAAGCAATTGGTCCATTAATATATGACTGTCATGACTCTTTAGTCCAAATATGGTGCGCTGCTTTACATTGACACAACGAGAAATGTTAGAAGCATAACCATCTGGGACTTTCACGTTTTTCAAAAACTTGCAAATCATAGTTTTCTCACTATTATTCATTGCAAAGCATGCATGAGGCAAATAAATTTTACCGCCAACTTGTTGATGGGGATGCATCGCCTTGCGAATGCCCCGTTCTTGAAGGTCACGACGCGTATTTAAATTGTCTTTGCCTTTGCCTTCAAGATTCATTATCGTCCCCAACACATTGTCACAAATATTTTTCTGAATATGCATCAAATCAAGACAGTGTCGAAGCGAATTATTCTCCCAATATGGTAGATCAAAGAAAATGCTCTTCTTCTTCCAATTACCTTGCAAAGTATCTTCCTCAATATCGTCTTCATCATGTGTCCTTTTTCTCTTTCTAACACGTAAATTCTCATCACCCTTCTTTCCAAATTTGTTAACATAGTTTGAGGGAAACATTGCTAACACTTCAGACCCAGATAAACGAGTTGGACAAGCATCAAACTCAGTCTTTCCATCAAAAGACATGCGCTCAAATCGAAATTTATGATCCCGATCCAACCATCTTCGATGACCCAAATGACATATCTTCCTCCCATGAACCAACCAACTTGAACACGTGTTAACATGACATATTGGACAAGCAAGAAGACCCTTTGTACTCCAACCTGACAACATAGCATATGCAGGAAAATCATTTATCGTCCAAAATAACAATGCACGCATCTTGAACATCTCATTGCCTCGTGCATCATAAGTGTCAACACCTTTGTCCCACAACTCCTTTAACTCGTCTACTATCAGGCTCAAGTATACATCAATATCATTTCCAGGAGACTTTGGGCCATCAATAAGTAATGTCAACATCATGTACGGTTGTTTCATGCATAACCAAGGTGGTAAATTATACGTCATCATTACAACAGGCCACGTACTATGAGAAATGTTCATTGTACGAAATGGGTTAAAACCATCAGATGCTAACCCAAGCCTAACATTGCGAGGGTCCTTAGCAAAATCTGGGTAGAGGTTATCGAAATGTTTCTATAAACCAGAATCAACCGGATGGCATGATATGCCAGTAGGAGACGCGTTCTCTGCATGCCATCTCATCAAGCCGGCCGTCTTTGTTGACGTGAATAACCTTTTTAACTTAGGGATCAATGGAAAGTACCGAACAATCTTCTGCGGGACTTTGCCTTCTTTTTTAGGCCCATCTGTTTGCTCATCTGATTGTTTGAATCTAGGACTATGACAAACTTTGCAATCAACCCGATTTATATTTTCCCCCCAATATACCATACAATCTTTAGGGCATGCGTGAATCTTATGGTAATCAAGTCCCAAACCCCCCAAAAGTTTTCTGCACCCATTGAAAGAATCAAGCAATAATTCACCGACAGGAAAGGCGTCCTTTAATAATTTGAGCAACATAGTAAATGACTTGTTACTCCACCCAGATAAGCATTTAATGTACATTAATAGCACAACAAAGGAAAGCAAAGAGAACTTCTGACACCCTGGGTACAACTCTTGCTCAGCTTCCTTTAAGAGCTTAAAAAACTTAGTAGTTTCTTCGTCTGGACCATGTACAACAGCCGGAGGTGGATCAATATTTATATCTTGGGCATGAATCGGTGGAATTCCAAATGCATCAAGTATCATTTCTTCCATATCATTTTGTCCATCAAAATTACCATGGCCAACATTATCGATATCATGATCTATAGGTTGTGATCTTTCCCCATGGAAAATCCAAACAGTGTAACTCGAACAAAATCCATTCACGACAAGATGATCCTTTACTATTTGTATCTTCTTTCTACACATATTCTTACAATTCTTACATGGACACGAGATTTCTGTTTCGCCAACTTGAATGTCCTTACATGCAAATGCCATAAAATCTATTAACCCCTGTAGATATCTTGGATCAACCCTACTCAAATTCATCCAACTCTTATCCATGTTTGTTTCCATAAACACGACTCTGAAAAAAGAAGTAAAATGAATCTAACATAACATTAGTAATAGGTTTCTTGTACGTTGATAATGATTAACTTACCTAATCGATATAGTATCTAAGTTCATTCAACAAATAGAATTGAGTTGGCCACATTCAAAAACTAAATTTTAGCACCTACATCTCAATTCCTTGACTACATGTCAAATTTTAGCACCTACATCTAACAGAAAATCAAAAAAACACTATATATATATAATCACTTGAGAGGAGACAAAGTGGTGACGGTGGGGTTTGACTCCACGTACTAGTCCTCGTCTGCACTCCGAAGCTTTGGTGAAATATTCAACACAAAATATTAATCCCGCTGGCCAGCATATCAAACAACCATTCTTAAACCCTTGACTTCTAAATTCACCACAAACCCACCACCAAACACTTCAAATAAAGCACAATTTAGTCATAATCATGTCCCTCAAAAATCATAATGAAACCATAATTATTCAAGGAAGGTAACCAATAAAATGGCTAACAATAAACTAATTAAATACCTAGAAAACTTGATCCACTAGCTTCCCAAATGCATCACTTCAAACTAACAAGAAAAACATTTTTAAGTTTTTAGGGTTCACGAGGAGCATCAAGCTTCTTGGTAATATCATATATTTATACATGTAAGTGCTAAAATGGATTTTAAGCTCTTTCGGCGTATTTATAGATATTTGATTAATTTTATATTTTATATGGACGATGACATGTCAAGGTCTACAAATAAACGAATTGAATTATCAAATAAAACTCACCACATTATTGGGTTCCATTTTATGCCATCAAAGGATCAAATGAGATATCTTCACCCAGCACGATATTATTCCTTTTGTATTTTAGCGATAAAACTCGTTCACCTTTGGCTGAGTGCAACCATTTTAGGATCTCACTTTCGACGATTAAATAAATTTTTCAAATGAAATCCTAACAAATCAACATGGACAAAATGAATAATTTCGATCATCGTAATGAGACCCCGAGTAGATCCCACTCAAAGTAAGTAAAGTAATTAAGCTCATCCAAAGTGAGGCTGAATACAAATTGTTCTCGTACTCCAATTTTTTATGAACATCCTTGTATCACAAATTGTCAGCTCACGTGACATTGAAAAGCTTCACGGAGCACAAGTAAAAAA